>CM076723.1:24585779-24735779 GCA_038501795.1 Pseudopleuronectes americanus
AATCTATCTACATGAATATGCCACCCCACCACTCAGAAACCCACCCCCCCCCCCCCCCCCCCCTCCCCCCACTCCCACCCCACTCCACCCCCCCCCCCCCCCCCACCGACCCTCCTTGATTGTATTTTAAGGTTAGTGGTGATTAGCAGTGTTAGATTTGAACAAAACCAAACATAATAGACGTCAGAGCTGGGCTGCAGTTCACCTAGGGGGCAGTCATGAGGTGAATTTATCAATAATTACTTATTATTAGGTCGTTAATACAGCATCACTTAAATCAAACCATCAGTCGTCTCATCACAGTTTGAAGTCACACAGTTCAGTTTCTGTTGTTTTGATGCTTGTGCAGGTTCATCTGACAGTTTATGATGAAGTTTTGAGTTTTGTCTTTTTTTCGTCAGTTTCAGAACCTGAAGAAGTGAAACTCTGAGAACCTTAAACCAGCGTCTCGGTCTCAGGCAAACGTCCGGGTCACCAACATGTCGTGCAGCAGCAGAACAGACGCAGACTCTTTCTCCGTCTTAAATAGCGAGCGCCAGGGACACAGAAATAAAAGAGTGAGAAAATACCAATTAAATATTTTGAAGGAGGTTGTTGACCTCGCTGCTTCCTCCTTCCTGCAGCGTTTTCATCACTGCAGCAGCTCTCACAGCCTCACACTGTTTTAATGAGACCACAACTTCCCGATTCCAAAGGGACCGAAAAGACGAGGACGATCACAAACCAAGTCTGAACCACACTGACACCGAATCTTATCAAACACGCTCCAACAAAATAAGTTCAAATCCAGAAACCACATTCAAATCGGACAAATACTCAATATGAACCCTGAGACCAGAACCGACCTGATTCCTCCTTAATCTAAACTCTGGAATACCTGCAGTAGAAAAACTTCTCAAGTAGTTTTCTGAATATAATTACTTCATCAACATCCCTCAGTATCTCTAGTAACAGACAGGATCACACCCCCCACCCACCACCACCACCACCCACCAAGGTGACGATGAAGAGTCTCCAGCAATTCTCCTCCTCACCATCACACACACACAAACACACACACAACACACACACACACACACACAATTTAGTCTCTTTCAGAAGAGACGGTACAATGACTTAAATTAAATTGATAAATAAATTAAACTTAAAACAACTTAAGAATTAAGTTCCATTATTGGATGTGCTTATTGTCCCCATGAGGACAACGTCCCCAGGATGTGTCCATGTGAACAGGTTTCCACAACATGTACAACAACTGAACACACACACAGACACACACACTGACACACACTAAACACACACACAGGGCCCTATTGAAGCTATTTAAGTTTGACCCTATCTGAAGAAAATGACCAATCGAAAGCCAACACTACACTTAACCTTCATCCTTGCATTTCAACGAGCACATTCAAACAGGTGTGTGTGTGTCTGTGTGTGTGTGTGTGTGTGTGTGTGTGTCTGTGTGTGTTTGTGTGTTTATCGTTCTGATGGTTTCCTCTTCGTTGGAAATCTGATGACTTGTCTGTCGGCTCGGTCACGAAGCAGCGTTCAACTTTCAGTCTGACTTCAATCAGTAGATTTGAGAGTGGGGGGGGGTCACAGTTCCCCCCCCCACTCCGTGACCTCTGCCCCGGACTTTATTGTTTTCTCGGGTGATGTTGATAAGACTCCAGCTGCCTGTTGCTCCTCTGCTTCTTCTTCTCATTGTGGCGTGGAGGTTTGTGGGCGGCGCCATGTGGACGCACCACAGGAAGCAGATCTGGGTTCCGAGCGTTCGACTCGGCGAGTTCTGCCGGACAGACGAAGAATAATAATTATTCAACTTCATTAACTATTTCTTATTTCATCAAAAAGTCATTAATGAATTAAAAGTAACATTTTGTGAATATTGATTATAAAAATAAAATATGATTGATTTATCATCTTAGTTAAAATGATAAATTCAAATGTCATGTCTATTATGAGCATTGAAAGTTACTTCTTGAATTAAAGGTTATTATCACTGTTTTGTTTTTGCATCATTTGAATTTACTTCCCGTATTTGACCCTTTTTATCTCGATCTTCAACATAATTTATTTACCTCATTTATTATTTCTATTTTATCTGGTTTTCACATTTTGACTATTTTGTCTCAGTGTTTGTTCAACACTTTGTGATCTCTGTTTTTGATGATAAATCGATAAACGTGGCTCAAACTTTAACTTTATGTTTACAACAACTGAAGATTTAAAATTTTTCTACGACACGTGAATATTAGGTCTCGTGTGTGTGTTTAGATTTCTGTATTGAGCAGATCAGAGCTCAGCAGCTCAGAGTTTAAATCCATGTTGGTCAGCGACTGATCCACTGATCACTCGGTTCAGATTGAGTTTGTTCTTTTGAACAAATCGTCTCTTTGCTCTCAGACGTTCAGATTGAAGCGAAGTCCTCACAACAAAGTTTCCCCTCAGACGTCTGGTGGACTTCGTGGACATCTGAAGACGCTGTGAGGACGTCCTGTGAGACGTCTGGTGACAGTTCGGGCCGGAGCGGTTGTGCTGCTGTGGAGATAAAGGAGCTGGTCCTGAGGGATCAGGCTGCTCTGTCTGGACCTCAGCTGGGGCTCATGGCAGCAGAACACACACGGAGCTTGGCATTAATATGGATGTCCACCAGGCGCCTTGTCCTCTGCCTCCCTGTTTCTCTTTGTGCGCTGCCACGGCTCAACGTGTGCCAGTGAATAGCATTAACAACATGGCAGCCAGCTCCAGCACTGCCAAGGTCATTAATAAACATCCTCAGATGGCTCAGAAGGATCGGCTGCAGTCGGACGCGGCGTCCTGATGGCGTCCAGGACGAGTCGCCGCTGCACTCGGATCAGTTTGCCTCTCAGTTTCCAGTTCAGACAAATCCACTGAGAGTCACACGGATCTGACTCACTCCTGCTCCAGCTGCCACTTCATCTACTGACCTGGGAACTTCAGGAAACGTGACCTTTATTTTGTGAAGGGACAGAAGCAGGTCTCTGAGGAAGTTTCTTCTCCTGGAGACTGACGGTGATTCAGATGTTCTGAAACCTGAAGCCGGCCTTTGTCTTATAACCGACATCATCTCAGAACGGTTCCTTATAGGTCAGGTAAAAAAAAACAATCAACCAATCAGCTCGGATTCTGTTTCAGATATTACATTTGAAAAGAATTTTGAAATAAACTCAACTTTACTGAATATGAAAAACAACAAGATTAACCTCATTCAAATCTTCAATTGATTTTATTTAATTCTTATTAAATTTACAACATTAGCTGTTTTTAATTATGCCTCAGTTGTTTTACTTTATATATAAATACTGTAAAAGAGTACCAGTCATGTTATTGTGGATTTTCTGCATCCGGAGGAAATCCCCTGAGGAGGTCGCTCTGACATGACTTAAAATATGTTTTTAATAAAATCCACCCTAACTATTTTCCACTGTGACTGGGCGGGGTTTATGAACACGCCGCTGCTGATTGGAACGTTTAGAGGAAATCTGCCCCAGGATAAAAGTTTAATTTATGATCGACCTGGATATGATCTGAAAACGTCTCTTTTCACGACGCTGTGCGATTTACAGAAAACTAAATAAAACAGTGGCTGTGAAACTTCAATTAAACTTAAATTGTCCCAGTTGCTTGATTTCCATGCGGAGTCTTTGTGTTTGGAAACAATCAATGAGTCTCCTCCCTCGTGAATTCATCTTCCATTCAGAGCGTTATTGAACAACAACTGTGATAAGACAAGGATTGATCTGCTCTTCACTGTGTGTGTGTGTGTGTGTGTGTTGTGTTGTGAGAGTGTGTGTGTGTTTGTCTCAGATAACACAACATTAACCACCTCACCATCAGATGTCATAATATCTGTCTGAGAGGAGGAGAAAATCCATGTTATCGACCAGGAGGACGGGGGGGGGCCACCCGGCCGTCAGCCCGCTGAGCGATGGACCAGTTGACCAGTGGCGAGGCAGGTTGCGGGGCCAGAGGAAGTGAGACTCCCCCGCTCGCCCATCGACCGGCGGTCGGCGGACATCAGCGTCTCTCTCTCCATCTTCGATCATTAGTTTACACTTTCTGAAGATTTTCAAATATCAGTTGTCGAAACAAGAGTCAATGCAGGAGGGAATCAAACCCACAACCTGCAGACAGTCGATGTGAGGCTGAATTATGTCCTTATTCTTATATGACACATCAAATGAAAATCATAAAGTTTAATATATTACATCATGAAGAACAGACAGGAAGACGTTAATTATTTGATTATCACATTTCCTGTTTTGTATTTTCTTTAACTGATAATCATATGATCTTCTTCTCATCTGGGCTGGTGTCGGGGATGTTGGGCGTGGCCGAGTGGGACGACCCACTTGTCCACCGCGCACACGCCATCTTCCCCTCCGTCGTGAACAAGATCCTGGAGGTCACGGCCTGAGGAGACATTTTTATGTTTTGAATCTCAGTCCCCAGCATTTCTCTTACATTCCAGATTTTCAAAGTATTTTTTATAACTCGAAAAAAAGAGAACCAAACAGCTCTGACCATGTTTTAATTGATCCATTAACATGAGGGGGGAATAAATCTTGTTAGTTTCTCTCATTACTTCTGCTCATGACCAGTGGTTAGATGTTGTTACTTACTGTAAACAGATAATTTGACTAATTTAATCAGTGTAAACAAATTAACTATACTTGATTAAACTGTCTTTTTTTTTCTTCCCTATGCAAAGACCTGAGAAATGAATCAGTGCCACTGGGAACATGAAACACACAAACACGACAAAAAGAGAAAGAGATTGTGCAGGAATATTTGTGTCTTTTAACTTCAGGGTCATATTCACAAATTAAAATTACACTAAGCATTTCTGCAATTACAAAAACCTTTCATAAACGCACACAACAGTTTTCTCTTGCTCTTGAACGTTGAACCTAGAAAAAATTAAAACATGTTCAAAAGAAGAAGTCGCTGCATCAGTAAATGATTTCTCTGTATTCTTCAATTCAAAGAAACAACAAATACAAAGATCACTCGTCAATTTGAACATTTTGAGTTATTTTACCTCTTTTCTTTCTGGATCGTGGAAAGAAAATGTTTCAGAGAATAAGAAAACGTTCAGGTGTTTATTTTACTTCACGTCTTTAGATTCCATCACAAGATAAATCTTTACAGGCTGTTTTTCTCAAGATGAGTTTTCTTTTGTTGTCCTCGTCGTCTGAGTCAGAAATCTCCATTTCAGTTTCTCTTACATTCACCAAACTCTCCAGTTTTATTCCTACTTACATTCTGAAGGGTTTTACTGAAGGGTTTGTTCATATATCATTCATAGGCTGATTTATAACATTTTACTGCTTTAAAAACATGCTGAAAATGGATTTATTAAAGCTGCTCAGTGTTTTCTGACGTTTGGAGGAAAAAAAATCCTGTCGGCACAAACGTGTCAACAAGACCAAACAAGAACTTAGTTAATGTTCAGAGTTATTATATTATATACATATCATCCTCATTTAGATTTAAATATATTTTAACATAAAATTGCAGACAATAAATACAAAAAGCAGGATTGAATCATTAGAGATTAATACTCAATTCAAATAGACTCAACTCCAAAATTGGTTAGAAAATAGAAAAACGTTCATCCAACAAATGATAGAAATATATATTTAAAAGACCAATAATGACCCAGTTCCACCGACTCAAGGTTCCTCCTTCGTCTGAGCCGGTTGGAGACATATTGATTCTGACCCCTCATGAAACGTGACGATGATCAAACCGATCCCGACATTTTTTAATCTTCCACCAGGAGCCTGCGGAGATTTCTGTTTGTGTTTCCAATTATTTTGTGTCTTTATTAATAAAGTTGGACCCGTTTCATTTTCTTACAGCGAGAATAAACTAATATCAACTGTGGGGTATATTTTAGATTTGCATGTCTGAGTTTCTTATATAAATAAAAATAGCTAAATAAAATACAATAAAAAACATTTATCAGTTTCAGAAGAATCATTGTTGTTAATATTTGTATATAATTCGGGCGATCTTCACATTATTACAAGTAACAAACATCTATTCATATAGTTCTAACGTCTGTGTCTTTATGAACAGGACACAAATAGACTAATTAAAATTAATTGTGTGATTTCCTATTTGACTCTGAGCTCCGTGTTAATGAAGTGTCACATGTTCCCTGCGGCGGTGACTAACTCTGAGAATCCTCCGATCATATCGTGATCATATCTGATATCTGATCATATCATGTCCTGCACCCGGTTTGGAGGACGAGTGCTCCAGATGGCTGCACCTCGCTTCTCCCTGTGAACACGAAGGCTGCGATAACAGAACAAACTGAATGTGATTCATCTGATTTCTATTTCCAGCCGCGGCTCGCACACCCGACACCTTCAGCTCCTGAATCTGCCTGGAAAGAAACTCCACTTCCTCTTCCCACAGAAATCTCTAAACTAGTGGAACAAGACAAACGAGACCAAAATGAGCTGTAGAGAAAAAGCCCTTTGTGTAAACGAGTGCTGCTGCTGCTGGTGTTATAACAGAACTGTTAACTAATAATAACTGATGGTTCACGGCTGACGAGCGATGCTAATGGAGAGGAGGCTAATTGTAGTCGCCTGGTCACGGCTGTGAGGAATGTCTGCAGAAGGAAAATGAACTTTATTCTTAAATCAGCGTCCCCTCGGTGGCAGACGCTCCCGTCCTATTATCTGCTAATTAGAAGACTCTCGGGACAATTTAGCTAACGAGCCCGGGATCATTTGAACCCTCCACACGGCTGCAGAGAGACGTGCAGCGTGATGCACGAGCACATACAGTCGGAATATGAACATATGGCTCGGCTTACATAAAACAGATGCACACACACACACACTCACACACACACACACACAGACAGACACACACACGGGTACATTCGCAGGCGCCCAACATGCAGGGGCTAAGCTGCTGCTGTGCTAATTGCCTTGATGTGGTTCTGAAAATAGTACAATCTCTGCAATCCCCTGACGGCCCTCAGAAAAGATCATGCCCTTTCAATTCAGAGTCCCAGTGGGCTGTCAATGGGAAACGGCTTTGAATCAAAGGTCCCAGTTTAAAGGTGTATTTCACTTTGCCACTACATGCATTGTCCCTGCACTCACAACAACAAGGTTATAATTAGTTTCTGCTCGGCTGAGAGGATTTGATTTTTCAGGTTTTAAAAAACAAAAACACTTCACAGGAGACAAGAGAGACTTCTTCTCTATCATCACCATCGTGATCACCACACTTTACACAATCCACATTATTACACACTGTGACCGGAGGAGTAGGGAGTTTAGAGAGTTGGTTTTGTTTCACTGTGAATTCACACGTGTGCGTTTTGTTTCCTGTGTCGCTCGGAGCAGAACAAAGCAAAACATCGAGTCAAAGCTCAAGTTCATTTTATTCATCACAAGGCAAAACACAAATCTACTATGTTGTGTCACTCGTTGTGTTAAGAAGAGCGTTAGGGTCACATTTTGAGAAAAAGGAACTTTGGCAGCTAAATTTTAATTAGTAGATAAATAAAGTAATAAATGTTAAAAACGTTTTTCCTCAAAGAAGATTTCTGTCGTAGTTGTTATCACACTAGTTGACAGGAAGAAGTGACAAAAATGTAATTTATGTATATTTACAGTGTAAGCTAATGAGCTAACACATCTTTCCAATATCGCTTTTGTTTTGTCACTTTCTTTAAACCTTGAAACAAAAAAGAAAGTCACACTTGTGTTTCTGTCGCCCACGTAGCAACACAACATGTTTCTGTAGAACCTAATAAAACTTCACGTCACTTTTATTTAAACATAGTTTCTGAGGAAATCTATTTTTTGCGTCTATCAGTTTAAAAGCATCTGTAACTTCACATACTCTGTTTTTAACCTTGGACTTTTCATGAAAGAACCAGGTCCAGTTCTTCTTGTTCCCTCGTGATGACTCATCCTCGACACCTTCATGTCCGTCAGGGTCTTGGAACCTGTCACCTGACGCGTCCATGAGAAAATGTACAGGACTGAAACTCTCCACCTGCTGCTGTTTGTCCCTGGTCCCTGGTCCGCCATGTTCCCTGACGCTCGCTCGCTGTGAGTCACTGAACCCGGTGACATCAGCTCTGACTCGGCGCCGCAGGTGCATCAGAGGATAAGTGTCTGCGTTTTAATGAAATTAGCCTGAATGCCAGCGTGGAGCTGCTCTGGGATCAGAAGGTCGCAGCGTTGGATCAAAGCAGAGGTCAACGTGCCGACCGCCTGCTGCTGCCCCACCCCACACACCCCCCACCACCACCGCTGCTGCTGGTGGTGGGTGAATCCAATGTGCAGGGAAAGTAAACACCATCTTCTCCACACATTTCTGATTCATAGACCAGAAGCAGTGTTGGTCCGGGGCTGGAAAATGATTTGCAGATTTGAAAGGTGACATTTTACTGGTTGATCATTGAATTCATGTTGAGAGAACACGTCACACTCCTCGTACTGAGGTGGGGCGGAGGACGTGGTCCAGTCACATGACCACGAGGCCAACAGGAAGTGAGACGTCTTGTTCTTCACATCAGGGCCGTGACCAGTTCAGGTCGGTTTGATCCAGGCCTCATTGTAAAAGATAAAGTTGAAAATAATGAGAACTGAGCATTAAGGCTCGTGGACGTAGTGGAACTCTTACTGCTGTAGCTTAGCAACAAAGATATGCTGTTACTTTTTGGAAAAATGGTTCGTCACAAATTGAAATATTTAGATATATAAAAGAAATGATTTATTTTGTAATTAAAATGATAAAAACATCTGACTTTAATCAGAGAAAACATCAGCTTGGACACTCTAGTTTGGTGTGTATGTGTGTGTGTGTGTAGTGTGTGTGTTTGTTAGTCGGAGACATTTACTGTTGATTTTAGTCTTTTTCATGTTTCAGCTAAAATAATAAACACTGTGGCGTGCACTCATGGGTGTGTCCTCTCACCCAGTGGGTTGATGGGTAATGTTAAAGGCTGTAGCTGTATATACTTCCTCACTACTGAATAAACGACAGTAAACAGTACCTGCGTCTCTGCCTTTCCTTGTCTTGCCACAACACAGTCTTTTTGTTTCAGGTGTTTTTAGTCATAGATTCTTCTCCCTTGAATTATTCAGTTATTTTACAAAGAAGAACCAGTCTCTCGCAGGTGTTCCCAAGATTAAAGGGATGTTTTAAAAAAGAAAAACTTCTCTGTAGATTTTTAGCTTTTGTGAGTGAAACTGTTGAAATATTTTCACCTCTGTGGACCAATGAAAGTCCTTCAAATTAAAAACTGTGAGAAGAAAGACTCCTGTTCAGTTGAAGGCAGAGAACACACACGATAGGTCAAGTAGATATTCTTTAGTTTCCAAGAGTTCAGAAGCAACAGAAAGTTGAAAAGTGAAGGGAATTTTTCTGTAGAATAATTTAAAGTAAATTAAACTGAGGGTTGAGACCCTAAACAAAACCAGATCCACACAGTGAACGAGAAACTTTCAACTTCAATCAACTTGTGAGAAGCTCGGACGTTCACACCTTGTTTCAGTCTGTAGAGTACTGTAGTACTGTAGAGTACTGTGGAGTACTGTAGTGTACTGTAGAGTATTGTAGTACTGTGGAGGTGCTAATGCTGCTAGCAAAACCATGATGATGTTACCATGGCGACTGAATAAGCAGTTCATTCCGTCCAGAAGCCGGTTCCACCCGGACACCGGATCACAGGCCGAGTTTCCAATTAACCTGATCCCCAAACTGAATCACCAGGTGGAACCAGTCTGACCAGATCAGATGGAACGATGGAACCAACCCGTGAAGCCTGGTGGAGTTGTGTGTGTCTCGTGCACTCGATGGTTAAATGAGATGCTGATGAGTTGTGTTTGTGCGTCTGAGTGCGTCGGCTTCTCTTTGTTCTGGTGTCGGACTTCCAGTCCAACGAGCTGCTGCTCTGATCTGCAGCGAGCGGCTCCACAACCTTTTGCTCATCCGAGGAAAATTCCATTACAGGCTGTTAGGACATGAGTGATGGCAGCTCTCCGGTTAGCCGGCTCGGATGGAAGCCGCCTAATGCTCAGCCATCACTTTGCTTTTCTCCCAGACAGATATCTGGCTCGTGTTTGCAGCTCTGCTTTCTCTTCGCTTCACGCCCGGAGGAGCAGCCGCTGCATCGGATCCAGGCGTCTTCAAGGGAAGTGGTCATCTGTGCAGACGGCCCACCATGTGTTTCTGAAGCGCCTCCTGACCCCTCCCAGCTTCAGGACGCTGCTCCGACCGGGCCTTTCATTCCAACACCTCCACACTGCAGCAGATTCTCGCGCTCAGGCACAGATGGTTGTGTCGCCTCCTTCCAGAGACTTTTTATAGAATCATCAACACGTACTAGCTTTATTTTTTCTTCTCGTATATGTTTCAAAGAGTTGTGAAAAAACATATATATAATAATAAGATTCAGTTGCCAGTTTATTAGGTGAAGTAACAGTAGAACAAGATAGTAACATGTGTACATAATGAGGTTGAGTTGGGAATACTCCACATGTACAACTGGATTATCTGGAGTTCTGTGTTGTTGAAGAAGTTTGTATCTGTCGTCACTTCAAGGTCCAAGAAAACCCTCTTTTATACGAATTGTCTCATTTCATCCATTATTAACCGTTAATGCAACAAATCAGCTCGGCCTCCTCTCATCCAGCTTCCCTGTGGAATATTGATATTTATGTTTATTTACAGATCTTCTGGTAAAATGATGTTTGATGTGTATCGGGTGCCGAGCGGCTCAATCGGCCTCCAGGAAATAACCACATGCTGAACTCCAGAGTCAAACAGGACCAAAGCTCTCGGCCTCCTCCACCTCTTCAGCTTCCATACCGAGGATGTTCTGATTCCTGAAGAGACTCGCTGCAGAGCATTCTTTAAGTTACACAACTTTAGTGTTGGATTGTGTTTGTTAATGTTTAATTTCAGGTAGAATGTAGTAGTTTTACTGTCTCAAGTAAATATATTTAGTCTACTGCATTACGTTGTATAAGACGGACAATGATCTCCACTTGCTCCACATCTATTTAAAGTCTACTTTTATTTCTTTAGTTTGGTTCGAGTCCCCATCAGCCAACCTGGAGGAGGCGGGGGGGTTATGACTGCAGCCAGCCACCAGGGGGCAATAGAGACTAATTGGCTTCCGGTTGTCTATCTTTATTCATAGTCTGTGATACAGACGCGTTGCTGAACTCCATCGTGCTCAGTGAAGGACCCAGTGTGAACCCTGATGTTCTGGACTCCAGCAGACGTCAGAGTCCAGAGAGCGGAAGTCAGGGTTCGATCGGCATCGTGTCACATCCACGAGCCACGAGGAAACAAACACACAACTGAGCACGACGTGAACTGCTTCTTGGTCTGATTTACATTTACTGCTGCTTGTGTTAAAAAGGCTCCGACGGGACCTGAGGTCAACAGAACCGGTCTCAACACCAGAATCAGCCTCAGCAGAAGGAAGAGGTCGTCAGAGCGCCGGAGAAGCTGCGGTGTCAGAGGAAGTTCACGCACCGAAAAATCAATCTCCCTCCTCTGTGTTTCTGTTTGTAGTTTGATTCCTCTGAAACAATTTGATTAAAGTGCCTGGTTGACTTAATTCAGAACGAAAGCTCGGCTACATTTGCTTATCGTTCCCTTTGAAGTCCTGTTCCCACCCAGCCACGCTCGTTCCTGGAGTCACGGCTGTTTTCATCATCTTCTTCCTCTTTAGAAAGGAGAGAGAGAGAGAAAGTGAGGAGAGGGGTGTCACTATCTCATTACTTACACAATTATTTTAGTGGCTGTCAGAAAATAAGGCCTAATCACAATCAAAAAAGAGGGAAATGTTATTCTTTGATTGGATTTTGATCTGGCGGCGTCGCGGCGGCGTTCAAACGACGGCTGAAACACTTGATTTCTTTTACTGCCGCTTTCAAAGCAGCCTTTCATCTGCAGGATTTTGTCTGTCATAATTCACAAGTCAATCTGACTGGTTGCACGGTGCAATGTCAAGGAAGGTAAAACACATTAGAGGCAGAGAAAAGTCGACATTTACTACAAAAAGAATCCGTCATGAGGGAGTCGTTTAATCCTGCACTGACTCATAAAAGCTTCTTTATCCTGAGAAAACAAGTGAGGAGCTGCCGGCGGCAAAGAGACGCTCGTTCTGACGCTTCAAACGCTAATTAATAAACGTGATGCAAGGATTTTATTTAATTGACATCAGCTTTAAAGTAGAAGCTCGAATCTGAAAGAGAAAATATCTGGAAAAACTCAAACATAGACTCCCGTTCGTAAAAAGGTACAAGGCTAAATTTATTCATTAATATAATAAGAATCTATTTTCTAAATTGTTGGAGGTCTTTGAATGTTTGTATCTCGTCGGACACCAAACGATTCTGGAAGCTCTCAGTTCCTTCTCGATTTCTGAGCTGCGTAACTAATGGTCGCAGATCAAAACCTCCGGAAACAAATCAGACCAGCGTCAGGTATCAAACCTGATGAGTGTCTGATGGAGCGAGTCCATGTAGCTGCGGCTAACGCTAACACTAACACGTCGCCGGCTAATGCTAACACGTCTGCAGCTGGGTCTGGAGAAGCTGAACCGTTCATGCACGACGAAAATAACAAATGAGACATCGACATCAACGGCTTCAGGGGATTAAGTTGCTGTTGGAGACAATTGGACTTTTCCCGTTGTCATGGGTCCGTTTGACAATTTTTTTATGTCCATCAGGCTTCACTCGATCACCGGCTAGGTCCAGAGCTCCTTAGTACGTCTGAAACCTTAGTATGAAACTAATAATACGTTATTACACGTTATTTAATGAAAGATATTACAGAAAAAGTGTTACGCAGAAAGCGTGAGGTACCGTCGGGTCCCAGTATCGCATCCAAGGAACTAGTACTGGTACTGAATTGATTGAATGGTGTCAATCCACCATGACGCCACCCAGTGGTTTGTGAGCTGCTGTATTAAATCCTCCAGTTGGACTTTTTGTCCAGTGTCACCACGACTCTTCTGCTGTGAACTTTTAAATAACCAAGCAATCTGAATACCGGCTATTATCACCTGCAAAAATAAAAACCAAACAACAGAGAGACGCTGCTGTTTGAATTATTTACAACCGTTGATGCAAATTCATGAAATTTCTTCTGGTTCGGTCAGAAAGTTTCGTGTCTTGGAACAAATAAGCCAAACTTCAGTGAACGTTCAAAGTGACAAATCGAGCTGCTGCTGGACTCAAGTGACGTCACCTGACTTCTCTTCTGATCTTCATGTCGTTATGAAAGTGATGACCACAAACAACATTAGCAACATGCTAATTACAGCAGTGGGTGAAAGATCGGAGAGGGAGGAGTTTCCACTGCTGACGAATAAACATAATGTGAAAGTAAAACACAAAGGAACCATCGTGTTTGATTCATGTCACTTTCTGCCGTCAGTGACAGTTTAAGGTCAAATGACAGAACCTGGACGGCGGCCATGTTCATTTCCTGCTGGTTTCTGTTCTTCAGCTGTGAAACACTCGATTGATGGACTGAGGTCACCCCGACGTGGGACGCAAACACATTCCACTGATTGGTACCAAAATAAGAGCGGGTCAGGATCAGAGTCTGACTGTGGACGGCACTTTGAGGCTTTTTCACACCGAGAGAGAAAGATGATTCCTCAGCAAGGAAAACAAAATATAAAACCCCCCCATGAATTGTGTTTTTCTGCTAAATTATTTGTTTTTCATGTCTGAACTTTAAAGTGTAAGATTGTTGGGAGGCAGACGTCTCCTCACAGTTCAGGTTGAACAGTTCAGGTTGAACAGACAATAACAAGAGTCTTTTTTATCAATTTGTGGATAAAAAAGAAGTGGAATAGCCAGAATTCAGTAATATCTCAAAACAAAGTTGTGACACAGACTTTACTGACAAACATCTCTTAAATAAACTTTACCTCCATGAAATAACTATTTAAATGCACGTAACACAGTAATTAACATTTAGTCTCATACATTTTCTGGAAATCCTGCAATGGAAATTAATGTGTAATTTTTTCCATATTAACTGTTTTATCTCCACTAACATGTTTTCACTGTGACATTCCAGGGTCGTCTTTATAAACCAACCGTGAACAGCTTATTAGCATGCACTGTTATATTTAGTGTTGCCCTTGTATCTTTAATTTAGACATTTCTTAATCATCCACAAATAACCAAATGTGAATAAATCATTACACCACGAGGACATTAATGAGCTGCACTTTTCAGCCGTTACGACACATCCACGTCGAGCTGGACACAGAGGGGGGGGTTGAATTATTAACATACAGTACATGTATGTTTAATTCAGGCGCCGTGTGTCGGAGAGGAAGCACAGCGGCGGTGAAGCGAATCCCCTGAAGTGTGAGTGTTGGTGAACTCGGGAGGTTTCCTGGCCTCGCCGCCTCGTTACAGATCACCGCAAAGTGCTGCTTAATTATTCTTTGCCACGGGGCCAAATGTTCATTATGCCACAACTAATTGCTGCTACACTGCTGTAATCCTTTACAGCCAAACGGACACAGCAGTGTGTGTGCAAGTGGGCTAACGGGATGGAAATACTAATTTCAATAATAAAATGTGAGATGACTGCAGGTGGAGATGAGGTTTAATTGCTTGCATGTTGACTTTCAGGCGGTTCGGAGGCTGGACTGTGTTTCCATCGTCCTCCCGTTCAAACGCTTCCTCTGAACCGAGACTGAGGTGAAGCTCGAAGACGAGGAGGAGCCGTAACTCTGGGTTTTCAACCCTAAACCCATTTCACAACATATAGATATTCATATCCCAGGAGGAGCAAATCATTTTCAAATTAACCAGCGGGCAGAAACATCAAATACTAACAAATCAATCATTTTAGATGAGAGGGATCGAATGTGTAACGATAAAGTTCATGTTAATGAATCCACACAATATTGTGTTCAGCTCCTCAGAGTCCAGCAGCCGGTTTGACCTCAGCTTCGGTTCTTCTGTGGGTTCAAGTCCCATCTTTCCACCGAGTTTCATGGAAATCTGTTTGTAATTAAAAATTATCTTCCATCGTCCGATCAGAATATCTTAAATACACGATGCTGCATCATCAGTCTCTTTACTTTTCCAGCTCAAGCCTTATGAGTGTTTGTACTCAGTGTGTTTTTTGTGTAACATCGTGTGGAGGTGGTGAAGTCAAGGGGCGGCGTGTTGGCGTCCGTCATTAGCTTGTGAGGTGAGGTGAAGAAAATCTCTTTTGTCAGTAAGTGGCTTAGCTTTTCTCATTACTGCAGGATTTCTGTGCAGCTAATGGACAGTTCGGTCGCCTCGCTCCTTCAGGTAATTACACATTCCTCATTTCTCCAGAAAGAGAGAAATGAAACGAGCTGAAAGTGTGGAGGCACAAAGGGTTAACGACGCGCTGCTCCTGGGGGGAAACGACTGCTTGACGTCGCACACTCGCCAAGTTACAGCCGCACAACCAGGAAATACATAACACAATAGATATAATCACAAACAAAGCTGCGTGACACATTTCTGAAATTCTCTCGCTCCTTTGTGGATAGACAAAGAGCTAACAAGTCATATTTTGCATATTTAACCAGTTTTATTTGGGGCTTTTTTTGTCATCCAACAACCAAATGGTGCCGGTAGCTAAGCTAGGAGCTTCCACCTGATTTCA
Organism: Pseudopleuronectes americanus; assembly: GCA_038501795.1. NCBI lineage: Eukaryota > Metazoa > Chordata > Actinopteri > Pleuronectiformes > Pleuronectidae > Pseudopleuronectes > Pseudopleuronectes americanus. Next base: position 24,601,485 of record CM076723.1, read on the forward strand.
GTGCTCATGTTAAGCTAGGCTAAACCACACACTGTAGACACACTGAGCTAGGAGCTAATATCCAGGAGCTAATATCATCATACTTCTGCTTTACTCTCATTACGACGTGCTGCTGAGGCGGATGATAATCTCCTGGCTTTGCAGATATTGATCTATAATACTGATGATATCTGTATGGAAAGTCGTCTAGGCACCATGACCACATACAGTCATTGGTAATCGGAGGAATGCTAAGTTGGCTTTTAAATTTGTATTGATGTTTAATCTCATCGCACAAAACGTCCCTTTGCATTCGGTGTGAGAGCAGAAACAGGCCTGGTTGAATGTAAGGGACTCAACTAACACTTAGTGAGAAAAACACAATAAAATACATATATCAGCCCCGACCTCTCCCTTCCTCCGGGGGTGTTAAAGCTTCCTGTTTGAGATATGATGCATCTTAAATCTCCTTCTTCTTCTTCTTCTTCTTCTTCTTCTTCTTCTTCTTCTTCTTCTTCTTCTTCTTCTTCTTCTTCTTCTTCTTCTTCTTCTCCTTCTTCTCCTTCTTCTTCGTCTGTCAGAGACCGTTCTTTATCCAGAGCAGGAGAAACGAGAGGATGTTTCCAGATGAACCCGAGGAAACCGAGATCTCTCTGGGTTTTATTTTGAAAAATCCGAGAGAAGAAATAAACCATTGCAACACAGAACTTTTTGTGATTTAGAGAAGAGCTGTGACGTAAATCTGCTTCTGCTTCATCGCATTTCTCACCAACCGCCGACAGTTCTGGGAATATTTCATGTAGCTGTACGTTTGACTAATGCAGAGTGTGTGAAACTTTAAACTGCTTCACACAGAGCGGAACATTAACAGGACATGAATTCACTTCCCTTCAAACTTCATATTTATGGAATGTACAATCTGTTTGATTGCTGTGGAACAAACACAGAGCATTTCAGCCCAGTTTGGAAAAATGTGCCTCAATGTTAATCTAAAGGAAATTGTTATAAAGTTAGTAAAATAATAATAACGTCATAAACTAATCTGTAATGAAATCAGTTTGTTGTACGATGGAGTAAGTTCAGATTTATGAAATTAAGATTCTTATCAGCCTTCATAAAGGAGCGAGAGAGGAGACAGCAAGTGGTCGAGCGAGCGAGCATCGGCCTGCGTGGCCCCGGGGCCTCTCTCTCTTGTTGCTCCTCCGTGCAGCCCCCCCCCCGCGCGCCCTCCGGCTGGTTTGCTTCGCAGCAGCCAGCCGACGGCCTCCGGGGCTCAGCCACAATCCCACAGGCCCACTGGTATCTCTCCAGTCCGGAGCGTGAGGTCAGCCGCCCGCCGGCCATGGACACCCCCGAAGATTTTAAGGGGAACAAATTGAACACAAACATGTCTGAGCTGCTCTCAGTGGAGACTGTGAAAAATAATAAAACACAGTCTGAGGCCCGAAGCTTCTGGAAGAGAAACCACGAGGAGTTTCATTTCATTTCTCCGACGACGTAAATCAAATGAAAGCTCAGTTTTCTTGTAAGTAATCAGAACGAATCAGGAGATCAGGATCACATGTTCATACACCGACTCTCCAGAGCTAACGAGGAGCACAGCCACTTATCTTCATGCATCACAGCAAATAGCAAAGTTATCAGGGAGTAAAGAATGAGCCGCTAACAGGGCGTTACCTGAAAAGTCTTTAAAATCCTCTCGTCTCCACGGAGCGGCGTCACGTTGATGAGTCTGCTGTCACACCTGTGTGTTAATTGGCTCGTCATCCATCAACAGCAACACAGCTCGTTAACCAGACACTGAGGAAGAAGAGGAGGAAGAGGAAGAGGAAGGATTAAATACGAGAGGAACATCAGAGGAAACGTTGGGGAAACAACCACAGGACTCGTTTGGAAGAAAGTTTAAATACATTTAAACTTGGATGATTCAAAACGAGGTAGAAAATACAACTCGATTTTATTTCATCCAATTTTATGTAATGTAAAATGTAAAAAAACATGAAGAGGGAATTCACTCACAAATGTTGAATCAAACACTTTATATTAATATGAGCAAATTAAATAAATATCAAATAAAAGTAAAAAAATATAATAATCTAACTTGAATATGGCAAAATCAAACCATTGCAATCATCATCCGGTGCAATGTAAAGGTTCATCGATGTGTTTTTGATCTTTGCTCTGGATGACGCACATTAATAAGATCAATTCATTGTCCATTTGGATTTGACATTAAATTCTACCCCTTGAAGTAACAGATATTCCTGAGGTGTGTTTAGTTCCAGTCCCTTCTGGTGTGAAGCTTGTGAGATGTTGACCGATGCCTCGACCCGGTTCAGGTCCACGTCCTCCGAGCAAAACAATCAGGTCGGTCGAGCTGCCGCCTTCGATTTTATTTATTGTCTCCGAACTAATCACCATTTGGAAATGAGCGTTGCAATGAGAGGTAACCAGGCAACGAACCTCTGCCAATATAAATCCAATCTGCAGAAGGGGAATGAGACATTTCCCGTTTTATTTTTAATTGAAGTCTCTGTTTGTTCCATCCATCATCTCTCCTGCGCTCCTGGCGAGGCCGAGCTCCTCTCGTCCATCTCTCTGTTGTCTCGGTAGATTTTACCTTGAGGTGAATAACTTCACCTGGCGTTCAGCTCGTCTGCCCCTGAGCCTTTTTTGTCAGAAATGAAAGTGTGTTTGATTCACAGGCTCGGTCCATTTGCAAGGTTGATAAGAGCGGGAGAGAAAGGCGCTCAGGCGCTGCTCTATAATTTCATTCACTCGTCCACAAAGAAATCATTTATCCAGATCCTCAAATGGCTTCAAATGCACCCAACACTTTTTTCCGTCTGGGCGCTGAGGTCTGCGATAATGTAGGTCTTAACTAGAATCCCTTTTCATCGTCGCCCCTTAATCTTTTCACGTCTGAATGAGCGACTCCAAAAGGATTTTAAAGCCCTAATTTAATCCCCTGCCTAATTTCAAAGTGGCTGTCACATTAACGCTCACTGAGAGCAGCAGAGGAGTCTGGGAATCGATGAGGGAGCAACTGGGAGACTGACTGGTTGCCAGTTTTTGTCAGAGGTTCATCCAATTTAGGGATTTACCTGTTCAATGGCATCGCTTTTCTTTTAAGGTTTGACTACAGAACCTGGATCAGGACAGTCGGAGGAAACCTGACGCTGCTGCTGTGAGAGCGATGAGGTTTAAATACCTGAGAGTTCTGCTTCATCTGCTCCAGTTTGTCTCTGGTCGGCCTGAAAGTCGACTGTTTGAAAGATCATGAACTCTGTGGCTCTGTAGCTTCAACAGAAACTCTGCTCGTTGACTTGGATGTGGTCATGATGAACCTTTCAAGCAGCTCCAGGCACCAGCCAATCAGATCAGGTCTCTGAAGTTCCTGTCTGACATCATCGTGTGGTCACCGTCAGAATCTGTCAGAACCCGAGCAAACCATCAAACTGCTGCTGGGTTGTGTCACGTTGTGTTTATCTTCTACACAACGAGAGGAAGCCTGTGTGGTTCTGGTGAAGTTCAGTGGTTTACCAGAAAACTGCACCGAGCCACGGGATCACCATTTTCTATATGATAAGACATTATTTAGAATTATAATAATCAGTTTAATAAAACACTTGTGGTCACGTGAACATGGACCACACACACACACACACACGTGTTGTTTCATCTCCTGTCACATGACGTGAGCTGATCCAGCCAATCAGAGGAGACACAGACAGTGAATCAGAGACTCAGCTGAATTATCAAAAGAGTGAAATCGATTTATTAACGTGTTTATTTCATGTTGCTAAAAGTCGTAGGTGTCAGAGACTTGTAAGTGGAAACATTGGTTGGCATGACGACCACACCAGAACGTTTAAACAACACTAGTGCCCAGTTCCTCTAAACATATATAAAAGTCATTCGAGATATATATTATGACAGATATAATATTACAAAGGAATCTGTTGCTTTTCTGCATTTTCACTTAATGATTAATAAACAGCAGCAGCCTCTCGTGTGTCTCTGAATCCAGCTGAGCTGACTGGAACTGCTTGAGGTCCAGAGATATTCCATTTAAAATTATATCATTATTATTTTATACTTATTTGATATACATTTTATATTATTAATCATTTAAGCTGCAGGTGATCAATTGTTTTGTTTTTCTCACAAATTCTTTCTGATGCTTTAAAAATGTTTTTGTTGTTTAACTGTGAATGGATTATAAATTTCCACAAAACATCCCAACTCCATAAATAATAAATATTTAATCCACCTCGCTAAAGAACATTTTCTAAACTCAACTCTCTGGACTTAATAAGAAAAACAAATGGGTTTGTGTGTGTGTGTGTGTGTGTGTGTGTGGGGTTAGCAGTAGTAAATGAAGGATTAACAGCGGCAGGTTTATCAGGGATTAAAGTGACATGACGGCAGCTATCTGTCTTCACACTAATATTGACAGACGTTGTTGTAGTTTTTAATTGTGCGAGCCGTATTGTTGTGGCCGGATTATTCCTTGTACCTTCACCCACCCTCCCCCCTCCCCCCCTCCCCTCCCCCCACCTCCCCTTACCCCCTCACCCCCTCATATTAAATCTGAATGTCTGTTTTTTCCTGCTCCGAGGTCTTAACCCTCTGTTGTTCACGCTGACGCCGGCGGCGCTCTGACAGCGAGGAGTGGATTAACGCTCTCACTTAATCCCACGTTGGCTATTACAGCAGAATGGCCACGTCGCAGCCGGAGAAAAAACGAGTGTGCCGGTATCTAATGTGGTGGATTAGAGTGGATTAACGCCTCATCTGCCTGCTGCGGGGGCCGATTAATCCAGCTGCTTGTTTGGTTGGAGGTCACAGGTCTTCAGGGGGCTGAGGATGATGGACAGGTCAAAAAAATATCGGATAAATATGAGCACGACAGGAGATAAATCGTTTCCGCTTTAACAGCAGGGGGTCAGAAGATACAGGTTGTGTTACTGTTGGACACAAAAAGGAAAGTTTTCATTGAACTGAACAAACTTCATGTGATTGTTGTTTATATTTGTAGTTGTTAGTTCTGGTTTCATGTTGTAATTTAGGGGACTAAAGATATTTATGATCGTCATCACCTACGTGGGCGGAGTCTACCTGTACTGGACTCTGATTGGTTTGTATACGGCGTCTGACGTGGACGTGTTGTCAGTTGGGGGGGGCGGGTACTGGTTCTTTCAGTTTGAATGGAGAACATGAATGAAGAGTTTCATTACACTTGATATTTAGGTTGTTTTCTATTTATTGTTATTGCATCCTTGGGTGTCTTGAAAGCTGCTTTGATATATTCAAGTTATTATGATTATTGTTGTTGTCTTGGTCTGTTCTTAGCAGGAGAGACTGTAATGAAACTGGATCAACAAAGTATTCCTGATTTCTAATCTCCCACATTGTACCAGCATGATTCTACGGTAGCCATGAATGGACAAACCAAATATTTGGTTTGTTACTTGAATGTCTGTTTCCCTGCGTCTCATGTTTCAGCTTCGTGGAACAAGTTCATGTTGTGTAACCAGCACAGAGACACAAAACAGGAAGAGCTTCACTCCATCACAAGTGAACAAACATTTCCAGCGACTACAAAGCCGCGTGTGTGTGTGTGTGTGTGTGTGTGTGTGTGTGTGTGTGTGTGTGTGAGTGTGTGTGTGTGTGTGTGTGTGTGTGTGTGTGCCTGATCCTCTCGTCTACCAGACTGAGCGCTGACCCACATTACATTTGTAAAACCAGAGTTAACACAATCTGTCTTAACCCCGACACCACTCCATCTATAACAGCCCGCCCCTCTTTCCTGGTCCTGTTCCCTCTGCTCCATCCGTCTCTCTCCGTCCACTGAATCACCCAAATCAGATTAGCGCTGACATATGCTGCCACCATTTAGACCACCTACTGGCTCCACACACACACACACACACAGACACACACACACACACACACTGCAACAAGATGGAGAACACGTCTCAGTCTCATGCGTCACTGTGTATATCTGGAGCGCTGCCCTGTGGCGTCTTCACGAGCTGGTTCGGTTTTTGGTTTTCTTCATTTGCCGTTTTTTTTTATTTCTGGTGCAACGATTAATTCGTTCTGCGGGCGAACTAATCTATTAATCGACTAACTAACTTTCAGCTCCAGGAAGATTAACTTTTAAATCCCTGGAAAGATTACATCGTGTAAGTACAAAGCAGTTTAACTATCCGGTTGGTGTAGCTGTAAAAAACAGGAAACACAATGTGTGGTTGAGAAAGTGGGACACAGCTCCTGCTCTTTTACATTCAGTGAAGTGAGGCCCAATCACGGAGCTTCCATCTGCTCCACAGCTGCAAGAGCAAATCAGATTCAGACTCAGAAGCAGCTTCCTCCACCAGGAGAAAGGTTTCCTCTGCAGGTGAAGTCAGGACGAGGAGGAGTGGAGATTCTCAGGCTGCAGAGCTTCAGCTTCATGAATCCACCAGAGCCTCCGGCTGCTGCCCCTCAGGTTTCTTGCCGTGAGCGTTTTAACGGTGGCGTCTCTCCGGTGGCGTCACCGCTCGCACCCCCGGCCCGGCACTCTGAACGGAGACTTCAGATTCAAGGAAGCAGCAGAAAGTTTCCAAGAGACACAGAGAAATGCAGCATGGAAACATTTCAGCTGCAAGTGTGAATGTGTGGATGTAACTTTGGAGACAAAAGTATATTATCATCCATCTATCAATTAGTATCTATACTGTTTATCTCTGGAGTTGCAGTTTGGAGGTTTGCTAATACAGACACGTTCTCTGATCTGCGTCGTCAATAGTAAAGCTGGTATTTAGAAAGTGTTCTCTGCATCCACAAACCTCGTGCTCATATTGTGTGCACAAATAAATTTCCGTTAAAGTGGCTTTAATTTATGTTTTTATGATGCTATATGAAATTGTGAAAGAAGTCTGTGGTAGTGATGAGCCCACAGAGAAATGTCATTTCCAGCTCCGCTCGGCTTAACAGAGAGTTTCAGCTCTTTCAGCAACGGGTGAACAAAGTGGAGGATTTAGCAGCTGAGGATCCGGATGTTTCCCTCGGGAGGTGGTGGAGACCAAACATGGAGCTGAAAGTGAGGACACACTGGACAGAGACTCATCACGTGGACACACACACTGCTGGTAGCGGCTGCTGCTGCTGTTTGTTCACTTCAGTCACAAATATCAGTCTTCACAGCTCGAGTCTGATTTAAAGGCAACAAACACAGAAGAAGATCCTCAGCTTCAAAACAAAAGAATTAACAAGATTTTACTCCTGACTTCAAACTTGCAGCTCTGAGCGAGGCTGGTAATGAGTGTGTGTGTGTGTGTGTGTGTGTGTGTGTGTGTGTGTGCCATGTTTCTGTTATTGACTCAATCAATCACACACCAACATGATAACCGCAGCACTGTGTGTAAGCTTTGTGTCTCTTCTCTCGTCGAGCCTGTTCAAGTGGTGATTGACTTTAATTACTAACAGTGATGTGAGGAGCACAATAATATTCCCTCCGTCCCTCCTCCACCAGAGCTGCTGCTTCTCCACGTCCGTTTATATACAACAACACACAGTGTGTCCGTGTGTGTGTGTCCCTGTGTGTGTGTGTGTGTTTGTGGGACATTGATAATAAGCCATAAGACACAAGTAGGGAAGAAGACAAGATGTCCGTCCCCTTCTCTGTAATCATAATGTGCGAGGCGAGCTGCATAATGAAGATTGGGATGATGTTAGGCAGCTCCTGTTGTGTGTGTGTGTGTGTGTGTGTGTCTGTGTGTCTCTGTGTGTCTTTGTTAGTGAGAGATAATGAAGATATAACGTTGTTCCGTGGTTTGAAACAGTTAATACAGTTATTTATGGAGAACGACTTCACCTAATTGCTTTGTGAAGTCTTTAAACTGCAGTTTTAAAAGAGCAGTTTGTAGGATTGAATGCTCGATGGACTTTCGCTTTAAGATGGGGTTAGATAAAATAACTAACTGTTAAGTCTCAGTACGGGATTCTGTATCGAGTCCATTTGACAAGGTTTGTTTTGTTATTGCACCAAGAGGTTCTCATTCACATCAGTCCACCACTGAATTGGTTCCTGTAAAGACGTGACCCACATTTCATCAGGTTCAGGAACCAAACCTCTTCCAGTTCAAACCAGTGTGGACTAAACTAAGTCCTGAGAAACCTGAGACGAGGAAGATTAAGTTGTAGAAATAAATATCAGATTTTTGTTTGTTTGACTCTCAAAGTCATCACATCACGAATTAGAAGTCGCCGGCCCCTGCTATTCACGAAATGGGATTCTACAGCGTAGAAGAGACGAGAGAGTGAGAACAACGTGGAAACTCATCGCTGGGGAAACAGAGGAGCTTTGTTGGCGATAACCAGGCGACTGGAGCCGAGCATGTAGATGAAACAATCAACACCAACGCCGCCGAGCTGCAGGCTCACAACAAAGGGACAATTCAGTTGTGCGAACAAGGGGGAAAGGTGTTAAAATGATTGCGTCGCCATTTGTCAGAGCACTGGTTCATAATCGGAGACAGGCGGTTTAATCTGCCCTTTCAAAATAAAATGTCTGCCCGGAATGAGCCCATTTGTGGTGATGAAGATGTTTTTTATGTCCTGACTTTGATGATCATTTCTGTGAAACACAGCAACCGGGGGTGTTAATATTTGGAGGCTGATGTGAACTAATGTATCAGGCAGTCGAAATGAAAACTTGTGTGTGTACGTGTGTGTGTCTGTATGTGTGTGTGTGTGTATGTGTGGTAAAAGCAGCTGTGAGCTTGCGTGTCCTCACATGCTGGGAGACCCAGCAATCAGTTTCTGTTAGCGATGTTGCTCGTTAAATATGAATGCCGCCGTGGCGACGTGGCATCTTTAATTAAACGAGAGTAATCCGCTGTTATTCCTGCATGAATTCTTCATGATCGCTCGGCTGCCAATTAACGCGGCGCATCACACACGCAGACCTCGACAGGTCTCGGGCTAATGTGTGATTTTCACCTGGAAGATTATCAACATGTTGGAAAAGCGCCGGCGTCGGTGTGAGAAGAGGCGGCAGCTGGAGGTCGTGGTGAAGTGTGTGACAGCAGGAAGTTTCTCACTGCTTTAACTTCTCAACACCTTGTTCACCTGCACACGAGTTGAGTTTCATATCAAGTTGTAAAAGAGGAAAGAGCTTTGTTTAATATGAATTCAGGTGTTTGTGGTGATTGAAGCAGGAATCTCACTCCACAGTGAATCCTACAGTGAAGTGACCTCCTGCATTTCTGCCCTCACAGAAAAGTTTGCTTCTCTCTTGCTCCTTAATGAAGTTTTGTTGGTTTCTAAAGAGAAAACGGCTAAAAATAACTGGGACCTTGTTTCTGTTTGAGAATGTCAGAGATGATGGAGCTGAACGGCTGCTGGAACACTTCAGCACATTTTATAGACAGAGCATCACACACTACACACTACACACCACACACCGCACACTACACAACGCACACTACACAGTGCACTTAATGCAGCTGAAGTTCCAACGAGCTGCTGGAACTCAGAGTTCTCCAACCATCTGTCAAGTATCTGACACGCGGTGACACGTCACGTCCGAGGCACGGCGGCGGCGGCGGGCGGCGGCGGCGGCGGCTCCGGCGGATTGATTCCCGTGCAGGTCCTGCACTCCTGTCATTTTACCGCCATCACATCTCTGTAACCAATGACAACAAGCGGAGGATTTGCGTCTCCTTGCGACCGAGGTCAGAAGTGACTCATTTGAAAAATGCTCTGCATACTTCCTCCTGTACTATTTACTAATTAGCGACTAATTCTTCTGCTTGTGCGCCTGCTGACTCCCCGACGAGTCTGCAAAGAAGCTAATTTGAGTTTTTATCACACTGAGGCATCGACTCCAACTTCACAGCCTCAGATGTGGAATTGGATTTATTATTGGACGTTCCTACAGCTATTAATTAGAGCTTCTGCATTTAATTTCTGTAATTATCTCCCACCTGCAGCTCTGGTGTCATCGGCAGCTGAGAAGAGAATCTCTGTGAAAAGACTGTTTCTGTCTCCACGAGTCAAAACTTCCGACGTGAGAAAGGAGCAGGTGTCACTTAGAAGATTAATGATCGGGAACATCAGAGTCTCTGTGCACGTCCTTTATAAACCCAAAGATGAAAGCTTCCACGTGGTCTTCCTCCACCTTCCTCCCTCTCGCTGGGCAGACTCCGTCCTGTTGCCGTCTCCATCGGAGCCAAATCATTGACTCTTTCTCCATCCTCTTCTTTATCCACTTTAATCTGCCGGGGCCGGCTGAATCAATGTTAATGTGTTTTATGAAATGTTAACTCGCTGCCAGTGCTGCTCTTCCTGATTAAATATTGACAAAGGGCCATCAGGTCTTGGTGGCTGTGAACGAATCGATCTCACCTGAGCCTCGAACCTGCGTCAGGTCACATCGACCCCTGGCATCAGCAACAGAGACCGGTCATATCGACGGTTCTCCTCCTCCTGACTTCACATGTCCGATCATTAACAAACACAATCATCTTCACTCACTATTCTCTTCTTCCTCCGTCTATCTAAGATCTACTTTGTGGCCTCTAGGTTTGAGCGGATCTGATGAACTTGTTAGAAAACGGTTATATTTACACCTCCAGCAGAGCAAAGAGCAATATGGCCATTCACGTGGAGCAGTGTTTGCACAAACCCATCATTCAAAATGCATTTATTTCCTGTTATCTCAGTGTTTGGTCTCCACCTCCTGAGGGAAATATCTTCTCTTCAGTTGCAGATTGTGTTCAGTAGGGTTTTCTCTCACTCCTCTGCTTTGCTTCCTGATTTAGAAGTTGGTTTTATTACCGTGGATAGAAATGCACATCTCTTTTTCCACTGGGATGAATGTGTCTATCATGCAAATTCAAAATGTCTGCAGTTCAAGAACCTGTTGCAGCAGATCCTCAGCAGCACAGTGTTAGTTTTGAGAAGATGTTGATGTTTCTGCTCGGTCGGTGGTCGCGGTGCACCAGTGGGCGAGTGAGGTCCCACTGAAGTGTTGTGAGGAAGAGGTGGTGGAGGTGAAGACGTTGAGCGGCTGTTTAACATCACACCGACAGTGAGCCGAGCCCTGTGACAGCGGGAGAGACAGACAACCAATTCGATCGCAGAGGGAACCATTTGGATGTTCCGGCGGAGCATTGGATTCCGCCCACATCTGTCTGAAGCCCTTCATCCTCAGCTGTAGTCGTGTGTGCCCTCTCGCCTCTTCATTGAAGCTACTATGTTTGGTTGAATCCCAGCTCATCCATTTCCAATGAGGGTCAGCTGTGAGGGAGGAGAAGGATGAGAGGAGGACACGGCAGCGCTGTAATTTCGCAGGCCTTCTGAATGCATCTCCGGCTGCAGCCCTGGTTCCTCCTCCCCTGCAGAGCGAGGTGAGGAGAGGCGGCTTTAACCCCGTGTGGGAGGCCGGGGAGATCGAGCTCTGCTAATTATTTATCCATTCAGTGGCGAGATGGAGGAGCACGCCGCGGCCAGGCCCCGCCTCCTCCGTCTCGGCCTGGAGGTTGCGGTGTTAATGAAACCCGAACCGAGTGTTTCCTATCTGGAAAACCTGCCATCATCTGATGATCCCTGCAGCTCCGCGCACTCGGAGTTCAGAGATCAACCTCTGCAAATGTGAGCGAGGTGTCCCACCGAACCCATTACCAGACTAATGTGTGTTTATCTCTGCCGACCTGCGGAAACACAGCAGCTCAGCTCGACACGGCTGCTCTCATTAGAACAACAGACAACACACACAGCCGGCAGCTCGGAGAAGCCGAGGCTAAAGGTTAGCGTACACGGCTAACCTCCCGCCCGGAGTCCCGCCCCCTCACTGCCTCCTCCCTCTGTACGATCTCCAACTTCGTCTTCACAGAGAACACGGACGGAGATGGACTCTGTTATTTTCTACTGAAGTCTACATTATTTTAGAAAAGCTGGAAGAAGAAACTTTTAAACAGAGCTTTTCTTTAACAGAAGAAAAGTTTATAAAATCCACGTCCACGGTAAAGATGATCAATTCGGGGGGGCTGAGATCAAATCTTTAAATAGCTATTACTTTTAATTTGAATGATTTAAACTTGACGTTTATCAGAAAAAATAAAACAGGTTGATGTTAGTGTCTCAAAATGTCCCTGTAGAAAACTAAATAAACTACTCTGCTTGTTAGAGTCATTTATGGTTTTGATCACTGCTGAGTTTTAAATGCAGGATTAATAACTCTTTGCAAACCATGCATGCAAAACTCCTTCAGATATTCGCTGAGAAGGATTTGAACTGAATGAGCTGTTACATGTTAAAAGCAGCTGATGTGGAATCATTGAGCTGCAGAGAAACAACCTCAGAGCTCATTAAACAACGTGTTCGTCCTGAGGAAGTTTGCATCTCTTTTTAAAAAGTGACTCCTGCAAAGACCAAACCTGGAAAGCAGCCTTGAGTAGCATCCTCAACACTCCCACCTGACATCAGACACCTCAACAAAGCATCTGAGACTTGTGATTGGTCAAGCTTGTGTATCTGAGGGACGTCCACACAGAGGCCACGCTCCACAGTCACAGCCCAGAATCCCAAAGTCGTAACAAGAATAACAAATGAGCTGCAAACTGGTTCCTACCACACACACAGTCTTATATTTGAGATTCCCAGTAACACCCCCTCATGTGGTTTTCGGCATGAGAAGGTTCTGGTTGAGGGTGAAGCCCTCGGCACAGTCTCCACTGAGAGGGGAGTTCAGACGGAGCCCTGCAGCAGACTGGGTGTCACAGGGGGACGGGCCTGAACCCGGTCACTGATGTGTCAGCGTGTGATGGGGAGCACTGGGACCAGTTTCAAACACACACACATCACACTGGTTAAAAAAGGTTGGTCAAAACATGTAGAAACTCACAAGAGGATGAGGGAAGAAGAAAAACAGGTTCTACAGAGACAGGACTTAAAGTAAAAACTTTCTTCTAATGCATCTTTTACCTGAAATTTAGTTTAAGAAGAAACTTTATTCGTTATGAACTCTAAAGGCTTCTACCAGAACTAAAACAATATCCATCAAATATATTATTTTAAAAAGTTGATTTATATTCATGTAAACTCAAGATTTTTAATCATTTAAAAGGACAAAAATAAAAGTTTTTTTGAGAAGCATTACATTATTAAAAATATTGTCAAATGATTAGTTTTCATACAATATTAACAACATCCTGTTGGCATGGGGCAGAATTAACTATGTATAACTTTATACTATCAATAAACTAGTGGGTGATTTATTCAGTTACAGGCTGTGATACATTCGATCTCATAATGGAAGAATCCAAAATATAAGAAATATGATAGATATAATATTCTATCATTTATAATAACTGTGCCCAGATGTTAAGAATTTATATATTTAACACATTCAATGTCCATTTTAAAAATGTCATTATAATCACAATAAAATGTGAGCAAACAAGTTTTCACAGAAAAATGAAAATTCGGATTTCCGAGCGGATGTTGAACACGGATTAAACACAGATCATAAAAAGACTTTAACATAAACATAATGTGGTAGAAGCGTTCAAACATCTGTCTGCTGGAGGATTACTGAACCCCGACTCATACCAAAGACATAAATACTTGTGTTTGGATTATTTGTATTTATCATATTACCATACTTACAGTAATGCTGTTGTTAACCTAAATTTTCTACATTAACGCATTAGCTGCTGTTGTCGGGGGTTTCCAGTTATTTGTGTTTGTTTTTGTCGGGACTCTGGATTTTCAGCTGTTTCTCTACGTCTCTGCGCCAATGACAAAGGGTCAAAGGTCATCTGCGCTTTGTGGTTATGCTATGAGTGACATGAATGATTGATTTTCATTTATTTATATCGTTTTTAATTTGTTTTTAAAAACATCTCTCATGTGGCCAATGTCCTTTTCTCATCTGAGTTTAACGTTTTTTCTGGGATTTTTATTTCATTGTAACATTCTCAGTAAATAAAGAGAAACATAAATAAAGTTTATTATTATTATATTGTGCAGAAACTTCCCTGCTTGTGCCTGAACACCAGAACTCTGACTGTACTTCCTGTTGCTCGACTGATTGACGGAACCAAAGCGACCGCGAGCCGACGATTCTTCAGATTTTCTGTTTCATCTCTCGAGTGATTGAAAGAAGATTTAAAAAGATAGAAACTCCGGCAGCTGTAAAAAGACGATTCAGTCTGCTCACTGTAAAACTGTGGGAATTAATTAGTAATTGTGTTTATTCTGGCTCGATATCTGCCGACTGTTTGAGTTAATAAAGAGAATCTATTACAGCTCTGGATCCGCCCTGTTGACTCAGCCACAGTGTGAGGAGCTTAAACTCAAATCTGTTCTCGTGTTTTCAAACAGTTTACTTTTAATTAGCGAACGATATTTAGAACGCACGTGTGTTTTCTCTCAGGTGGTAACTGTCGTGATGAAGACGCTCGCGTATTAACGGACGAGTCGCTGAGTCAACTTGATATGAAGACGCTCAGTCACACAACTTTGTTCATGTTGTTATTTCTAAAGACAAACTCAAGACCTGTTTACTCAGACTTTTAATTTAATGTATTATCCCTGAGGCAGAATTAGTTGCACAGATCAGTGCATGAAAACACCAGAAAATCACATATGCTTTTTTAAAAGGGGACAAATAAGTTTTTATATCTGTTTAAAGCTTGTTTTATTTATATGTCCATTTTTATTTATACCTTATTTATTCCATTGTATTTGTTGTATGTAATAATTTATTCATTTGCTTTCTCTGAATGAATATTTATTTCATGATTTGTTTGTTTTTTGTTGACCTTTGACCGATGACCCCCAAAGGTTGAACATCTGGATATAAACCAGACGTAGTATTTACACTTTATTTAAAATCCGTCCAAGCATAACAATCAATATATGATAAAATAGCTCCGTTTACAGAAAAATTATAACGAGGAAAATCTTAATATATATATATATATATATATATATATAGTTTTAAGTTTGAATCAGAATTAAAAAGTATATTCCGCAGTAGAGGAAACAAACACTGAGGTGACAGTATTATTCGGAGTCTATTCAATTTTTCACTTTCTCAAGGCCTCAAAGCAAAAGTGCTCCGTTTTCCTTTTGTTTCACATTTTCAGGCTGAAATGTTTTTGCTAATAAGCTTCGTGAGACAAAGTGAAGTGAAAGCCGAGCGCAGGCAGGAGGAACCGCCGGCGTCTCAACGAGCGGCCTTGATGCGGCGACGCTGCTTTGTGTCCTTCCTTTTAATTAAAGATCAGTCAGGCAGATGGTTAGAGCTTGTTTTGCACCAACATGTACGCTGAACTAAAAACTTATTGTGTGGATGTAGCAGCAAACTTTATTTTCTTTTACATCTCACATGGTAGAACTATGTAGGTGCAAACTAAGTAAAGCACTTAGTGGAACTTAGTGCTTTACTTAGTTTAAAAGTTACAGAAGAGGAGCAACAGTTTGTTCCTGATTTCTTTATTTTCACTAAAGAGGGAAAGGTCAAGAGGTCAATCCTCAGAAACACGTGAATGGAAATCTCTGTTGTTATTGTTGAGGGACTTTGCATCGTAATGTGTTGGACAGAGAAATAATCCAATTGTTGATGAAAGTTCCTTTTGACCTGAATAAGGACGATAATAAAAACCTCTGGGAACCTGAGTCCAGCCAAATGCTCACGGGAGAAGGTCAAAGGTCACCGGACTGTGTTATGGTCAAGTGCTTCTTCTTCTTCGGGCTTGTCGAGGGATTCTAGGCCCACGTCTTCCCTTCTTCGATGGAGCATTCAAACATTGTACGACAGCAAAGTGTTCTCACAGGTTAGTTCTATGTGACT
This sequence comes from Pseudopleuronectes americanus, assembly GCA_038501795.1. Lineage (NCBI taxonomy): Eukaryota > Metazoa > Chordata > Actinopteri > Pleuronectiformes > Pleuronectidae > Pseudopleuronectes > Pseudopleuronectes americanus. Next base: position 24,617,317 of record CM076723.1, read on the forward strand.
GATTTCAGTGGAAAAAAACAGGGTTACATCATCAATGTGAGACAAACTCAGAATGACAAATAAAGAGCTAAATAATCTAGACGGGTGTGAGCTCCCTCTCCTCCACCTGTTCCTCGTCCTCCTCCTCTCGGTGGAATCAAAGCAACGTCGATGTCGTCTTTGATGTCGAGGTGAAGAGATGAAAGGAGTTCTGACCTCTCCTCCTTCCATCATCTCCTCCCCCCTCGCCATTTCCCCTCATATTCACTCACCTCTTCCATCATCACTCCTCCACTTTCCCTTCACAATAAGAGTCCACAGGGCTGCAGAATGACAGTAACTGTTCATCAGTCTGGGAGAAACGATACGTTCTGCACGGAGGTGGAGTCAGGGCCTGGTTAGCCTAGCTTAGCATAAAGACGGTAAGCAGGAAGAAACGGTTTGTTTGGCTTCGTCCAGAGTTTTTAAATTACACCAACAGACATTTCTACAGTTCGTTAACAAGATGAGATCGTCTGAGATTTTAGTGATAAAAACTCTGAAGCCTCTCTGGCTGTGAGCTGGTGGCTTTAACCAGGTTAACCAGGAGCTGTTAGTGCAGGTTAACACTCTCATTCCCCACGAAGCTTAAACCACAGACTGTATGAAGGTAATTCAACGTCTTGTGTTCATCATAGGATGACAGATAAAGATCTACTCGACCGATCAGGACGCCTCAGCCAGTTTTATATCATCAAATAACCAATTTCAACCAAAGGTACTAAAATGATCATTGTCAAAGCAGAGTAATGAAACGATTCCTTCATCGTGAGCTGTTCTCTTCTGTTCAATGTTACCTGAGCTGAGGAAGACCCTCGTCCATCAGAGATGAAGATGTCCGACCTGCCTGTCTGTATTAGTCTGATTTTATTCTCTTACCTCGCTGACACACCGGATTAGCACCAGGAGGCCGAACTGCGAGCAGAGCCCACTCAGAACTCTGCAGGCGTGTGTGTGTGTGTGTGTGTGTGTGTTTACCTGCTGGTGTCAGTCGGTGTGTGGGCGGGACCTGTGTGGGTTGCGGGGCAGCGTCTCATTGGCTGCCGGCAGATGTGTTTCCTGAGTGGCGGGTCTGTAATGAGCACCCGTGGGAATCGCACTACAGACCTGCGCTGTAACAAGGCCGCGGGCAGACAGGCCTCCATTTCCCATAATGACCCCGCAGCGCCACCAGCTGGGGCTCCTGCTGCATTCAGGAGGAGCCGGAGAAGTGAAACACCTTTCAGCTGATTATTCACACTATAAATATTTACAGTGGTTCTGATCTGAGGAACATTTCAGCTGATGTTCGGGATCATAAACACATGTAAGAGCAGATTCAAGCCATAAGACAAGTTTATGTTTAACTGATGCAAACTTCTGATCATGAATTCAACAGAGAATAATGATCAGGACCATAAATTCAACAGATAAATATAAATTAATCACAAACACAGACTGAAAACATGGTGCTGCAATAATCATAGCATTACTTCCTCTTTCGCAATTTGTTTTCAAAGTAAAAGCACAATCTTCCTTTTTTTGGTTGCAATACTTTATATTGACCTGAATTACAGTGCTTTTATTGTGAAAACATATGAAAAAATTACACCAGTTCAGTAAATCATTAAATGTTTTTTATAAACTATTCATGTTAACAGGAAATTCGGTTTCATTTCTTGAAAAACATAAAATCTTCAGTGCAGATAAACCAGGTGGGATGAACACACTTTTCTAAGTGTGTCTGTGTTTCTGGCTCATGTAATCATGATGTTATTTACCCTGTAAGTTAAACACACACACAGACACACACACAGACACACACTCAAAGCCCTCTTGTTTCTGTGCCATCGCCAACAATATGGCTGTCAGGGTGACTGACAGTTCTCTGTGTGGCTGATTGAGGCTTCAGGTGACAAACTGACAGTGTGGTTGTGTGTGTGTGTGTGTCTAGGTGTGTGTGCGTTTGTTTGCTAGAAAAACGAGAAGCTTTTACGTTTTTCACTTGCAGGATATATTGTCCTTGCCCACCACTACAATGATTGACAGGTCATTCAATACTGTGACTAATCCATTGTGTAACATTTAGTGTAACACACACACACACACACATCTATATTTATAAGAGATAAAATGATCGATGCCCATTCTTCGTTTCCATAGACGGTAAATAATGAAGCACAAAGCATCTCTACTTCCTCCCACTATCCAAGTATCTCTATACGAACATGTTTATCAAAGATGAGAAGTGACACAATCTGAAAAAGTTTGTTCAGTATCATGAATCAAATCAAATGTCATGAAAAATATGAATAAACCCACAGAAATATGGGCTTTAAAAATAGATTTCATTAGATTCTTCTGTGCTTTGACTTGAATGGACACAACATGAACGCAGTTTGATCACAGATCTCAAACACACGTGAACGTGTCACGTTTCCAAAGTGAGCCGTTTGAACAACGAAACCATTTCATGCTCCAGAGGAACAACATGAAATCATCAGGGAACGAAGAATCACAGAGTTCTCTAACGTGATGGTTATTGATCTGCTGTGAATACGCTTCATTCCCACGAATAATTTCATTTAGTTGCGTTAAATACGTTGGTGCGCTTCATCACGTCTGTGAAGGTGAAGCAGAAAATGAGTTTTCTTTATGAAGAGGGGGAATCAGGGATTCTCCTGAGGATCCTGACTGAGCGTAAATCAAATGTATCGACACCGCTCGGTTACTGACGAGTGGCCGGGTCACGATATTTTCTCAGTTTCTCTTCACACATTCGCTCACAGAGAGAAAGACGAGATCTTACACCAGGTCTTCTTCAGACATGAGCCTCTCAGACACAGGAAAACAGAGGAAAACCTTTTAAACTGGTTTCTGTGCATCTGTTGTGTAGTGAGCATGAACCAGATGGCAACTGGTGGCTGTGGACCAGTTACTCTACGTGTAGTTAGCTCTGCTTGGTGTAATTACAAGTTAGCAGCTGAGTTTAGCATCACGGCTTCACATCACACACGTTCACAGACGTTTGACTCGACCGATGTTACTTATATGACATCGTTCTTCTCTAGAATCCCACGAATCGTTGATTTAGAGTTTATCACCACATCCAGTCCATCGTTATCTCCAGTCGACAGTGTGAAGAAGAAAAAAGACAAGCTCTTAAGACATGCTAACGACACGCTAACGACACGCTAGTGACTTTCTACACTGAGACTTTAAACACAACACAATCAGCATCGATCTCAGAATTGTTTTTTTCCCTTCGTCCCTGAGCAGATGATTCCAGCCGCCGTCGGGAAATCAAACAGAAATAGATTTTCAATCAGCGTCTTGTGACCTCAATATAAATTCATAAAAGGTGAATTCCTGTGTTACCAGGTGTATTATTGTGTTTATGGATTGTCGTGAAATCTTCATGCATCCCAATGACTCTAATGAGCCGCGTAACTTTTTTGGGGACATCTATATTATCTTAATTTCCTTCATGGTCCCTAGAGGGCGATAAACACAGCTGATGCCCGACTTTAACGATTCAGAGACGAATTACCAAAAACAAGAGGAATGTAAAATGTGCGTTGAAGAGTCGATTCACGTTCTGTTTGTTCACCTTGAAGAAGAGATGAATAAATATTCAAGAGGCTTAGTTCTTTTAGGTTTCACTGAATTATTAAAAATCTTAAAATCTAAATATTTCTTCTTCATAAAAGAATAATTTCAGGATACAAAGATTTTGTTTCTTGTTAAAGTCAACAGCTGAATTCTTTGTACATTAGAAGGACAAACCTGTTTCACACCTTCACTGGTTCCTCCTGTTATTATAATACTCTGCTTTCCTTTGGTACTTCCTTTATTCTACTTCTACTAGGATTTCTACTTGGCTACCTCTTCTATTACTATTACTACTTAAAACTATTCTACTACTTCCTCTAGTAGTGCCTCTTCTTCGTGCTTTTTAAACTTTTAACTATATTCTTCTACTAGTAGCTCTCCCTCTACAACTTATTCTATTACTACGTCTACTTAAACGTCTTATACTTCCTTTACTAGTACATTTACTACCACCTCTTCTATTACTACTACTTCTTAAACGTATTTTACTACTTCTTCTAGTACTTCTTGTTTTCCTTCTAGAATACTATTACTTCTACTACCACTTCTACTACTTCATTTAGTACCTCTTCTACTAAATTTCTGTTACTACTACTTCTTCAACGTATTATTCTTCTACTACTTCTACTACTACGACTTCTTGTTGACTAGCTCACTAATACTTCTTCTCCTTCTTCTCCTACGACTTCTTGGTCGACTTGATGTTCTACTCGCCAACAACTTCTTCTTCAACTCCTTCTTCTCATTCTAGTACTACTTCTACTAGCTCTGTTTATACCTTCAGTTCTACCTTCTTCTTCTCGAAGTATCGGTTCTCTTGACGTTTCCGTTTGGAGCGTCAGATTTCGATTTGTTTTTCAATTTGAATGAAGGACGAATATTAGAACGTCTCTCTGCCCCCAGCTTTAGAATAACTGTGAATGATGATGTTGATCAGCCTCTGTCGGCAGTTGACCTTGTCACAACACAAACACAACAACTCTGTGCTTTTCATGTCTCTGTCGCTGGCAGCACATCATTGTGTTGAATTAATGAGAAACCATGATCACACACTAACACACATACAATAAATGACTCACTAAATGCTCAAGGGTGTGTGTGTGTGTTGGTTCTATTCATGTTGGGGGTGGAGCTGCCAAATTGATTGGCAATATTTTCCAATGGCTGCCATGGTAACCGGCGTTCCGGAGAGAAAAGAGAGACAAAGCTGTTTTAATTTGAAAAGCCCTCCTCCTCTTCCTCTCTGTTCTTCTTCTCTGCTCAAACGACTGAAGCTGGAAACACACAGAGGCGTCAAATCTCAGCTGGTCGCCGTGGAGAAGTGATGTCACTTCCTGTAACCTCCAGCTGTCGTCTGATCAGTCATGTTAATATGTTCTATAACTGGATTATATATATTCCAGCTGTTTTCACATTGCACTGTGGTCACTTTATTAGGTACACGTGAAAGAGATCATGCAAAACACACCTGATAGCTTCTTCAGCGAAACTGATTCTGAGACCTGGACTTTAGGTAGCGGACAAAACGCTAGTGTAACAATATGAGGTCATATATATATATATAATATATTTTAACAGCTTTATGGAATTGATGGTTGCTCTCACTATTGTATGACATCATGTTGTTATAGTCAACACCAGGGTCCAAATTGCAGAAGGAACATTAATGATAAACAAACCTCACCATGATGTCATCTACATTTTAACCGTGACCTCACTAAACTTCATGAAGACAGGAACATCTGTACGATCTGTTATTGTCTAATAAAGGTTGTTTCTGCGTCACATGACTTTTAGAGAGACATCTGCAATTTATCAGAAACCCACTTGAATATTTTCCAGACAGACTCTCGACTTGTTTGTATTTGTTTCCTTTCGGGGCCAAGTCCTGCAGAATGGACTTAAAACAGCAGACCGTCGTCTTCTGGGGGATTTCGGTGGTAAATAGAATTAAAAATACGCTTGGGCAAATAAATTCTAGATAAATATATATTATCTAAAGATCCATATAAAAACTGTGGAAAAGTTTTCGGCAGCAGAAACAAAGTGAGGCAACTTTCAAACACGATGCCATGCATAGTTTTAATTTGTCAGTGAACTGATTCCAGACCATCTGCTGCAGGACTCCTTGTTCTAATTGTCTGTGAAGAAGGTTCTTTATGACTCGAGCCGTGAGCTGGAGCTCGTTGTCCCTCTGCAGAAGAGTCTGGGCCCGATCAGACGCCCACTGATGGTTCTGATGATGGATAAGAAGCTTCTGAAGCTTTTTCCTACAGTAGTTTATAATTCACTGGTTTTGTTTCGGTCTTTCAAAACATGTTTTCATATTAACAAAGAGGGAAAGACACACATGTACACTGGTATTTTCCTCCAGGAGCCACTTTACTGAATCAGTAATGTTTCCTGTAACTTTCTGAAACTGAAGTGACCGACATTCACCATCTGAGGAAGAAGCCTGAACTCTTCTATGTGGCTCTTTTATTATATATTATCCTTACACAGTTATTTGCGTCACTTTTCATGTGCACAACAGTGTGCAGCACTTTGGGCTCCGTTTTAACGATCTAAACTCGTTGGCTAATTAATGGAGGAAATAAAAGTTGCTGCTCCAGGCGCAGGGTTCAGAAGGGCTCCACTTCGTCTCTTAATTAATGTTTCGGGTGTAACGCGTAACAAACCAATCAGAGCGCCGTGTCCTGTTTCCTTAGAAAACTGAGACACAGCAACAGGAACATGTGGGAACATCCAGGCGAGGGGCGGAGCCTGTAGAGCAGCAGGGGCGGAGCCTGTAGAGCAGCAGGAGGCCGGACATGACGTATAAACTCTGCTGTGGAAAGATCAGTGTTGTTGTTTACAGCTCCTCCACACCGGGGTCGGCCTCATCACCAATAGTGTGTGTTTGTGTGTGTGTGTGTGTGTGAGAGAGAGAGAGAGAGAGTGAGAATCCTAACTCTCTGTCACTTTTAAATGTATTGATTAACCTGTTGGCAGTTATTGATCTGATCACACGTATTGATACGACACACGATAACAGGATGTGACAGTGTGTGTGTGTGTGTGTGTAACCTCTCTCACACACTTTAACGTCTCTAGAGTTAGAGTGGGAGAGGCACTCGAGCTGTTTCCACATGTTTTCTTTTTCCTAATGGGATAATAGAGCATGTGCACTGAAGAGGGGTCAAAGGTCACCTGACAAACAACAGAGCTCAGCCCTCATGTTTACACCTGCGTCTGTTTGTGTGACACCCGACCGCAGCCCCGCCCACTCTCACCTCACTGTTGTTACGCTAATTACGCAACTTTGGCCGCCCTCCCTCTCTCTCTCGTTCTACTTCAAATCACAAACCTCCCATCGCAGAATGAGCGGCGTCACCGTGGTTACCGTGCCTGTTAACGATGTACATCCATTACCTGTGATCTGCTGCACTTCACTGAACAAAGACACAAAACAAAGTGTGGTCGGTAAACACACAACACAACACAGCTTTTTGTTCAGCAGACACAGAACAAATTTCTATTATTATTTCCATTATAACAACATAGAGTTATACATAAAGTACATAGAAAACAAATAATGCTTTAAAGATGAATACAGCATCATCTACAAAGACATAAAAGATCTTATCAAGAGAAAAATAAGTCATGTGACTTCTGGCTCGCTCTCTTCCTCAACCAATTAGCTCGCACAATATAATATATGTGCAGAAAAAATATGCATTAATCAACCAACTGAAACAAACCTGTGGCGGAAACCTTTTATCTCTTGATTACTCTTCTTCTCACGGTCGTAAAATGACAGTTACAATTACATGTATAAATCATTTGATTTCGCTTTTATCTGCTCCTGTTAACAAGAATATGAATAATGAGAATGAAGGAACAGATGAGAAGTAGCCGTGGCCTCCTGCTGTGCGTCTTTCAGAAGCAGGGAGGCGTGGAGAGCAGCGAGACGAGAACCATTCCACTAATGCACGCTCCTGTGGGCGATACGTACACCTTCCTGTTCCTGAGAGCTGCGGTTCAGACGCTAATTAACTCTTTTATTTTATTCTACACAAACGAGGAGGAAAAACCAAGTCGCTGGCACGTTCCTGAAAGAGACGACCGACTGTGACTCCTGATTTAAAGAGTCACAGCACGTGAGATACACAGTTATTACATCAGACGTCCTCACAGGTATCAAATGGAGATTCTGTGTGTGAGGACAAATGTCTGAGTCAGCTGCTCCGGACACTTTCTGGAACTTCTTCCTGCAGCCTCCGAGATCGAAAACAGGAAAATCTACCAAGAAGAAATTAGTAAAACCATCTTCATCAACGGTCAAAGCAAACAAAACATATCTATTTAACAATGTATATGTTAGAATAACTGCAACTAAAGCATCACATACATTTTAGTAAATCATCTTCTCATGTTCATGTTGATCTGAGACAAGTTGGACTTGTTTACATGGAAACGTCACTGCTGACCTGAAGGGAAACCACAGCTTCCACAGTGACTCAGTGAAACATTGAGTTCTGTTACTGTGAAACACAGAGCTCCTTCCACAGTGACTCAGAGACGGCTCTTCTCTGGTTAACATGGGCAGCGACCACCAAGGAAAATAATGAGGTGTTTAATGTCACGTAATAAATGTAATGTAATGTACATGTAGATTTACCACTGTTTCTACAGACTGTTCTGAAATAAGGATGAAATATACAGAATGTATAAAGCATATTTTCACGACCAGTTCAGAAGCAGAGTTTAAAATCTGTCAAAACAAAAGTGAGCTTCACAAACAGAGGCGACCAATCAGACTCAGTTTTAACTGGTTTCCGGCAAGTTCCTTTATTACTTATTATATATTTATTTAGTAAATCCTCATGTGAACTGTCACGATGTGGAAAACGAGAGTTTTCTAAACCATGTTCTGCCTCAGGTGGATTTTAAAAGATAAAGTGGAACCACTGAGATTTTGACAGGACCCAGATTTTTGTGCTACACCCCAGAAAATAAGCACATTGGAAATTCCAGTTTATAATAAATCATGTCCAGACTATTTAAGATAAGTAAAGTAAGAGTCCAGTCTAACTGCCGTCTTCCTTCTGTCAGCCCCTCAACCTTTCCTCCTCCTCCCTTTGTGCGGCAGCTCATCCGGCTAACGGGTTAATTAGCTGAATGAAGTGCTCTGCGGAGGAAATGTCAGGCTCACTGGCTGCAGGTTGACTTCCTGGACGGGAGGTCAAAGGTCGATGGTGGGTTTACTGAACCTCTTCCCTCTCACCTTTATCTAAATGTCACCCAGGAACCATTAGCGTGGGCTCCACCACGGGGACGCTCCGTGTGGCCGAGCGAAGGAGACGCGTCCCTCCCGCCGCCGATGGACCCGGCGACCCCCGAGACGCGCCTGAACGCACCACCAGCGTGAAACCTCCGAGGCGCCTCACTTCCTGTTTCTACAGGTGCTGCAGGATGCCGGTGAGTTCAGGAACACACAGTAAATCTCAGTTCCTGTGAGGAATCCCTCAAGCAGAAACTATCTCGGACAATTCTTGCGGCAACGACATCTCAGCCTGTTTTTATATCATCAAATTTTGTGTCTGTCAAAACATCAACATGGAGCAGAGCATCTCCTGCTGTGATCTCACGTCGGCTCCTCCAGACTCTTCTGCAGACTTTATACTGGGACTGGCTGCAGAGAGGCTCCCACTGGGATTCGAAGCATCTGCAGAGTTCAACCATCCTCCGCTCGATTTGTTTCCTGGACCCAACCAGGGTCCAGAGCTGAGGCCATCGAGTGCTGCTCGTTTGTATGGTGCCTGCCGTCAGTTGTCGGGCATCAAGCTGCTGTCAGTGTTTGTGTTGATGGTGTCCAGAGTGTGACCAAGATCTGACCCAGACCTTCTCCTGCTGTGTTCCTCATTTGTGAAACACAAACTCCAGAACTGGAGATCGTCTGTGCTGAGGTCCGACACCGTGTCCTCTACGTCACATGTCCATATTGAAGTCAGAGGTTATATGAATTAGAATTTATGGAAATCAAACTTATCACACAGACACACACTCACCCACCACCTGCCGGTTAAACACTGTTAACAGCAGAGCTGTTGATACCTTAATTCAGAGTATTATCAACTTACAGCAACGATTCATTATTTATTCTCCAAGTTTGACACACACACACACACACAGAGACACACACACACACACACACACACACACACACACACACACAGGCTCTCTCAAGACACCTCTGGAGGTTAATCTAATTTGTAAAATGTGTGTGTGTGTGTTTGTGTGGTTGTGGAAGCAATTTGTCGCTCTTTTCAAAACGCAAATTTTTCATTGATTGTCTCGGCTTTGTTCTTTTTCAAATAATTGTTCTTTATAAACTCTGTTTCATGTTTCATATATTCATATATTTGTAGCTACAGGACGTGATGCGTCTGCTCGTCGGTGTTTGTAGCTTCCACGCCCCGATTCCCCCTCAGGGATCAGTAAAGTTCCATCTGATCTTATCGATAGATGTTTACTGTCGGTGTCTAATTAATTTGGCTCGTTAGCAGCGGGTAGCCGCCGCAGATTACAGATTACAGTCTATTCATCAAAGCGGCGAGCGGCGTGCACGATGAATGTAGAGCAGCCACCTGCTGAAGGAGAAGCAAGAGGATGAGGCGTCTGTCCTGCTGCCGGGTGACCTTTGACCTTCAGGTTCCCTCTGCAGACGTCAGGTCAACCTGAAGCTATGTGGATGCTAATGCTAGCTGAGCAGAGGAGATCTGGAAGGAGCTGTTCTGTTGCTTTAACGAGCGGGTGACCCCTGCGCCCTTTTCATAATAATTATTAATCAACTTAATTAAATTGCTCATTAGGACATGAACTTAAGGACCATGTGGGGAACTGTTGAGATGAGAGCTGAGGAGCATGAACCAGATCAGAGCTCAGATCTTAGCTCTTACATTTAACACAGTAAGATTGTGTTTTCTTTTTATATTATTGTGTTTTTATGTTTTGAAACTGTTCCAGTAACAATAATGAAATGTTGGAAAAGCAGCAGATTCAATTCAGGTTGAAGAAAATTACCCAGAATACCTGTGAGCGGTCTTGCGCTGTCAATAAGCTCCACCCGTCTGGCACCGACAGTGAGATAAAACAAAGCTACCAACAGTGTTGTCAATACAGTTTAGTCTCCGTGTGTTTCTTGTGTTTGTTTTCTGTGTGTCTTCGTCCTGCAGGAACGTCTCAGCCGCTCCCGTCTCCAGAGGAGATCCAGCTCCGCGGCTGACTTCGCTTCCCAGCATCCCTCTCTGCAATTAACCCCCCGGCCTGTGTGCACCCGGCCTGATCACGTTTAATATCCTGATCAATATTCTCAGTCTGTCCTCTGCTGCTCTGCTGCTGCGGCTCATAATCATAAAGACATAAAAGTTCACTTTGCTCGGGTACATGAAGCTTTTCTGTTTTCTCCTTTTTAAAGTACATTTTAGATTCTGATCCAGATATAAAGGTTTATCATTATTTAAAGGTTTTACAGGTTTAAAGATGGTGGATGTGAAGTAATTACTTGATTAAAAGAAAATCTGAAACTGTGATGAATGATACATCACGTCTTCTTTCTTCTCGTTTATTCAAAGTCACTTGAAATGTTCAGGAAACTTTTTCCAAACGGTTCCGTAAATTCCTATAATCCCCATCATTAATCATAAAACAAAGGGTATGTATGCTTCATTGATTTAAAAAATAAAAAGTAAAAAGTCAACTACGAGTCCCAGAGAGCTTTGCTGCGGGAAACATCCAATCAGAGTTTGACTTAAACTCGTCGGGGGGGGCAGGAGGGAATGAAAGGAGCTGATAAGACTATTAATTATTGAACTGAATTATTGAATTATTAATTTGAAGGAATGAATGGAGCAATTCAAAAAGTACAAAGAGCCAAAGTAAAGTTAAAGAAAATAATAATAATAAAAATAAGATTCCCATGTGAGGAATTCAGCGTAATTTCACGGCTCAAATTATTAATTTGAAGAAACGATTATTAAAAGTTTCCTTTGTGACAAAGTGAAGGGACGGACGTGAAGTCTCCTGATTGTCCTGGTTGTTTGCCACAAGGTTAAATGTGGACACGTTAAGGACGACAGCCAATGAGAAGACTGCAAATCAATGTTCCTCAAATTATGGTTTGGTTTTAATTATTGTTTTGATATAATAAACTGGGCTGGAGCAGAAGGGTCGAGAACACCTCGGGGGAATCTTCTAAGATTTGGTACGAACACTCGGGTTGATTAAAAGATGAACTGAATAGATTTTGGTGATCACAGGAGAATGTTCAATTTCACTGTGACCTCACAAAGAACATTTCTCACGGTATCTTGAGAATGTGGCACAGATGTTCACTCGAGCGTTAATATGTTAATATTAATGTTAATATGTCGCGATGCAGCTCTGCCCCTCATCAGGACGCTCTGTCAGAGAATCACCTGCTGTGCTGTTCATATGTTATGAAAATTGCCTAAAACTCTCGGATTAACTGATTAGATTTGATGGTCAAGGGTCAAAGGTCAAAGGTCAAGGTCTGTCTCAAACACGTGTCACTCAGACAAACTGTGAAAAGCAAAAGGTCTGAAAACAGCTTCAATGATTTGCTGATCACAACACGTGAATAAAGCAGAAACTCGTGGTAAATACTTTTACTCCCAGTACTTCAGTTACACGTCTTTATGTTACTACCTCTTGATCTCATTTCTCCTCTGCACTTTCACTGAAGTTAATGAGCTGTGTTCGTCTCCCACCTCTGGATCTGCTGCAACTCGTCACTTTATCTCTGCAACTCGCTGGGGAAAAAAAGATTTGTCATGAAAAAGCTGTTGAAGCAGAAAGTCTTCACCGGGTGGTGAGAGATCTGAAAGTGACAGCTCGAGCAAAATAAACTTAAATAATCCCGTTTCCCCTTTTTCTTGAAGTCACACGTATTTTTCTACATCACGCTTTTGTAAAACTCTACCTTTATGATAAATAAAATAAATAATCATTAAAATATTCATAAACATCAGTGATTTCTAGATCTCTATAAGAGGCAGTTTTTTTTTGCAGTTTGAAAAATTCAAACAAAAACGAAAGGTGAAAACATTTGTTACTTCTTTCAATTTTTGTATATGTTATATATATATATATCTATACAAGCTAAACTAAACAAAAACAAAATTCAAAAATGATATATTTACTCCGAGCATCTCAACCTCAATATAATGTTCAATGCAAAATAAATCATAATTTCTCTAATAAGTTCATTTTATTTTACCTTGAGAGAAACTTCATCAACTTCTCTTAGTGTTCAAAACAAAGATGAATACTTTTGTGTTCTGAGACTCATCTATGAAAACTACTGAATAAACTGATTTCTAACTCAGTGTTTTATGAATTCATAAAGACGGATTCTCTCTCTCTCTCTACTCTTCGCAGCGACACCGTTCCTCCTCTTCTTCTTCAGGTTTCCTGTAGAATGTTATGAGCGGAGCTGGAGGATTAACCCAGTGAGCAGCTGCACAGAACCTGCAGCAGCCATATGCAGAAACATAATCCACACGTGTTGTGTCATATCAGAGCTCAGTAAGCAGCTTTGCATCACAGCCTCTTCTTATATAACAGCAATAAACATGCGCATCTTCTCCCACCATCAATTCTCCATTTTGTTTTATTCCCCCCCCACCCACACACAGACACACACACACACACACACACACACACACAACTCCTCCACCCTCTCCCCTGCTCCTGCTCGAGAGATCGGGCTCGCTGACGTGCCCACTGTCGCCTGTAGGTGGCGCTCAGAGCGCGAGGGAGAGAGAGGAGGTGAGCAGCTCGGAGCCGCGCTGGACGGAGAGAGAGAGACATGTAATGGAAGAGGAGCGGAGAGAGAGAGAGAGAGAGAGAGAGGGGCGTAAAGAGAGAGAGAGAGAGACACATATACACACACACACACACCACACATTTAATGGAAGAGGAGGGGAGAGAGGGAGCGATAGAGGGACGTAAAGAGAGAGAGAGTGAGGTAGAGAGAGGCAGAGAGAGATACACATGTATGGAAGAGGGAGGTAGAGAGAGAGAGCAGCGTCCAAACTGTATTTCTTATAAATATGAAAATGAGGAGAGGAGACTCGAACTCTTTTCAATGCGACTCTTATTAAACCTTTCTATCTATTTTATTTCCTCACATGTTTGAGTGACGGGACTCGAACCTGCGGCGCCACCGCAAAACAAAACCCGGTAATAAACATGATTCTGAGGGAAAAGTCAGAATGTTGCGTGATCACACGCGTCAGTGAGAAGTCACGCACATGAATAAATGACAGAAATGTTGAGGAACCCACTGAGAGTTAGTTGTTGGGGTGGATGCTCGCTCCTCCTCTCCCTGTGTAGTGTATAGAGAGGAGTGTATATGGTCGGGAGGAGAGAGAGAGAGAGAGAGAGAGAGAGAGAGAGAGAGAGAGAGAGAGAGAGAGAGAGGGGAGCGCGCGCACTGCACTGGACTCACTCCTCTCTCACATCACGCACGGTGCGGCCGCGCAGGACCGGCAGAGGACAGAGTTTGTGGCGGCAGAGCGGCGACCGCGCGTCGGCTTGGACACTACCCGGACCCCCGTGGAGCCGGACACTCCCGGACCTACCGGACCTCGAGATTCTTACACTTTTTTTTAAACGAATATTATTTTTCTCCATCTCTCTTTTCCCTCCTCCCTCTTTTTTCCGCTCTTCACTCCCCCGCCCCGGTGCTCCGTCAGCCCGCTGCCTCATCCAGCACCACCGCCTCCCGAGCGCAGTGCCAACCGGAGGATGCTGCGGCTGTCGGGGCTCGCTGCCCGCTGGTGACGCTCCCTCCACGGAGGATCAGAGAGCGGGTGACAGCTGTCCCTCCCTCCCCTGTGCACCGGGTCTCCCCCCGGCCGGGCTCCAGCTCCAGCCCCGCGGAGAGAGGAAGCACCGGCGGGTCGACGCGCAGCGCAGCGGCGGTCGTGACAGTAAAAGTGGACAGAGACTGTGGGAGGACTCGGATAATTACCCCCGCCCGCCCCGCTGGATTGTTTGATTTGTTTCCAGGTCTTTTCCCCCGGTTCGGTGGATTGTTAATTCCGGGTGTTTTCCCCCCGGAGGTCTGGAACGGCTCCGCCTGGGCACCGAGGAGGAGCGGAGCCTGTAGCCGGGGCTGGAGCGCTCAGAGCCGGCGAACCGCGCGGCTCTCACCCGGTCCAGGTAGGAAGTTCCGTCCACAGCACCGGTCCACACTGGATCTCACCCCGACACGTTCCACACGAGGACCCGGGTGCGAGCCCCGGATCCTCCAGTCAGCGCAGCGGGGCGCTTTACGCACGAGAACAGAATCTGTGAATCCGCTTTAAATCTCTTACATTTCTCACGCACGACGACTTGTGCGTTGATTCAAAACCCCGCAGACCTGATGCGGGGCGGCGCGTGAAGCTGCTGCTGTTAAAAACACTTGTTGGTTAAATAAACCGATTTAAAGAGATTGATTGTTCGGATCCAGAGTCTCTGGTCCTCTGAGGGGGATTCGACCCACGTTCCACTACAGGGGCATCGATCCCTATCGACCCCTCCAACATTACACCCCCCCCAACATTACCTCCATGTCTGCAGTGGTCAACCAGCTTATTGTGGGTCACTTCACTGGAAAGTGCGTGCTGAAGGGGTACAGTGGGATGTGCGGTTCCACTGGTTTCCACTGGTGCACCACCACAGCGGGGTTTCATCACGGCTCCATCCGCGGCAGTGAGCGTTCTGCAGGGACTCACAGAGCAGGGGCAGTAATAATAATAAGAGACAGTAAAGCTCGTGTTGTGTTCGCACTGTAACATTCGAGCTGATCCACTTCAGGGACTGGGAGCAGCAACACACCAGTGCCTTCATGGGGGGGGGCTGCTGGGGAGGATCCTCTCAGTGTCTGTGGGCTCCTGAGGCCTCTGGGGCACCTGTAGATTCCCCATGTCTGCAGTGTGCTGGTTCTCTCTCTGTGTTTGTTGTTAGCAGCAGATTTTAGATCCTATCTAAAGGCGGTGGAGTCCGGGCGGAGGAGAGGCAGCTGGAGAGGACGAGCACCCCCCACGGCTCGGGGAGCGACTGGTGTGTCACCGGAGGAGAATCCAGTCCGTCCGGTCCCTCCAGTCCTCCACCTCCTCCCGGCCTCCACCTCCCTGGGCTGTGGTGGAGGGGGAGAGAGAGAGAGAGAGGGGTGGGCGTCCGACCTGCTCTACGTGATAGAGAGGGAGAGAGCGACAGAGGGAGGGTGGGGGAGTTGGGTATTCACATGCAAGCTGCGTCCGCCTCTCCCTGACAGAGAGCAGGGGCTGTGTGGTGGTCGCACGCCATCAGACGGGCCGTGCGAACGCTAATGGGAGCGTGGGCCTCTCGACCTTTGACCCCGTCCCCGTCCTCCCATGTCACCTCGTTCTGGTCGTTCTAACAGAATCACTCCAACGACTCTGGTGTCGCATGAGAACTCTGCCGCTCTGCCGTGGAGCCCGTGTGCCTCCGGAGCTGAGGGAGCGTCCGCTGGTTTCTGGACGCTTCTGGTAAAAAGAATCTCTGCCGTGTTGTTTCTCGTGGGTTTAAGCTTCAGTTAAACCTCTTTGCTCCACGTTATGTTCTACAAACACACGAAAAGCTCGTTAGAGCCTCGAGTTCAGATTGTGGTTTCAGGTCCCCGCTCGCTGCTCTGGTTTCTACCAGTGTAAACATAGATCCATGTTTGAGGTGGAGATACTCACTCTGAGGTTTGCGGGTGGTTTTGGGCGGCAGGCGCGGTGACACCCGAGCTGCTGCCGCCGCCGTGTCCATGGGGGGGGACGGGTGGGGGGGTGGGGGGGGCGAGGTCTGAGGTTCGATTCCCAGCTCTGTGCCTCCTCTCATTTGGTGGCACATCCATCCACATTTTGAGCAGATGAAAAGCGACGGCAATCGACACGTCCGTCCTGAGGCGGGGGGGAGGTGGAGGATCAGTCAGCTGGGGAGGTGGGGGGGGTGGGGGGGGTGGAACAGGGTCCGTTCTGCACATTTCGGCGTGGAAATGGTGGATCTGAGCGAGCCGTGTGGTTAGTGCCCGTCATTAAAACGGGAGCTGTGAGGGTGGAAATGGGTTCGCTGTGTGAAATGCAGTCGCTCGCTCTCACTCGCTCTCCTGCTCCGTGGAGAAAGAAGAGTCCACGCTCCCGATTCATCAGTTTTCACGGCTCTTCTTCTTCCTCCTGCTGCCCTCAGGTGTGACCACGGCTCAAGAACCTGACAGTGACACACAGAAGCAACATTTCCAGCACATTTCTGATAAATTACAGAGGAACTGGGTTCTTCTTCGTCTCTGTGAGGAAGACGAGCCGTTAGTCATGGAACAGTCACGTCTGTGGAATCTCAGGACATTTCTTTCTTTTTAAAAATCCTTTCATTTGTGGAGTGACACGTCAATGACCTGAATTTTAATGAGCAAAACAATTTTCACATTTTTATAGACGTCTGAGGAGGTGAGAACATCCAGATTCAGACTTGGTTTGTGTCAGGGTGACGGGTTCGGAGGGGCCGGATCCATTTGGCTTTGTTTTCCTCCACGTTAGAGTCGAGTGTCAGCTGTCGCCCCTACCCCACCCCTTCCCAGAATCCCACACTGCTCACATCAGTGTCCCTCAGTGGATTAGATCGGGGCCTCGAAGCTGCCACACGATGTTCGGAACAGAATCTTGACCTGTGATGACGCCAGGAGGAGGAAAGGTTTAAATAAATCCCGCTCTAGATTTCTTTAATCCGAACCGAAAAGCAGGGAGTCTGGTGCGAGTGGTTTGTTTTTGTGCCGGAACAAACCGGTTGTGACAGCTGTTATTCACGATGTCATTCACCTGACGCTGCTGTCGTTGTTTCAGCAGCTTTGATTGAAAACATGAAACCCGGTGGCGATGGACTCGTCCTCCTGAGGGAATCAGGGACGTCAGGTTTCATGTGTCAGTCGCAGCCGCGTCTCCGTGGGACAGACGGACGCTCGTCCTCCTTTCTGCCTGTAAATGGATCTGAAAGCACTTTTATTGAGCCTCTGCTGTTATTGCCGTATTGATTCATCTGTGCTCTTTTTTGTGTGTCGGTAGAAATTGGGGTTAAAATCCGTTTGACGGTCTTGAAACTCGCTGCCTGCTCGTTTCACACGTCTGCATGGGAACAGAAACCCAGCAGACGATGCTCCAGCAGCTGTGAGATGGAAGCGGACGCGTGTGAGGAGCTTTCACAGCATCGAGGCTGCAGATCCTCATTAATTCTGTTTCTGAGCAATTTGACGCTTTTTGTTTTTGGTTAATCGTCAAGAAAATAGTGGAAATATTCAAAGTTGTGAAATTCATTGTGACAGAAGAGAGCAAGAGATCCTCAAATATCAAGAGCATTTTTAAATGAGTTAAATGAATTAGTTTCCAAATAGATTATTTTTGGACGTAAGTGAAACGATCAACGAAACCTATTGATTCTTAGTGTGATGTCTTTAATCTGATTATTCTTAATTCTTTATTTCTTATAAACCGATCGTTGTCGAGATCAAATGTCGTGATTTGTTCGATTAACTGTCCCAAACTTAAATATTGTAAATTTGCTGTTGTCATTTAAATCAGGACATTTTTACTAAACTAAAGATGAAAACTGTTTATTCATTTATCAAAGTAATTGATTAGTTGAAAGAATCGATTTATTGACCAGTTGTTGCTGCTCCGTTATTTATAGTTCATATTGAGATTAATTAGATTAATTCATCTTAATTCTTTAAATCAAGCTTTTAGATGTTAATCAACACGTTTAATTTTCAAATGTGAAATAGAAAATTCTTGATAACAAATTGAAAGGATCTAACGATTATTAATGATTGACTTTATAATTATATATCGGCCTCAGAAATCCAGTTGTAATCTATAGGAGAAATAAAACAAGTTTAAATCTATAAATTGAACCAAACACAGAAACCTGAATCTCGGCCGAGTGTTATTTTGTTCTCGTGCCGTCGTCGGACATGTGGAATAAATATGTTGCTCGTGGATTTAAAGCGTTTTGATGGAGCCTGATCTTTACTTCATACCCGCCTGCTGTTCATCTGCCATCCACTCCATTAATCCCCCTTTGCTGCTGCTGGAGGATCAGCGAGTGCATGTGTGTGTGTGTGTGTGTGTGGATCAGCGGTTCGACTGCACATCCTGTCACTAAAAGGTCACACGTTTGATCCCTGAACCAGATTTCCTGCCTCAGTGCCTCCGAGCAGCACGAAGGAGACAATGGCATCAAAACCCGTCATGAAACCATAAAAACCAGTGAGTCAACGTTATTTAATCCGACGTTTCGAGTGTGACAGTGAAGTGGCCGCTCCAGTGTCGCGTTTCACACACACAGTGACAGGGACAGTGACACAGAGACAGTGACACACACATCCTACACAAGGCGTGGACACACTAACAATGTGGCCTGTGTGCAGAGGCTCAGGTGTGTCCAGGGAGATTCACGTCTCTCCACTTCCTCCCACTTTCCACAAATGGTAGAAACATTAATTCTACTTTGATTTTTTAGTTTGGTCCATGTCCCGTCTGCTAACATGGAGGTTTAAGGCCGATACTGCAGATGGCCACCAGGGGGGAATGGAGGTGTCTTCCATCTTTATTTACAATCTGAGGTTTGAACTCGAGCTAACACTTTTATCTAGAAGGAGATTTTTGTTGTTTGAAAACTGAACCAAACGTGACGAGCGGCAGGTTTGTGACGTCTGAGGTTTTTAATGTGAAATTCAAACGTCGTCCGCATTCGTCTGATTATCATGTTCTGATCTCTGGCATCGGTTGAAACAAGACGTGAGACACAACAAAAGCAAACACACACACACACACAAACACACACACAAACACGCACAAACGCACCCACACACAGGTGGTGTCAGGAGGCCAAAAGAGTTGGCTGCTGCATCTGAATAGGGAGGATGTGTGTTTTTGTGTACATGTGTGTTTGTGTGTGTTAATCTGGATCAAACAATGGTAGTGAATAGAGTAATCCCCTTTGTGCTGCGAAAGGACCACACACACAAACTCACACACACACACACACACACACACACACACACACACACACACACACACACACACACACACACACACACACACACACACAGTGGACTGTCCAGAGAGCTCACCTCATAAACATCCTCTCCATCTGAGATCTGAAAATATCAAAGCATCTTTTGATTTTTCTGTGTGTGTGTCGGTGTGTGTGTCGGTGTGTGTGTGTGTGTGTGTGTGTGTGTGTGTGGTGATATTTAATTCAAGCAGTGTGTAGTTATGTGTGAGCATGGAGCCCTTGACGTTCAGGTTATTGTAGTTTATGCTGTGTGTTGTCTGCTGAACACACACACTCGGGTGTGAAACACACACCTGTGAGACTCGATACAAACACACAGGAAGTGGTTTGTGATGTGGAAGCTGCCGCGGGCGTTGTGTTGCCAGATTCCTCAGAAACGTTAATGGTTTGAAACTGTTTCCTGTGTAATCACTGGAATTGAACGTGACACTCTGTGATTGTTCAACCTTTTGTGTAACACACGTGATTCAGTAACACACAAAGTTTCACTGGATTTCCTGAAGAATCTGTCATTTGCTAATTAGATCAGATGAAGAGCAGCAGACCAGTAAGAAGAAGTTTCCATTCTGTCCACACGCGGCTCACTGGGAAGCTTCCAGGTCTCCTTAGCGGACTGGTTCCCTCTCAGTGTTTTGTGTAGCAGAGAAGTTGTCGCACTGACTCGTCTCCGGACTCTTGAACTTTAGGTTGAAACCTGAAATCACGTGTTTCAGCTGCAGAACAACTCGTCGGTCTGAAGGAGACAAAGTCTGAAACTGAGCTGTGGAGAGAAACCAGTTCAGCTTCCACCAGTGAAGGTCCAGTTGGTTTAGATCTGACCTGCAGGAGGCGTGGCTGTGCTGGGGGGCGGGGCCGTGGTGAGGCAGCCAATGAGGCTCTTTGTTATGGAGACGAAGGCTATTTGATTTGAGGGGGGGGGGCTGTAGTCTATCAGCTGGTGTTGTCTTGTGTTGGTCTCTGGTGCAGCTCAGTGTGGAGAAGTTCAGCTGCTCCTGACATCTTCACATCAGTGGACCGATCTGAGGTCAGTGGTTCAGTTCCCTAGAAAGTCTCACATCTCATACAGTGAGTTTTAATTTCTTCTTGTTTGGATATATTTACACCAGAGACGTGAAATTCATCAGCCGATCGTCTGTAATCAGATTTCATAACAGCCTCCACAGAAGTGATTTGATTCACAGGATTATTTTTTGCATCAATATTCTTGAGTCTTGATTTGTAGCTTTATTTAATTAAGCGGATCTGGTTGTTTTGTCTATTTAACACTATTCTGTTTATATTAATAACCCAAAATTAAATTACACGTGGCAGAAGATTTTATTCATGTCTGCTTGTTGAAATAAGCTGGTTTATTAATATGTGGTATGATTTACAGTGGTTTACAGCAGTGTGGTTGTGTTAATGTCCTCTGATGATCTGTAGCTGTACAAAACTCAGTGTTTGGATCAGAACTCATAGATTTGATCGACCTGCTCGTGTCATTATTGATTTATTAATGGTTTATTAACGATTTATTGATGTTTTTAAGTGAAAATGTTGGTTCCTTTTCCTCCTCTTATTCCATATGTGGATATCAGCTGGTTTTATTAGTTTTAAATAACCATTGATAACATTCCTCTGTTTGTCATTAATAATAAGACACTTGAACGCATCGTTTCGGTCTCTGGTGAAAAGACGAAGGAGCTTCGATCCATTTTCAGACATTTTATCAAACGATCGCTTGAGAAATGAGTCGACACATCAGATAAATCAATAACTTTCATTTAAATGAGCCACAGTCAGTTGAACACGGAAGTCGATCGCGTTGTTTCGTGATGATTTATTTGATCCAAAGTGTTTTTTAGACAAAAATATCAAATTTAACGCAAAGAGAATTGGAAACGAACGAGGAGCTGATGTCAGCAGATGTTTTATTCAGCAGGAGCTTAGTGTGTCTGTGACTCGGCCTCATGTAATGTGACCTAATGTAATGTACAGTGCTGGAGCTCCGGGACATTAACATGCAAACACACACTCTCTGCATGTCAATACACACACTGGGAGGTAACTGGCCCGTTCAGATGCTTTGTGATGGAGCACACGCCCTCTCTCTCTCCCTCTGTCCCCCATTGTGAGGCTGGGTCTCTCGCCCTCTCTCTCTCTCCCTCTCCCTCTGTCCTCCATTGTGAGGCTGTGTCTCTCGCCCTCTCTCTCTCTCTCCCTCTGTCCCCCATTGTGAGGCTGTGTCTCTCACCCTCTCTCTCTCCCTCTGTCCCCCATTGTGATGCTGTGTCTCTCGCCCTCTCTCTCTCTCCCTCTGTCCTCCATTGTGAGGCTGTGTCTCTCGCCCGCTCCAGCTGCCGATAGAGCGACTCAGGCCGTCGCTGCTCGGCATCACAAAGAGGAACATTACTGTAACCCCCACCCCCCCCGAGACTTTGTAATGTAACACACACACACACAAACACACACACGTGCTGGCCGTGCACACATACATGCACATGCACACTCACACAGGCTGGTTGGTGAGAAAGTTTCAGACTGTGGGAAAAAGGACGAGCTGGACGATCTCTGGCTCACCCGGCACCGTCCCCGAGGAGACAACGCACACAGACACACACACACACACACAACAATCAGTACATGTGAACACACATATCAACATGTGTTCATCAACAAACAGGAACTCGCTGCACTTTGATTTTTCTCTCTGTCTCTTGACGTTTGACCCGGAGATTTATTTAGACCCCAAAACTCTCACGACCCAGAATGCTTTTCTTTTTATAAATACGCGAGTCCACATGTTTCAGTTCAACACTGATCACATGACCACACTGAAACCAGCTGTGGTTGGTTGGTGTACTTCACGTCTCGCAACTCGTTCCTGAGCAATCAACAGTCAGAACCTAAATCTGACTTTTTTACCAATTCTTAGTAATTAAACACTTAAAATCTAAAAACAGATTTCTAACTAAGAAACTCTTTCTGAGCTCGACCCACTGTGTGTTACCGAGGGTTTTAGTATCAGATCGATTTGAACAGGATCAACCACAGTCTCCATGATAAATGGTTTCCAGAGGGTTAAATACCTCCAGTCACTTTTCATGTCACGTCTTTCCTGATTTATATTCACCTGCAGGAGGAACACGAGGTCACAGTTAAACCAACTCTCCACGTAAACTCACAGGAAACTGACATTAATCACGAACAGAGTCACTGGTGTCCTGGAAAATCAGTCAAATCGCATTTATTTTGAGTTTATGGTCACATCAGGGCCGTTTCCATGGTAACATACCTTATAATCAGTATATTTATGGTCTGTAATAAACGGTTAAATGGTTGCAAGTAGATATTCTTCCTTTTTTCCACAGTTATTATTTCTCCCGTAAAAACTGTTGTTATAAACCTGTTAGTACATGTTTATAATCTGGTTATAAATTCAGTGGACAATTTAAAGTTAATATTTTAATTACAATCACATAAAATACAAAATATCTGTTTACAACAAATACAACGTGACTTAAATTCTAATTTAAAATGTAAATTTGGTGTCAAAGCAGCTTCTTCACAACACAGACGACACAAACAAATGAAACAAATCAAACACTTTCACACGACTCGTCCGACTCAGTTTCGCCGACTGGACGTCGGCCAGAGTCGCTTCAGCTCCGTTTCCATGGAGACGTGTGAAATGGGCTCAGGGGTCAGAGGTCGGCGGTTCGAGGGTATTTGGCAGCTCCAGAGAAAAATGTGAGAAAAGAAACACACACGCTTAAACACACACTGGGGTATTCACATGCACATTCACACTTGCAAACACAGTTAAACCCCCCACCCCCCTCACACACACACAAACACACACACACACACTCATTCACAGTCATACAGGGGTAATTAGATGTGTGTTTGTGTGTGTGTGTCACAGCAGGGTGCAGCGCAGTCGACACTTGTGTCGCGCAAACGCACAAAAGCAACATTCGCTGCTTTTAACCTCAGCTGTTTTCAGCTTTTCTTCGTTTTCTATCATTTAAACTGAATCAGTTTGTTTTTGTTCGGTTGTTTGGACGAAGTTTGAATCGTAATTACAAGCACAGTTAATTAATCAGACAACATTTCCATATCCAAATAAATGCTGTAGACTTTTCAAACTGGAGATACATGTTTAATAAGAGATTGCAATTTGAATATTTGTTGGTTGAACAAGTTGAGAAGGTTCCAGACGTCACAGCAGGTTTTGTTTCCTCGTTGTTTTTCTGTGTGTTTTAAAGTTGATGAAGTTCCGACTCGTTGCTTCTTCCTCTCTCTCTCTGTCCTTGTTGATGGAAGGGATGTGAGCCCATGTCCCCTCGGTGCTTGATCTGTGTGTTTCTGTGTAGAGACGAGTAGACGGGATGTTGTGATGCGTGAAAGGTCGTTGACATTAAATTAACTTTATTAACACGACTTCACTTTGTGAACGAGAAGAAGGGCTCAGATTGTTGATTCGTTTCATGTCGCTCAGTGAACGTGCACAAGGCTCCGCGCTCGTGTTTCAGATAATAGGCTCAGAAAATACAAGACTTTACCCCCACACACAGACACACACACACACACACACACACACACACACACACACACACACAGGAAACTCAGTGTTGCAGCAGTCAGAGGATGAGGAGGAGGAGAGCATCAAGACTTCCTGCTCAGCATGCTGATCCATGTTGTGTGTCTGTGTGTGTTCCTCCTCAAATCAAGGACGAGAGGAGGGAGAGAGAAAGCTCTCTCCAGATTAACCTGGGCGACCTGCAGCTGGGCGTGGGGAGGGAAGTGAAGGAAGTGAGATAGAGGTGAAGAGGAAGAGAGAGTGAGAGTGTGGCGACTCAGACGAAGCTTCACAAACACCAGACGTCAGGTGAAGAGTCGGTTTGTCAGTAAAGTCTCTGAGCATCGATCAGAGGATCCGATCTGATCAGAGGAGAGAAAGCTTTTCTTCAGGGACACGAGTGAAGTCTTTCTATTATTTTTCTCACCTTCCACTTAGCAACATTTAAAAAGTCTTGAATTTGAGTTCATCTTAGCTGCAAACAGCCTCTTGAGTTAATTAACTCGTTACAACACTGAGTTTACGGAACATTTTAAAAAGTCCTGTTGCTTCAGAATCTTCAAACAAATAGTTTTTTTCTGCTTTTTCACTTTGACGTTAAATTTGTCTTTCGCTCGTTATCCTCGTTAGAATTTGTTTCTAATATTTTATAAATTTCAGACAATACTCGTCCATCAGTTAAAAAGTAGAAATAAAAACATCAGGACCAGTACATGTAGAGAGATACAAGGAAACAAAGGAAATGTAAAAGTAGATACCACAACCTATACACAAAGTAATCAGAATATTAGCAACATGCGCAGTTGAATGAAGTTAAACCTGAGTGAGTTTCTCATGTTGTCGCAGATGTTTAGTGTGTGTGGTTTTATTTGAGGAAAGTGTGCGCTGCCACTGACGCACAAACACAAACCTTACTGGTGTACGACAACGATCAAGAGCTTAGATGTGGTTTCTGTGATGGAAACTTCAGCAGCCAAACGTTCTTGAGTCTGATGAGTCGAGACCTGATTCCCTCCAGAACAATCTGTTGGGCCTCGACTGAGCCTCGTGCTCCGTGTGCACGTTTGTGTTTCAGTCCTTCAAACACGTCGATGAACTTTGGATAAACGTGGTTTTTACTGCTTTGATCATCTTCACAGATATAAGGCCTCAAACTTCTGGATGTGGACACAGTGAAATTTGCATCATGTGGACGTCTGTGGACTTTGGAATGGAATTGGCACCTAGATGCAAAAGTAGAGGAAGTGATGTGGAACATATCTGACATGCATATTCCAAAATTTGTAACTCAAATTAGAACATCAGGCTTTTGGTTAATTTATTCAGTCGCCTGAATGACAGAAAGTTTGGGATCCTCCCGTCGTCTGTAAGCGAACTCACAATCTGTCGTTGTGTTTCTTCATTAGCTCGGTTGTTAATGTGACCCTGACGCTGAGAGGCTCCAACACAAATCTGTTTTCTCTGTCTGTCTCTTTCAGAGCGGTGCTGTCGAGAGGAGACATGGCGGCGCTGAGGTGGGAGGTTCCTTTACTCCTGGCGGTTGTCCTGCTGGTCTCCTGTGACGCTGCGTCCAGCGACATCCTGTACCGAGTTCCTGAGGAGCAGCCGCCCAACACGCTGATCGGCAGCTTGGCGTCCGACCGGGGCCTCCCCGACACCGGCCACCTCTACAAGCTGGAAGTCGGCACGCCGTATCTGCGGGTGGACGGCAAGACCGGCGAGATCTACACCACGGAGATCCCCATCGACCGCGAGACGCTGAGCGACTGCCGCAACCTGTTTGATGGCGACAAATGTTTCCTGGAGATCGAGGTGTCGATCACCGACATGGGGAAGGGCCTCGGCATGGGGCCCCGGCTCATCGAGGGCCGCATCGAGGTGCTGGACATCAACGACAACACGCCGCAGTTCTCCTCGCCCATCCTGTCCCTCTCCATCCCCGAGAACACGCACATCGGCGCCCTCTTCGCCATCCCCATGGCCAGCGACAGGGACTCCGGCTCCAACGGCGTGAGCGAGTACACGCTGACCACCGGGCCCGACGCCGACCAGCTCTTCGCCCTGCAGGTCGCCTTGGACTCGGACGAGAAGCTGCCGCAGCTGGTGGTCATGGGCATCCTGGACCGCGAGAAGAAGGACTCGTACGACCTGAACATCAGGGTGGTGGACGGCGGGAGGCCGGCGAGGGCGAGCAGCGCCCTGCTGCGGGTCACCGTCACCGACCAGAACGACAACGTGCCCAAGTTCGAGAGAAGTCACTACGAGGCCGAGCTCCCGGAGAACAGCCTGCTGGGTCACTCGGTGCTGCAGGTCCGTGCTCAACTCACACACCGTCTCCACTTAGGTGTAACATGTGACCTGCAACAGTCGATTCAGGATTCATTATTATTAATTCTGAATATTTCATTGATCAGTTAAGTTCTCATATTACGCAAAATATCCAGAAAGTCGCAGGTTGCAGTTTTTAAAAGATCATATCTGCTGCTTTTCTGAATCAATGTTTCCTGCATTAATTTAACCACAAGACTTTGACCTTTAACCCTTTTAGACCCGATGCAGCGTGAACACATTTTTACCTCCAGGCTGATGTTTGTGTGCTTCTGGCTTTAGAGATGAGACACGTGCACGTGAAAAACATCGAGATTCACTGAAGCAGATTTCAGTAAAGATTCACTGATGAAAATAACTTTAACACGCGGGCGAAAATTTAACGTTTTTGTAAACGTTGGTAATTCTGTCAACACTTATTTAGAGCGGTTCCATTTTATTCATTGCCTCAGGTCTCAATGTTTTAATATTATCTGAACTAATGTTCAACCTGTTTTATTTATTTATGTATTTATTGATTAAGCTGATCGATAAGGTTGAATCAGATAAACAGATTATTGGGTTTTATCCCTTAAAGCTGAGTTTCAGGGGAGAATCTCTTTACCAGTGGTTTTTCATGGCAGGAGTAAAGTTCAGACCTGGAATCAGTTGAGCAACAGTTCACTGACAGATATCCATCGTCACCACGTGTCTCTGTTCTCACGTGAAACTCGTTAGAGTTTAAGAAAGTGAGTTGTGTTCACGTCGGTGAATCCGGACTCTTCCTCGTGTCCACGGAGCGTTTCAGTGGAGCCTCGGCCTCTGAGACGCTGATCCGGACGACACGCTGCTCAATGGTCCGTGCAGACAGATGGTGCAGCCGAGGTGAAGCAGGGCGTGGGATCGCCGTGTGTAGTCACACATTAACCACTGATTCAACTTCACCTTTGAGCTCTTGGCGCGGGGCGGCGCTACGTGAGGTGGCGCCCGGCCGAGCAGAGCGGGAAGGTTCCGTTTGGTTCAGCGGCAAAACAAACAAAACCAAAATACCCAGCTCGCTGTGTCAGCTGCTCGCTTCCCCGCCCGAGTGAGGGCGACCAGCCAGCCCTCCGGTGAACCGTGCATGACTTAATCTGAGTCAGTCATGAGATTATCCACGGGGCTTATTGGTATTATTGCTCAGGATGTGGCTCATTGCATTTCAGAGAGCTGCAGAATCCGATTCACCTAACAGGCGTTCTGAGGACTGACGTGTGGATCTCTGTCTGTGGACTCGCTCTGTGAAGGAGCCTCGTTCTCCATATTCTGAAAAATCCAGACCTCAGATTATTCACCTTCCAGCTGCTCGGCACTTTATTACCTTATAAATAATGAAAAACTCCTTTAAATCACTTCAACTTACTTTTCTTGCTTTTTAAGGTTATTCTAAACTTTTCCTTGTATAAATTATATTTTTTAGAAGCTTTCAACGTCTTTCATGACCTTCATTAGCGGATGAGGAAGCTGTTTCTGCTCAGTCAATTTGCAAGTGGACCTTGAGTTAAGGTTTTTTTTTCCTCTTTAAATATTCATGAGCAAATTAGCAGCGAGCAAAGTTGAAAGCTCCATTAAAAGCTTGTAAGTGGAGTTGGTTAAAGAGTTTTTATTCAAATTAAATATTTATTCGATTAAAGATGCAACAACAAAAGTTAAAGTCCACAATAAACACTGTGATGTTTTATTGAATTGGTTTAACACGCAATAAAATACTTCTGATTCTGATTCTGATTCAGAAACACAATGTGTCTGTTCATCGGGACGACGAGGACGTGGATTCATCAGATTCTGAATCAAAGACAAAGCAATATCTGAATCTAATCTTTTGTGGCAGATTTAGTTGGATTGTGTTCACGAGTTTTCTTGTCCTCTTATTGGCCGATGATCTCACGTTTTCGTTGATTAATGGATCAGACGATCGTAAAAATAGTTTTTTTCCCTTTGTCAGACGAAGAGTCTCCTCGTGTCTCGAGCTCGTTCAGGACCAGAGAATCTTCTGACTGTCATCGCTCGTGATTTATTCCCCAAAAAGACGATGAACACATTAAATATTTAGTTGACAGCCCAAACGCAGAGTCCACGCTGAACTACCAAATAATGATGATGTAATTGAGTCAACAATGAGGCTGACAGGATGTTAACGGTGATAGATTGTCTCTCTGCAGAGAGTCTGAAGCTGTTTGTTGAGGATATAAACCAGAAGGAAAGAAAGTGACGGTTTGATGTGATTCACCGTCGGAGCAGAAGAGAAATTAGAGGTTTGCTGAATGAAATGAGCTCTGAACTTGCAGGGCCTCTGGTCTGATGATTGAAGAAACCGGTGGGTCTCTGTTAACAGTTTATATATTTGCTGTACTTTGGACCTGGAGAGCATCCAGCGACGCTCCAGCTTCATCACAGCGACTCCAGCTCCAGCTGCTCAATGCACAATTCTCCGAAGCTGTCAATAATTCACCGCTGCTCGGTGATGTCCGCGACTCCAAGCCACGACCGGAGGAAAGGAAATCAATGGGCAGCAGAAATTATAATTTCGCTTTAATGCTTTCTTTAACCTCAACCTCTCTGACCCGGATCAGTGGCTTCCATGCTCCCCCCCCCGGGCGCCGTTGACGCTGTGTCACACTCTGTGATCCTGAGCAGGCAGGAAACCAGATATTTATTATGTGACAGCAGCGTGAGCCGGAGTCTGTAGAAGGAGCGTCCCTCTGATACTCTGCCGGCTGTTTAACCTCTTAAACACTGACTTCCTCCTCAAATGCTCATTTAAAGGCTTCAGTTCCCACAAAGACAGCGTCACGCTCTCTGTTTCCCAGGATGCAGCACTTCACTTCATTGGAATACATTTTTATGGATGCCACATTGCAGAAAATGCAAATATTTAAGATCGTAACATCTTCTCAAAGTCCATGGCGACGCACAGTATTTGGATTCGTAAATAAGGAGGTTGACGTTTTCAGATATTTTTATTGGTTTCTTGATGACAAAAGCATGATTTCATGTCTATTTGCCAAATATCAGGCAACTGCTAACAGCCAGGTTAGCTTAGCTTAGCATAAAGTAAAGAGCTACAGAATATAATTGTTTTTATTAATGACAGTTATTATGAGGTTTATCAATTAATCATGACCAGATAGTGAAAAACCCACAGAATGCCAAAATAAAAGGCTTTCAGTTTATATAAGACAGATATTGTCTTAACACCTGGAGCTGTTTATTTAATCATAGTTGTTTATTTACTACTCAAGCCAAAATGTAAATCATCAAATTTTGCGTTTGTGGAAATCTCACAAGATAAGACATCTTAATTATCCAACTTTAAATGAAATCCAGTTTCCCTGTGTCTCCAGTCTTTATGCTAAGCTAAGCTAACCAGACACAGACTCTATGCAGTGTATCCATGTTCAGATATGAGTTTTTTTTTGTAATCTTCTTGTCTAATTCTTGGCAAACAAAAGCAATAATTAAGTAATTCAAAGTTTTCCTTTAAATTATTTTGGCCTGGTCACCTGGGTTTATAGTAGAGTTTTGTGTCCTTGGCCAAGATAACAGCAGTTTTATTGTTTGTGTAAATAAGCCCAGAATATTCCCACCCCTCTCTGGCACATTCATGTTTTTCAAGAAACCAATATTTTGAGGACTTACATTTTAGGAGATGATTCTGCTGAGTGGAAACCTGGCTCGGATCCAGTTCTGCTTGAGAGGAGTAAACTCTAAAAGGCCTCATCACATTACTGTGAGTCCCAGGTGAAGGAAAAGCTGAACCATCAGCACCTGGGACATTTAAATCAGCTGTTCAACAACAGCGACCTACATTTCTTCACAGCAGCCGAGGTGTTGAAATGAACGCAATTAAAAAGTATTAGATGTGTAGATAAGAAGGCGTCTTAATGAGCAGCTCCTAAGTGACATTGTGCTGACTGCTCGTCCCACCTAATCGACTAATTACCTCCATTTACTTTGAGTGTGGGCGTGTGAGGCCGGACCGTGGCCGATGCTGCTCTGTCCTCAGCGGTGTCCTAATGGGCCCGAGGAGGCGTCTTCATAACGGGAGGAACATTAACATTCACTCGTAGGCCCAGCAGTGGTTGGTGAGCTGCTGCCGGTGAGCTGCTGCCAGTTATGTGTCACACATGACAGAGAACATGCAAAGGGTCATGTGGAGCTGCTGTAGTTATGATTTTGACTCTGAGAGAATAAAAAGGGAAACCGATTTACCCGAGGATGTTCAGGCTGCTTCTAAAACAAACTTTTGATTCTGAACTGACAGGAATCCTTCAAACAAGACTTCAAGTTTTAAATGTATGATGCACGTGTGGAACTGGCTCATTAAAGTTTGTTAGTTGTGATGATTTCTCGGAGGAACCAGGACAATGGTTTAAAGTAACCCTCTCTTCTCGCCCCTGCAGGTCAGAGCCAATGATGCAGACACCGGCATCAACGGAGAAATCGACTACAGCCTCCATCAGGCGTCGGAGACCGTTCAGAGGCTCCTGCGCATCGACCGCTCCACTGGAATCATCTACGTCAAAGGCCAAGTGGACCGCGAGGAGGAGAGTTTCCTCAAGTTCTTTGTGGGTGCGAGAGATCGTGGGCCCAACTCCAAGTACTCCAAGGTCCTGGTGACCATCAACGTCAGGGATCACAATGATAACGCACCAGCCATCGAGATCCGTGGCATCGGCTTGGTGACGCATCAAGACGGTGTGGCGAACATCTCTGAGGACATGCCCATCGGCACCCCGGTGGCGTTGGTCCAGGTGTCAGACCGTGACGAGGGGGGAAAATGCTGTGGTTACTTGTGTAGTTGCCGGTGACGTCCCATTCCAGCTCCGACCTGCAAGTGAGTCCGCCAACGATCGGAAGAGGAAGTATTTCCTGCAGACAACTACCCCGCTGGATTATGAGCGTGTAAAGGAATACAGAATTGAAATTGTCGCTGTGGATTCTGGGAACCCCGCCCTGTCCAGCACCAACTCCCTCAAAGTCCAGGTCACTGACGTGAACGACAACACGCCAATCTTTGCCCCTGCGATGCTCGAGGTGGACTTTTCGGAGGGAAATCAGCCAGGTGATAAAGTTCTGGATGTCGTGGCAACGGATGCAGACAGTGGCACCAACGCAGAACTGGCCTATAGCATCATCGAGCACTCAGCCACCAGGCTCTTTGAGATCGACACCGACACAGGGGAGGTGCGTGTGAAGAACCTGTTGGATCGGGAGGATACCGAGCGCTATGAGTTCCGTGTGGCAGCCGCAGACAAGGGGGTTCCAAGCAAAACTGGCACTGCTACAGTGGTGATTAACGTCCTGGACCGCAACGACAATGACCCCAAATTTATGCTGAGTGGCTACAGCTTCTCCGTCATTGAGAACATGGCTCCACTCAACCCTGTTGGCGTGGTGACCGTCACTGATGCTGATAAAGGTGAAAACGCCAGAGTCCGGCTATTTGTGGAACCGGACAACGGGAAGTTTGTCATCCAGAATGGAACCGGAACCATCCTGTCCAGCATCTCCTTCGACCGCGAGAAGGAGAGCACCTACACCTTCCGTCTGAGAGCCGTGGATGGAGGTGACCCTCCTCGATCTTCTTACGTAGGAGTGACCATCAATGTACTGGATGAGAACGATAACGCCCCCTATGTCACCAAACCGGCCAACTCTACCTACACTTACTTGACACCTGTCACGCAACCGGAGACCCTAGTGGAGGTGGTAGAGGCCGAGGATATTGACTCTGGACCCAATGCTGAGCTGGTCTACACCATCACAGGTGGCAACCCGTTTGACCTGTTCCACATCTCGCCCAACAGCGGGGAGATCACTCTGGCGCAGGAATTCACTGGAAAGCACAATGGATTGCACCGACTTGTCGTGAAGGTCAGTGACAAAGGCAAACCTCCACGCCACACCATTGCCCTGGTCCACGTGTATGTCAACGACACCAAGTCCAACGTGTCCGTCATCGAGGCGCTGGTCGGACACAGCCTCTACACCCCTCTGGACAGGGACATCGCTGGGGATCCCAACTACGCCCTTGCTCAGGGCAGCAACATCTTGTATGGCAGCCTGGCAGGGATCGCTGGTGTGATCATGGTCATTGTAGCCGTGGTGGTTATTAGACACCGGCTGCAGAAGGACACCAAGAGTGGCTACCAGGCCGGCAAGAAGGAGAGCAAGGACTTGTACGCTCCGAAGCAGGGACCCAAAAAATGGCAAAGGGAAAAAGAGCAAAAAGGGTCGAGCTCCAAAACCTGCCAAGCCCCTGGAGGAGGAGGAGGAGGCCACACTGCAGAAAGGCCTCAAATTCAACCTCATTAACGAGAGTGTCAACGACAGTCCCAGAATCCACCTGCCCCTGAACTACCCACCAGGAAGCCCCGATCTGGGGCGACACTATCGCTCCAATTCCCCCCTCCCCTCCATCCAACTGCAGCCACAGTCGCCTTCCGCCTCCAAGAAGCACCAGGCGGTTCAGGACCTCCCTGCCACCAACACCTTTGTGGGAACAGGGGACAACAACTCCACAGGCTCCGACCAATATTCGGATTACAGCTACAAGGCCAACCCGCCCAAATACAGCAGCAAACAGGTAGGAGACTACGCCAACAGTTCAATGTACAACAGGGACATCTA
This sequence comes from Pseudopleuronectes americanus, assembly GCA_038501795.1. NCBI lineage: Eukaryota > Metazoa > Chordata > Actinopteri > Pleuronectiformes > Pleuronectidae > Pseudopleuronectes > Pseudopleuronectes americanus. Next base: position 24,650,594 of record CM076723.1, read on the forward strand.
TTGGACCGACCGGGTGTGGTAGTCATGCTTGGACTTATTTGGCACTGCCAATGTTCTTCCACCAAAGTCGCACTGATTCCCCTGCACAGCACCCGCCTCCAAACTGTCATTTCCCCTTTTTTTTATTTGGTTTTGTTTTTGTTCACCATTTCTTTTCTGTTCAGATTTTGGTTTTCACCACAGTATTCACACCATGAAGGATTTCATAAAGGATAGACCAGATATGGGCTTAACAATATTTATCAGCCAACATTTGAGTGGAATTTTGAAACCAGAGCCTCTTACATGAACTGATCCAGAACACAAGGGGGGTTTCTAACGTGTTCAATGAAGACTTCCTGGTTTATTACATCACATGATGTTAGATTTTCTTCATAAAGATAAAGAGATAAAAAGATAAACTGCACTAAGGCAAACCCTGAATTAAGGGTCCACTGCTGATTTGGTGAATCCCATGCAGGTCTATCCTTAGCTTCCATATATTCATCCTTTGTTTGATTTGTCTTTGTTTCACCTGTTCATGTTTAATTTGTGTTCACCTTTTCACGGTGGGTTAAATGAAGTAGCTTCTGAGTTTCTCCTTTTTTTATGAGTCACAAATGTTTTGGACCTGGAGTTTCTTTGTACAGCCGTTGAAAGGTTCACACTGACAACCTCATTAAGTCTGAATGTGTTTTTCTTTTCCGTCTTTGTTTTTTTTTCCTCCTGGCGAGTTGGCTCAAAGTCCAAAGCCTCTTTACGGCCTGATCAGCTCGTTGAAGTGTGACAAAGAGTGACTGGGAATTCCTGAGTTTTATTTTTTTGTACCCGTTTTATTGTTCCTGGGCTTTGTTTGCCCGGGAAGTCGAGCGGCCGAGCGGCACTTCAGAGTGTTTCCATCCAGTTCAGAACAATTTAAGTTAATTTCAGCTCAGTCAGGGAGCCAAGCGGCGAACAGAGAAATAAAGAAAGGGAATGAGAAGGTGTAAAAAAAAACACTATGAAGGAAAAGGTACACTAAGGCTAAACACAACCATTTCTTAACCTCTGCTCCTCCTGTCAGTTCGGCTGAAATACGACTTCATTTTGCCGTGTTCCCAATCACCGGGGCTGAAAAGTCAATTGTTTGCACAGATTAATGGCAAGTAATTTTCCAGGCGCCTGCCTTCTTACCCAGAGTGCCTTGCTCTATTCTATTTAATGTACAAAAAAGGGGAGATGTTGGAGATGGGGGCCATTAACTGCGTGATCGTGACAAGCTTTCACGCCACGTCGGCTCTTTTTTGTGGCTGCACGTTGATGGACTCGAGGCTGTGAAATGAAACTGTCATGTGCACTGTGAAATCCATGAGACAATCACGTTCTGGCTCGATAGCCATGTTGGATCTGTACATATATGTGATGTCAAAGACTTTATTTTGTTTGTGCTTTTTCATCTGCTGTTTATGTTGCAACATTATTGTGTGTTGTGTGTGTGCTTATTAACAAGGACATTTCATTGTTCCCCTGCATATTTAAAACTTGCATTCATCTGAATACCTGAACCAAAGACTCACACACACACACACACACACCTGCGTATGCATTCCCATCACTATCATACAGTTCCTAAGAAGCTGCCGTTCAGGCTGTTTCCTGTTTGGTTGGTTCTGCAGAGTTCCTGCTGCTGTTAGCAGCTTGCTAACGTCCTGCTGGGTTAATGTTCAGACTTTAACGCTTAAACCCGCAGGCGTCACACTTCAGTGGAGTCGGATTTAAAAGCCCCTTGGCCTCATATCAACTCTGCTCCATCACGCACATGCTTATCCATGTCCCCCCCTCTCTGGGGGAGGTAATTGTACAGTGTTTTGTTTTCTGTTTGTTTTTTACAGCTTAAATCAGAATTTATTTCAATAAACATGTTGCTTAAATGTTAAAGTGGCGCTCTCTGTGCTTTCACTGGGTGGTGGAGGTGGGTGGTGGTAACAGTGGTGTAGACAAAGTGTTTCATTTTCATTCTCATCCCTCACTCGTGGAGAGAGAATGTACTTGCTGCATGTTTCCTGCATGAATATGTTCATTTGCTTTTATTTCATCAAGATCTTTTTCTGCAAATGAGAACAATCACAAAAACACAGTCGACAAATCAGAGACGACACAATCACACAACACACGAGACGGAGAAACAAGGAATCATGGAAAACACTCAGAAGAATCACGAGATAATAAAGTTTATTATTTATTTAAGACTCAGTAGTTTGAGGGCAGTTTGTAATTCATTCCATTTGAATGTTACATGGTAAGTAAAACCAGTTCCCGAGCACAGACCACGGTCAAACTGGATCGTGTTGTATCGACTGAAATGAGGAGACGTGAGGAACGTTCTTTTAAATCTGGTTTAAATGCTGTTACGATACAGAACAGCTTGATTGTCAAAGAGACAAAATATAATATTTCAAATGGAGGACCATACAAATTATTCAAAGAAAAGCTACAAAGATATTGATTCAGCAATAAATCAAATGAAATAGAGGTCTACTCTTTAAACACAACCTGATTAAATACTTGTGAAAAAAGGCATTTGTTGCAGCAGAGATCACAGAACCGAGTTTTCAGTCTTGGAACTCGTCTGCGATTAAAAGGTGATAATTGAAAATCATTAAAGTCGGTCTGAAGAGAAGCAGATACTGAGGCATAAAGAACAGTGTCATCAGCAAAGAAACAAACACTGACCTATTGATTATGTCATTTATGTAAAACCTCCTCAGACACGGGGCCGACGCCCATTGGCAAAGTGTCCCTGACGTCCAGACGCCATCAGCGACGTCTGAGAGAGGAACCACTCGGGCGTGACCTCATCTCGATGGGGGGTGGGGGTGGGGGGGTGGGGGGGATTTTACTATCACAAATGCTTTGGAGAGATCGATTCAGAAGAGGAGGGAGCAGAAATGTTTTTTTATCAAATGACTGAACCTGCAGCAGTTATTGTACCATGGACTTCGGCAGACTGCTGCTGTGTGTTTAGTGAGTCAATAAAGGTGAAGTTGTACTTTAACCAGCGGCCAGTTTGAATTTAAATCAAAACACATGAGTCACAGCAACCAGACACTTCACTTACAGTTTAAAGAAGAAATTAGAAACATAAAAAACACAACATCATTGTACATTAAAATCAACAATCAATGAAAGAAGTTGTCATCCTCACACACGTTGGTCAAAACAATGGTAAATTATTTATTATTTAGCAACAGACATTTATTTACAGATCATGTGAATCTAAGTGTCAAAAAGAAATGTACATGAAAGTTTCCTGGATCACACAAGTGACTTTATACAGATTTATATGAATCTGTAGAAGGATGAAAGTGAATCAACGTCTCCGACCGGCTCAGCACGAAAGATGCACAAGTTCATAAACTCATTCATCAACATGCACTTTTCATTGAATATTGGAATTGACTAGAAAGATAAATTATTACAGTGAATAAGTTTCTGCAGCTGAACTTTTAAAAACCAACGCGCTCGGACTTTTCAGTGGTGACGCAGTGAAAGCAGCAGGAGACGGGACCTGACGAATCCAACGACCAGTGAACGCATCACCTGAGTCTGTCACTTTAAATCCACAGCGCGGCCTACCTGTTGGCATGTGGCCTGTGTACACAGACACACACAGAAAACACACACACAATCGTGGACTTTGAACCTGCAGTGAGATCACACAGACACAGAGCAGGTGCTGAACCTGCAGGGGTCAAAGGTTAAATATCACTCAGGAGCAGTTATTAGCAGGCAAGGGTGAAGAGGTCAAAGGTTAATGAGATCACAGCCTGCACCACTGCCCCCCCGCCCTGTCTGGACTCCACATTCACAGTCCTGTAACGCACTTTGTGCTTTTACGTGGACCAACTCCGCTGTCTCTATGGTAACACAAAGACCTGTGTGTGTGTGTGTGTGCGTGTGCGTGTGTGTGTGTGTGCGTGCTGACTCATAGCACTGACCAACCCTTCCCCTTCCCCCCCACCCACCCACCCCAACAATCCAGCACAATCCCTCCTTCTATGGAGAGCGCTGCCCTTTAAATGAAGAAGTGTGTTTCTGTGTGTGTGTGTCTGTCTGTGTGTGTGTCTCTGTGTGTGCGTGTGTGTCTCTGTGTGTGTGTAAGCCCTGGCCGGACTGTATCTCTCTCTCTAACAAACTGTCTCTCTTTCGGTGGATGGTAACAGGCTGATTTTCATATTTCCATGTAAACAATCAGATAAAGGTCACTTTCAGTTTTAGTCTTTTAAAGACATTTTGGGACGTTTATGTCCTTTAAAGAGTTTTAAGGTCAGATTCTTGGACATCGATGGTGATGTTGATGAACGAGGTTTTGTGGATAAAGTGTAAACATCTGCAACAGGTGGTGAATATTCTTCTGTCCCCACGTCGGAGGCTCTTCACACAGAGGTGCTCTTCAGGTTCCTTCTCATCTGCATCTACAACTAAATCATCAAGTTAAGATTCAAGATGTTAACTACTTTTACATGATAAAGATAAACATACTAAAAGAAAGTATTGAACCTTTAAATAATACTGTTATATTAAAGTTTAACAATTTTAAATAAATTAACATTATAATTAAGCTGTAAAGTTAAATAAAATACTGTTATAATAAAGTCATGATGTTTTTATAAACTTAATTAAAGTAAATAAATGTATTGTTATTATAAAGTTTAAAAAGTATAATAGATTAGTGTTAATACTGTTAAATAAAGAATATTTGGAATAATTATATTGTAAAGTAAAGTTTTAAGTATCTTACCACAGTATTAAAACATTTCATCTCTGTCTGTCACTCCAACATGGTTCAGAGAACTGCTCCAGTTTCCTGATGCGTTTATGACGTTGAACACATCATAAGAAACTTGTTGACTCTCAATAGTTCATAATTAATTCACAGTTATGTAGCAGGTTTATAAAACCTGCCTTAAAGGCACCGGCGCAGTAACAGCTCCCAGGAGAGTGTTTCCATTTCACTGGACGTGTTAATGTTCACATTAAACTCTCATCACTTTGCTCGGCAACAGTTTCAGTTCATTACTTGATCACTGATTTAAAACAGGTGATTTGAATCAATAGCATGTTCACCTGCAGTTTGACAGACACACAACTTCCTGTCTCTCTCTCTCTGCTCCTCGTCGTCAGGGAAACACACTGTCATGGCGGCCGTTAGCCAACAAGTGGCTCCTGCTCCCCCTGAAGCATTTGAGCTTCAGCGGCTGAAGACGACAGACTGTTACTGCAGCTGCACTCAGATTTTAAATAAAGACCTGATCTTTAAACTGAATCTGCTATTTTTAAAAAACAGCTGCATTCAAGATGGAAATTCCCTCGCTTGAAGTTTCACTCCCAGGTTTTTTCACTGCGAACGAGGCCAGGACGCTGGGAAGCAGCTCTGAGTTCCTCTGTCAGTCAAGATGTCTGTAGTGAAGCTTTGCAACGGTGGTGAGAACTTTTCTGTGAACTCAAGAACTTCACCTGCATTTTGATTCGTGAAAAAAGTCGTCTCGAACCCCAAATCCTCCTTTTCCTTTGCCAGAGGAAAGACTCGGTCACAGCAGCTACGTAGAATTCAACAATTAGGTCAAAGTAAAGTTACAAACATGTAACTTCACTGAATCAACAACAGCTGGATTATATCCTGCAATGTACTAAGATCTGGGATTTAGTCCTATATTCAATTTAAGGATCGACCGATGAACCAAAGACTCGTGGAATCCTGAGGAGACGATGCTATTGACCAGATTTAATTAATTAATTGAATCACGAGTTTCACACACAGTTGTTCTACAAGTTTAAAGTTGTGGATAAACTCTTTAACCATGAATAATTATTCTATTGTCAGTAAAGTAAGTAAGAAAAAAATTGAATAATTCGTCGAACTCGCTCCAAATAATAATCTCCAGTTTCCAGGACAACAGATGATCGACCATCACAATCCGTCTCTCACTGAACTCACTCGTTCTTCTGATGAAACCTCGATCCAGACTTTTCATGCAGCGCCAACGTTTAGTCAAAAATGTAATTTTGGGGGATTTTACGACTAAATAAGTAAAATTAACATCGTTCCCGTCGACCTCAGCTGCACTTTGTGTTGCTGGTGCTGATTCTCAAACATGAACACGTGCAGATGTTGGCGTTTAGTCTCAGTTCAGTTTGAAAGACATTTTCTCCACTAGACTTGAACATGAATAAAGATAAAGAGAGACATTTGTAATTTAGCTTGGTAGTTTCCTCACAACGGTTGTGTACTAAAGCCGGAGCTCAGCATCAGATCTTTGTGTTTCTGTTGGATTCAACATTTTCACTTTCTGCTGCTTTTAAAGGCCCAGATGTGATTGTGTTACATGAAGTGTGTTGATTTTGTGTCGTTAGTCTTCTACTGTCGATCAAAGATGATGTCAAAGTAACTTAAAGCAAAGAGATGTGAGTGTGTGTGTTTGTGTGTGTGAGTGTGTGTGTTCACAGGTTACAACAGGTATGATAAGAGATAGAGATATGTCCCAGTATCTGCAGTGGTGAAGGTCGTGGGGGGAGGGGGGGGGGAGGGATACCTCTCACAAAGGGGCCTTTGTATAGCACAAACACACACAGACACACACACACAGACACAGAGGCCCACATAATGTTTCCTACAACACACACATTCCTGAACGTGGACATCAGTCAGCAGAAGTTAATCCTCTGTGTGTGTGTTTGTATAGGTACTGTGTGTGTGTGTGTGTGGTGTGTGGGGGGGGGGACAGGTACTTACATCCAGTTGAAATGTGAAAAACACCTCAGACCAAGTGACCTGGAATCACACGCGTGTTTGTTTCTGTGAACATGTGAACGATCAGTATGACCAGAATCAGACGTGTTCTCACTGAGCGCTCAGCCGCGTGGCGTTCAGGTGGACGTTCAGGTGGCGTTCAGGTGGCGTTCAGGTGGCGTTCAGGTGGCGTTCAGGTGGCGTCCAGGTGGCGTCCAGGTGGCGTCAGGTGGCGTTCAGGTGGCGTTCAGGGGGCGTTCAGGGGGCGTTCAGGTGGCGTTCAGGGGGCGTCCAGGTGGCGTTCAGGTGGCGTTCAGGTGACGTTCAGGTGGCGTCCAGGTGGCGTCCAGGTGGCGTCCAGGTGGCGTTCAGGTGGCGTTCAGGGGGCGTCCAGGTGGCGTCCAGGTGGCGTTCAGGTGGCGTTCAGGTGGCGTTCAGGTGGCGTTCAGGTGGCGTCCAAACGAGGCTGCAGGACGTCCAGCACGTTAAAGAACGGCCTCTTCTCCTCCAACAAACGAAAATAAAAAAACAGGAAACCGACAAACTGCCATCATACATGACCCAGACTTTACTTCTCTAAATGTAAAATTTAAATAATCCTAATTTCAATCCCAGTTTTCATGAGTCTATAACTCGTCTGAATGTCACTGAGGTTTTTTTTCATCCAGAAAGAAAATCAACACTTTTTTAATGTAAAAAATGTTTTAGCTTCTTCTGTAAAAAGAAGATAAAACGTAAAAACGAACTTCCACAGGATTGTGTGTAAAACCGAGATGAAGCAGATCTTGAATCTTCTCCTTCATTCAGACCGAGCAGCTTGTTTCAGCCGCTCTGTAGAGAAGCTGGAAGGAACTGGTATTCAGCCTCTCTCTCCATCTCTGTCTGTCTCCGTCTATCTTGGTCGCCCCTCAGGGCTGGGATTGTGTTTGAGCCACTGAGACGACTCAATACAAGGATTGGTGTGTGTGTGTGCGCGTGTGTGTGTGTGTGTGTGTGTGTGTGTGTTTTATGAGGAGCCAAAAATCTAAAACACAAGAAACATAATTTTGATTGTGCGTGCATGCATGTGTGTGTGTGTGTGTGTGTGTTGTCTTGCCACCTGTTCCAACAACACAAGCGAAGTGGAACGGAATCCTGCCTGAGGCTTCACACAGACACACACACACACACATACACACACACACACACACACACACTAAGAAGTAGGAAACAGGCGACTGTAAATGCACGGAGGAGGAGGAGGAGGAGCAGTGAGGGTTTGGTGAAGAGGAAAAAATGAGGAGCAGGAGGAGGGATAAAGGGAAGAATAAAACACACACACACACACACTTTACACACGCTCTGAATGTCACCATGTACAGTATGTTACCTGCATGTGTGTGTGTGTTTGCGTGTGTGTGTGTGTGTGTTTGAAACAGGCTGGGTAGCAGGTGGCATGACTCACGAGAGGAGTAGGTCGCTGCCCTTCATCACACACACACACACACACACACACACACTTACCTGTAGGCAGGGTCAGAGGTCAGATGCTGTACAGCTGCTCTGTGCTGAACTCTGTCTGCAACAACACACACACACACACACACACCCACAGACACACACATTGTTATCATCAGTCCAGATGCTGCCAACATTAACACGGAGTCTCGTGTTCGGTGAAGAAGAACACGAGACTCCGTGTCAATGTGAGCGAATGAATGAATACTGCCAGTAGCAGTGAAGCAGTAGTTGAAGTAGAAGCAGTAGTATTTGTTGGTATTCCAGTATCAATAGTACTCCTATCACCCCCGGTAGCAGAGGTGACAGTTGTAGTATTTCCAGGAACACAGTGCAGTAATTTGCAGCAGATGCTCAGTGACAGTCAGGACTGTCAGCAGCGAGTCTCCGGAGACACCGACACGACGTCTCCAGGACCTTCTGCCAAGTGTACAGTTACTGGCAATCGCCGTGGCAACCGCCTCCGTCTGCATCCTGAGTGACAGGTGCCGGCAAGGGAAGTGACAGCTACCGGAGAGCGAGGGAGGAACACGACTCCATCCGTCAGGAAGTAAAACATAATCACCGGCAGCTCCTCTTATTCCTCCGTGTTGATCATAACGTCCTCTTGGACAATTATTGATTATTGATCAGAGGCTGTGACCTGCTGCCTCGTTCTCCACTTCCTGTTTGGTGACCTGCTGCCTCGTTCTCCACTTCCTGTTTGGTGACGTGCTGCCTCGTTCTCCACTTCCTGTTTGGTGACGTGCTGCCTCGTTCTCCACTTCCTGTTTGGTGACGTGCTGCCTCGTTCTCCACTTCCTGTTTGGTGACGTGCTGCCTCGTTCTCCACTTCCTGTTTGGTGACGTGCTGCCTCGTTCTCCACTTCCTGTTTGGTGACCTGCTGCCTCGTTCTCCACTTCCTGTTTGGTGACCTGCTGCCTCGTTCTCCACTTCCTGTTTGGTGACGTGCTGCCTCGTTCTCCACTTCCTGTTTGGTGCTGGCCGCTGCTCCCGTTAGCTCGTTGTGCTACGTTGTGCTAACAGCGAGGAAGTGATCTGCATCTTCATCCTCTTCTCCATCCTCACCTCCATCGTCCTCCTTTTATAATCATTCTATCATCTTTCTGTCCTCCACCTTCCTCCCGTTCTTCTTCATCACTCTCAGTGCCCACAGTCCTTCATGCTCAGCCGTTCTCAGCCTTCTTCGACCCAGTGAGGAAGACTCCGGTGCACAGAAAGCTCGTCAGTGGACCTTGAGCTTGAATAATTTTGTCGTTCATAAATTTATGATTTATGATTCTTTTAGCCGCATGAATCATTTTCATTCCTCATCGCTCCTCTTTACGACAACCACCTTCTCACACACAGAGATGTTCATCTTTATCTTTGTATCCTCGTCACCTTTATCTTCCTCTTCCTCATCTTTATCATCTTCATCGTCCTCCTCAGCTCGTGCAGCAGGATTTCACACTGCAGACTATAAACACTGCTTTTACTCCTCTGCTACTCTGTCTCCTCAACACACACAACACACACAACACACACAACACACACACAACACACACTAATACACACCATTACACACAGTAAAAGACACTCACACAGAGACTGGGTCGCCCTCTGCCCTCGTCACGCTCTGCCCTGCAGGGTCCAGGGACTTTATGACTGGCAGAAGTGCGTGTCTGTGTGTGTGTGTGTGTGTGTGTGTGTGTGTGTGTGTGTGTGTTAACTGCTTCAGCGCTGAGGCAGAAAATGACGTATCGGTCAGCTGGGCTCAGAGTCAGTGTGTGTGTGTGTGCGCTGTCTTCCCTCCTCACATCCTTCATTCACATCATTCCTTATCTTTCTTTCACTTCTTCCTCCTCCTCTTCTTCTGTCCTGTTTCCTTCCTCTACTTCCTTCCTTCCTGTACTTTTTCTTTTCCCTCCTTCCTTTCTTTGCTCTTCCTCCCGTTCTTCTACCCTCATATCTTCTCTCCTCTTCCTCTCCTCTTCCTCTCCTCTTCCTCCCCCTGTCTGTCTGGTTAGTATTTAGTATGGCCGCCTCGTTCTTCACCTTGAACCACCTCTGCTTCCTGTGCTCAGACTGTGGAGAGGAGATAAGAGGAGGAAGTCGTTCTTTACGAGGAGTTTTCTCTCCGTGTCTGTTTGGATGGGAAACACTCGTCACCTCCTCTCTCTCTTTATCTCGCTCTCTCATCGCCTGGCTGCGTTTATCTCCTCCACATTCCTCATCCTCCTGCTCAACGCTCTTCATCTTCTCCTGCTCCTCATCCTCATCCTACTGCTCAACGCTCTTCATCTTCTCCTGCTCCTCATCCTCCTGCTCAATGCCTTCATCTTCTCCTGCTCTCATCCTCATCTCTCTTCATTCTCCGGCTCCTCATCCTCCAGTGCTCTGCTCAGCAGCTCCTCAGCGGATATTTTTTTCGTGTGAATGAGGTATAAACATATTTCAGATAATAGATGGATTGATTTATTGTTATGAAATATTAATTTTTAACAATAAGCATCAGTAGTACTCTGGTACTCTTTCTACTTTTAGTTGGGTACAATTGAGGACTTTTACTTATACTACTCTGAATATTTAAGTACTTGTTGAACCACTGAGAACGACTTGGTCAAAGGAGTTAAACTTTGTGTCACAAACATCATCATCATCATCATCATCATCATCATCATCATCATCATCATCATCATCATCATCATCATGAGTGCGGACTTTTTTCCATCCTTTGAATCACAGTATTTATTTCACATTTTTTATTTCTATAAATGTTTGACGTGAAGCATCAGTGAGTTCAGATCTTCGTTCAGGGATTGAAGGAGGCTTCAGTCAAGTCCTCAAATGCAGCACTGTGCGTGTCTGTCTGTGTGTGTGAGTGTGTGAGTGAGTGTGTCTGTGTGTGTCTGTGTGTGAGTGTGAGGGAGCAGCTGTTTCTCTCTCCCTCTTGCGCTCTAATCCTCTGGCTGACCTCAACTTGTCATCTTTCATTTCATCTTTTCTTTATTTTAATTTCACTTCAATCTGTTTTATTGGTCCAAACAAGAGATTTGATCATTGAGAACAATATACTTTAATACAAATAACACAAAAATACATGATAATACATCAGAAATCAGGCTGTGACGCCCTCCTCTCCCTCTCTCTGGTTGGATTAGTGGTTTCTCCTAATCTCCTGAGGTTAAATTAGAGGATTGAGGTCAGACGTTTCACATCTGAAAGTATTTCTTCCTTTTTTCCTTCGCTTCCCCTCATTTTTAAACATTTTTTTTTCCCGGGGATGAAAATTTCCCTGAAGGTTTGTGTGAATCCTGTTAAAAGCCGCTGCAGAAGCTTAGAAACAGAAAATAACAAATCTGTTCTGCGTCGGCGTTCGTCGGACAGCGGCGCTCATCTCCGCTCTTCAGCCGCTTGTCAGAACCCAACGAGGCCGGCTCGGCTTCTTCATGTTCTCCAAAGACAAAAGAGGAAAGTTGATCTGCTCCGACGCTCTCCGACAGCTCCGAGCAGCTGAAGCACCGACAAACAACTTCTCCAGTGTCTCTGATCATCAGCATCGATCTGAGAGTCACAGTTAAACCACAGGAAGATGGTCTCACTGCGTTCATGGAGATTCAGGACGTTAGTTTTTAGTTTCAAAGAAAACGATGGAAATACATTTAGAAAACATGTCAATAAGTGGACGGGCCGCAATTACACAGCCATGGAGCTGTGGTCCTCAGTGGACCCGCTGTTCCACTGCGTCACATGTGCATCACCATGAACACACACACACACACAGACACACACACATACACATACACACGCTGCTTGTTTTTTTGACTCAGTTCCACACGCACTGCGCTGCTGATCCAAATCCTCACTACTGCTCTAAATGAGGATTAATCCGCCTCTGGAAGTAGTCCCTGACTCACTCACACTATGTAAAGAGCTTTGATTGGTCATCATGTCTAGAAGAGCACTATATAAATACAAATCCATTTACTATTTCTCCCTGTTTGATTATTAAAAACAAGTTTTTTTAAAAGTTCAGTTTTAGGCTTAACGAACAGACACGTTCTCTTCCTCAATCTGCTTCCTGTTTACATCACATGACAAGTTTACATGAATTGTCATGTGACGTGTGTTAGTGTGGACGATTATTATTACTGAAGCAGAACTAAAAATGTTTGAGTTGACAGAGAAAACAAAACTTGTTGGGAGAATAATGCATAAAATTCAAGGAAAAATATTTAAAAATGTTACCAATTTCAAGCTTTTCTTATCACATATGAGATTAATATTTTTAATGAACACTTTTCAACCAACAGGTGTTGTCTTGAGTTAGCAGCTTGGTTAGAAGTCAACGTGTTTAATAAGCAGTTTATTACATATATTAGCAGGTGGTTTGGTTAGAAAGGGTAAGTTCACAGCTCGGTCTCTTCCTATATGAATATAAAGTGATTAGTTATGAGTCATGGACATGAAAATAAAGTTAAATGTGTCACACGAAACTGAGGTGGACAATTATTTTAAACAAATGACTAATTGGGTAGTTGACAAAGCTTTGAAAAATGTATACTGTAATGAAAATATTGATTTGTTTCAGACCTTATTTCATAAGAAACCTTCAGAAAAACAAATTTCAGAATATTTTTACAAAATTATATTATTTCATTAAGTTAAATTAAAGATATTCAGCAGTAATTTTATTAGAAAAAGTGAAAATAAAAACAGAATCAGTGGTTTTCCAAACGGTTCCATCATGTGGTTTAGGAATTCTGTTTTAAAAGTCCCCAGTGGTGTCAGAGAAAGTCCACAGCAAACACACAAACACAAAAACACACAAACACACAAATCTCAATGAAATCTGCTTCAGAACGATCAGAGCAGAAAGAGGCCGAGCAGCTGCTGAGTCCTGATCCATTTTTAATCCACAGCCGTCGCCCTGAAGGTTTGTTAATAAGATTTGAAGGTTTCAAGACGCCGCTTTGAGTGAGTGTGTGTGTGAGTGAGTGTGTGTGTGTGTGTGTGTGTGTGTGTGTGTTGTTCTTTCGTGGCCTCACCCGCTGTCACTACACTGAAAACAGATAATATGATGGAGAATACACAATAGGTGACAACAGAGAGATGAATGGACTGACGACACACCTGGAAGCCGAGCTGGAAAACTCAAACACCACTTAAACTGTCGCTCCCCGCCGCCTATCAGCGTCGTCACGGTAACGCTGACGGCGGGATAGCGAGGAGGGGTCGGGCAGAAAGAAGTGAGTCTTTCTTTTGGGAGGCGATACATGTTCAGGCAGGCAGGAGACACACAAACAGAGACACACACTTTACCAGTGTTTGCATTACACTTTGCATACGGCCTGGGGTCATGCTGTGAAGCCGTGTGTTTCTGTGACAACACTGTGTGTGTGTGTGGGTCTGTGTGTGTGTCTGTGTGTGAACCTCTCCGGACTCATCTCCTTCCCCGTGTCCTCCCCCCCGGCGCCCGTTCGGTGCGCCCGCCGGCTCCTTATGTGATGTTGCGGGTGGCCGAGCAGCCAATGGAGCATTCCCCGGCAAACTGATAAATAAACACATGGCGAGTCAGCGTGCTGCCGCCGGGGCTGCTGGGTAGTTTGGTCTGACGGATCCGGCGTGTGCAGCGACTGCTGGTCGGCACAGCGTGTTCGTTTGTCTGCCTGAAATCACAGAATCCTGTTTGTGGTCAGTCGGTGAAACGGGTTCTCCTCACATCACGTCCTGCATCGGGGAGAAAGGTCAAAGGTCACATCTTCTCCGATGAGACGAGTTCCTGCTCAGGTCCTCCTGAAGTGAGAACTTCTCCAGGTTCTGGAGGGTTGAGTCAAAATGAGACATTTGAAGACGGTGATGTTTTGGATCCTGTGATGAACATCAGAACTCTGAGTCTCACTCCTCTTGCTGTTAAACTCCCTGAAAGCACTGATTGATTAACACGTTCACAGACCACTGAAGATTGAGAGAAAGAAAAATCAAACCCTCGAGTATCTGGAAGGACGTGGAGATTTATTTCCCGTGTGACTTTGCTCTTTATGCTGATTTTTTAAAATGCTAAAATAAAACAAACACATTAAAAGTCCAATTTAAGGTGAATCGAAGGACGTATGCAGATTCCTGTTTTACATTATAATGGGTTTTGTCAAAATATGGTTTAATCACTGTTTGTCTTTCTGAGCTACGATGGGCGACTTGCAGGAGACAGACACAGAAGAAGAGATATCATTAAAATGGAGGCAGCTCAGGCTGTGACACCCGAGGACTCTGATTTCCTCGGGTCGGTTGAATTTCCTGTGTTCCTGAGATCATCTTTCATTCGTCCTGCTCTCTGGCCTCTTCACTCCCACGCCTGTCTCACTGTGTCCCAGTTTACATCAACGTTATGAAACTGGTCATAAAGGTTAAGTGTCTCTTTAATCATGTGCGTCCCTGTCAAGCTCATAGCTGAGCATACGTGTGTCTGTAATATTAATCATCAGATTGATAATTACATTCTTTTAATTTACATTTTAGTTTCACAAAAGTAACGTAACAGTTAAACAGAAAATCATAGAACTGTAACAAGCAGAAAATCAAGCATCTTTCATTTCATCCATCATATTGTTGTCTTTCATTTCACTTCCTGTTTGTTTCCTCTTCATATCTTAATTGTGTTGTTTAATGACAAAAGAACAAATATAACATACATACATGTGTGGATAAACATATATTAGTCAGCAGGTTAGTTTGTTGTGCAGTTAGCAGCTCAGCTAGCAGGTAACGTGTTAATTAGCTGTTTAGTATCTTGGTTAACATGTGTTGTGTTCAGTTAGCAGTTCAGTAGCTGAAGTGTGTGTTTGTGTGTATGTGTGAGTGTGTGTATTTCAGCAGTGCGATTAGCTTTGCTATGAGTTCCGCCTTAGAGAACTACTGAGTGGGTTTAGTGTAGCAGTACACTGAGGCTAGAATTAGTTAGCTTTACCCTGTGTGTGTGTGTGTGTGTGTGTGTGTGTGTGTGTGTGTGTGTGTGTGTGTGTGCGTGTGTGTGTGTGTGTGTGTATGTGTGTGTGTAGAGCTAGAGGAGGGATGCCACACTAAATTGGCAAAATGAGGTGTAAATGTCTTGAGGCAGATGAGCTGCCTTTACTGAGTGCAGCACGGAATATTTCACCAGCAGCTCCAGGAAAGTGTGTGTGTGTGTGTGTGTGCGTGTGCGACTGTGCGTGTGTGTGTGTGCACATGCACGCTTGGCAGCCACAGCCAATCATCGTCCATCATTCAGTTTTGGTTCTGACAGCTGGAAGAGGCAGAAAGTCCCTAAACGCCTCAGAGAAACATTAAACTGCCTCCTCTGCCACTCAGGCGGGTGAGTGGGTCATGTGTGTGTCTGTGTGTGTGTGAGTGTGTGTTGTGTCTTGTGTGTTTGCATTAGAGGTGAAGTGTACAGAGCGTAGTCATCTCATTATTTCTTGTCATCATCTGAGTCCTGACTTGATTCTGCTGTATTTGACTGACAGCTCCTAACTTGGTTTGACCTTTTACCTCTGCACTTTGCCCTGACCCCTTTTGAATTTTTATTGTGTGATAATTCAGTTTTTAATATCTTTACATATAAGCATCCTTTGAATCAAAAGGCCTAGAATAAGAGAGATTATGATTTATGAAATCAAATGAAAAGTGTATTTAAACGTTTTGATATTCTCATGAAAGGTGCAGTTATTAAACCTTAGTTGACTTACATCACATTATAATAATCTTAAAGTCAAAATTGGTGCTCCTATCTTGTTATGTTATAGAAAGTAAAGAGTATAAAGTAAAGTAAAGAAACAAGAAACCAATCTGCCCACTCTTCTGGATCCTCTCCAACAGTTAATGGTTTCCTCCTCATCTGGCCTTCCACCAACTCCCATGGAAATCAAACAAAGGCTGATAAAACATCAGCTCAGTTAATCAATCTCTGTGTCTTTATGTCTCATGGTTTCTGTTACACTGAATTTAATTGAGTTCCTGTATTATTTATTGAGATTTTGCAGAGAAAAATGATTTGTTGACAAGTGTGTAAAGTGTTTATTTGATGAAACTGATTTCTAAACAACGATAAGTCAAACTTCTCTGTTGAAATCTCTGCAGTCAGGCTGTTGTCGTCAGGTTTCTTTGGCTTGTGTAATTCTTGAAATGTCACAAATGTCTGCTGGCTACTCGGGGCAGTTGTGTGCGTTGTGCGGTCGGTGTCATGGAGGTGTGGGTGATGTTGTCATGGAGGTATCGCTGATGGAGCTGCTGTTGCATCACTCTGCTCGCTCAGAGAAGAGAGGAAGCCTGGAGAGGGAGAGGAACAGCCGATTTAAATAAGTCAGAAGTGAGCAGCGTGTCTGATTAACTTTGAATGAGCTCTGGTTTCAGGGCGACACACTCGGTCCCCCCGCTCTTCCTCTCGTCCCTCGTCATCCTCACTCTCAGGGTTTCAGGAATGTTTGTTCTTCTTTTGTGTGAAGGCTGTGACCCGTGACCTCCGACCTCCAGCCTGTCGATGAGGTGCGATGTTGCCCACTGGAGCATTTTCAAATGAGAAGGTCTGGAATGTGAAAAATCTTTTCTGGCTGTGGTTCTGGTTTGATCTCGTTCTGGCAGCCATCATGTTGTGTCTGCAATTTATACAACATGAATTTCTAAATGCTGAGACATCGTGCACCCGGAGTCCACCTGGCTGTTTTTGTATCTTATCAAAGTTTTAAATCTGTTTTGTGTCAGTTTGGCAAAAACAACCAATCTAGTGAGAACTAATTAAAAAAGTTATGTCAAACTTTGTCGTCAAACTGAGCTGCGTGAAAACGGTTTAATGTGAAGGAGCTCGAGTGTAAGATACAGACGGGAAATAAAGATGGCCGACGCGTCTCCACTTTCAGACACTATCGAGAAATGAATCCAAAATACCTCAGATCCGAACGCTGCCTTAACGAGTCTGTCAGTAGTGATCGTTGGATTGAGCCACGGCCTCCATACACATACATGACCAATCATGAGTCAGTCTCAGCTGTCAATCACTTTGTCACCGGGGGGCGATCGAGATGCTTTAGCTTCATTTTTAGGAGCCGTCGTGTCGTCCATTTTGTTTAACAATCTATGTTTTACACCAGGCGCTAAATTAGCTGCAACACCCCAATGTTAGCTGAAACTGCTGATGAGCTTTGTGCATTGTGGGTAATGTAGGCTCCAGTTTTGACGAGATGAAGATAGAACTGGAAGCCCCCCCCCCATCCATTGTGAGTCAGGTTGCGTGTCAGGAGTGAAATGTTTAAGTGGTGGTTCCAAAGAAGGCGACCACAGTCCATGTTGACTGAAAGCGACGCTGACAGGACCAACGTGTCCCCGACTACTGATAACATATTTGGAATGCAGCCTGGGTGTTGTGTGTGTGTGGATGAGCGGCCATTGTTTGTGTCAGGTGAGGCTGCTCGTTGTGTTGTACTGTGACGTTCAGAAAGATGAAAATTAGCAGAAACTAATTTCCTCATTTTTCCCCCCATAGTAAACGTTGTGTGCCTCGCAGTACAAGCACCTGTGCAGCGTGTGATCAACATGAAACTTGTGCAAATGATTAACAAGTGTGTTAGGAAATATCTGTCTCTTTCATTTAATGAGTAAAATGTGGAAGGTCGGACATGATGTGTCACGCTCTAATAATTAAAGTTTTTCCTTGTCGTCCTCTTTGATAATCACTCGTCAGTAAGAACTTCTAAACTCCAGAGTAAACTGAGAATTGATCAGTGTCACTCTGAGTAAACTCCGTCGCACTTTGAGCAAACGCCACCATCGATTTGTCGAGTCTGATGGGAGTGTGTGTGTGTGTGTGTGTGTTACATCGTGCCGCTGTGAGCTTCCTGTTTCCTTGGTGTCACCTCTTCTCTGTCCCTTTTCTCTTTGTGTCTTCTACGTCACCGGCAGCTCGGCCGGCGCTCTGCCCGGTGACCACTCACATTTACAAGGCTAATATTTGCCTGGAGGAAGGACGGTGGGCTGAGAGCACGGGTCATGAAGTCGTAAAACCGAGGCTCAGCAGCAGCGTCTGATTTGGACGATGTTATATGATAATTAAGAGTTTTCTGTGCAGAGCCAAATATGGATACTGAGGTCAGACGTTGTGTTGTTTTCCTGGGGTTTCAGGGGTTTAAGAGGTAAACTGGAAAAAAAAGTTAACAACTACACAACATGGTGAATATTTTATAAGATCACTGCAGTATTTTTAGACCTTACTTATTTCAATTAGATATCCAGGCCAAGAAAATATAAACACTCAGCGTTTCCTCGGGAGACTTGCAAGTGTGGAGAAGGTTTTGAAATTTTGAAATGGCATTTGAAGATTTATGGTGAAATATAAGATGTAGAAAAGATATAATTCAGCATTTAACGGGGAAAATATAATAAAAACAGGCTAATAAACCTTTAGAGATGTCCTTTCCGGGGGTTATTACCTAATTACCACCTGGAAATACCCAGAACACCATAGCAACCACTTACTAACGCCATAGCAACCAACTAGTTACCACCGGTTACCAAACTACAAACTGCCAGGAAACAACGGACAAACACACAAAACCTCAAGTTAACACATGTCACAGTTTAATCGTTAAGAGCAGTTATTACACTTTATGAAGTAACAGTAAAAAACTCAAAAAAACAAAATATTTTACAAATACAACTGTGAAAATATGCCACATGTTTGTGCTGTTGACGCCGTCGTCCATTAACTTTATTGATCATAAGTTGAAATCCATCACAATCTGTGAGGCTGAGCACAAAGTTCCAGAGGGAAACTCTGTTATTAATCGATTTAATTATTGATTTGACCCGAAAAACCTTTGAAACACTGGGGGAGTGACTGGCAGCTATGATTTTGTGTGTTGATTTGTAGTTTGTGCGAAGTTCCCCACAGTGTCGTCACGGACAGACGGATGTCACTCGTGTCAGTGTTGTCAGGTTGATGTTGTCAGGTTGATTGGAGGTGTGTGTGTGTGTGTGTGTGTGTGTGTGCTGTGACAGATGGTGTTCATCCTGACCCACGTCACTTTCATATAACACACCCCTGTAAGGTCAGAGTAACACAAACGAGGTTCATTAAAACTTAAAAAGAATCAGTAGTCACACACTTAAATATTACTTTTGAAAAATAAAACCAGGAGCTCTAAGTACCAGTGGTGATTTCAAAATGGCGGCTGAAGAACAGAGTTTTTTTTATATATTTGTGTTTCCAGAGGAATCGAACCTGCAACCTGCTGCTGCTATCGATCTGTGATCAGCGAGGAACAACTGGGTTAACATGTGAACCAGGACAAACACTGTGGACCCGAGTTTCTGGGTTACAGAGCACACATCACTCACACACACACACACACACACAGACACACACGCAGGACTCACACACTTCATGAGCGACACGTGTTTGGGAGGCTCGAGGGGAATCTGAATATTGATTGGCCTGGAACAGTTATCCATCCGTGATGAGTGTGTCTGTGTGTGTCTGTGTGTGTGTGGGCGTTTGGATGAGGAGATAGCACATCATCGACAGACTAATGGAGGGGAGGGAAGTGTGTGTGTGTGTGTTACAGTTGTTGGTCGATAATCTTGTTTCCAACCCACACTCACACACTCACAACGAGCAGCAGGTCAGAGCTGGTGTGTGAGATCTGATTGAATGATTGAACCGTGGATGTTGTTGATCGAGCGGCTTGTGTGGGATTGTGCATTTGTGAGAGTGTGTGTGTGTGTGAAGCTGTCACAAAGAAATGATCAGTCTTCAGCCTCTTGTTGTCCGGCTACACAAACCTTTACTTTCCAAGCACAGAAAATCATATTTCACTCAGAACACAACAGCAACGCTCGACTTTAAAATCAACACATTTTCAGCGTGATTCAGCAAAGCACTGAACGAGTTCACAGGAGACGTGATGCTGTGGTTTTTAAGTTTTAAAAAGGAAAAACCTTCTGCTCATATTATGACTTTTAAATGTTTTCATGCTCCAATGTTCAGAAAACATCACGTTCCTCAGACGCTGCAGCTCCTCTCTTCAGCCTCTGTCTCAAACTCTTGGTTTCAGCTCCAGTCTCCTCTCTGCTCTGATTGATCAGCAGGTTTATGAAATGTTGGCCTCTCATTTACCAGGAGCACGTTCACCTCAAGTTGCTCCGACATGTTTAATGGATTTAAAACGGTGTCAACCGGCTGCAGGGTTTCTCTCGTTGGGATGAGATTAACAAGCAGCAAAGAAAGAAGTTGTAACGTTTGCGTTTCACGACAGTGCTCAACGCACAACTGTTTGTGCTGACAGAGAGGTTTGGTTCCGGCTTTGCTCGGGGGCACGTCAGATTATCTGCTAGACGTTTATAATCCAAATGACATTATGATAATGTGGAGGTATCACCCCAGCGACTGACGAGGAGTTTCAGGAGCTTCACTGCGCAGGAGAGACGCTCCATTTACCACTTAAGGAAAAAATATATATAACACTAGAGGAAAGAAAATCCAATATGTCTTTGACATCAACACAGTATCTGCTGTACAAGCTGCGCTTTTGATGCCTATAAGTGTGAAGCATGTTAAATTATTTCAACATCTTTCAGGCGTATTTCTTCTTTGTGTTATCGATGGCGGAGCCACTCTCTACAGGCCGACGCATTATTCAGAAAACAGATGCAAATTTCAGATCAAAAAGTGAATCCTCACTGCTTCAGATTCACAGAGACTTTAATTGCAGCATTAAAAACACAATGAAAACACAATCGATACTCTGCATGTGACCCTGCAGAGAATCAAGGGTTGTGTGATAAAAGCAGGAAGCATGAGAAATAGAAGATAAGAAAAGTGAAACATGAGAATGAAGCGCGGTGGTTTCACAGAGAAGCAAAGCGATGGAGTCGGCGTCCTGCTGTGACTGACTGACCTTCATGATGACAAAGAGCTCCAGTGGTTCAGCTCGTGGGTTTGAGCCTCCTCCTCACGTCTGAAGCTGCTGCACTGACTCGGCCTGACGAGGTGACGTCTGAGTTTCACTGTAATTCAGCCGGTTAAAGTAAAGTCTTCCTCTCCGGGGGTCGGAGGTCGACTCTGTGGCGCTCCTGGCGTGGCGCTGTTTCAGGTGGTCCTGGTTATCGCCTAGTTACCGTTGCCTGTGGCGACCAGGTGTTGGGTGATTGATGAGGGCCTTTTTATTTTTCTCCTGCTAATGCACAGGAAGTTGCCACCCACAACCTCTGACCTCACTAACCCCCACAGCATGCTGGGTAACAAGCTGAGTACCTGTCACTCACTAACACACACACACACACACACACACACACACAGACCAACACACCCAAGTAATGAGGCGGTGAAACCAGCAGCTTTTCCTCTGCTGTCTTTCATCTTCCTCTTATTCTCCGTCCCGCTGTTTGCACCCCCCCGCTCGCCCAGGAGGATTGTGGGACGGCGGTGGTTTTTTGGCCGATCTTTTTCGGGCTGACCCTGAGAGGTCAGTGGAGAGGAGCTTCCTGCTGCCTTCAGCTCCAGCAGCCTGTGGAGCTCTGCAGCAGCAGCAGTGGCTGTAAGCCTGCCGCAGTGCCTCTGAGCAAAGACGCCAGTGTGTGATGGATTCAGTGGTAGATTTATCTGTGTCATGTTTGTGTTTGTGCTGAACTCGGCCTCACAGGCGCTCAGCTTCTAGAAGATGTGTCTCAAATACTCGATGTGTGGACTGAGGCACTATGTCTGAGCAAAGTGAATGTATGTTTACAGATATATAAAACAATAGAACCAATGTACAAGGTAAACTCTGCAGATGTATAATCTATTTAAAATGAATATAACTCATATCACCTGCAGGGACCGAGTTTAAGAAAAGCTGTAAAAGTGAGTGACAATATCCAAAATGAGTTTGTTGTCGTCTTCCAGTAATGAGACTCAACAGGTTCAGGAGGATTGACGAGCTGTCAATCTCACTGTCGTCCAATAGCTGATGAGAGGTGGGCGTGGGCGGGACTTGGTGATTAGTCCGTTCCCCAAACGATGACAATTCATTAACCCCGGCAGGTAAACAGGAAGCGGGGGTCTAAATGGTTTTGTTTATATTTGTGTGATTCTTTCAAAATGAATGTGAGGGCCCCCTGAAAGCTGCTAATGTTAATTATCCAGTTTAAACGAATGAAATTGAAACTCGAACCCCACAAATGAATTAATTAGCCTAATTGTCGCTGGCGGTGTGTGTGTGTGTGTGTGCACAGTTTGTTTCTCCACTTGTCTGTTTGTGTGTCCGAGTTTAGTGTCAATTAGTCAAACTAAACGCACACAAACAATAACAAACATATAGATACTGTGCAAGTGTAATTATCATATTCAACAGGTTTTAGTTGATGTCGTACGTGACATGAGCTAAATGCTCCTTTAAATTAATATCATCTCATTAATCACATGACAGGACGACAGACGTGTTTACGAAGCGCTGACGGGTTTTCAAAAGCGATCGGAGAGCAGGCCGCTCCGACCTCCGACCTCCGACCTCTTCATTTATTTAATTGAGAGCTTCTTGTAAAGTTCTGTGATCTGAGGATCGGCGCTAACCTCCGAACACACGGCCTCCCCTTCACATCCCACTGACACTCGCTCTAATGAGGCCTGAGGAGAGCGACAGGGTCAAAGGTCGCGCTGCAGTTCGGCGGTCGGCTGGCGGTGACGGATTCCCGTCTGCGGTGGAGGTCAGAGGTCAGGGAGCGACCGGCAGACGGGGTCAGAGGTGCGGCGGTGAGACGGCGGTGGTGTCGTGAGGTTTGTTGAGGAGTTGTGAAGCTTTTTAAAGTCTCTGGTTTGTGTTAGTTTGTTGTAGTTGTTCAGTTTAAGAGCACGTCCTTGGTGCAGTTGTCATAAAGTTGTGATTTTAATAAGATCTCTGCAGGAACCTGGTGATTCCCTCTCACAGCTTCTGGTTTAAGCTGACTTCAGACCTGTCGTAAAGTCTGCACATTTCCTTCAAGTCGAGATAATTAAACATGCATGTTTTGTATTCTTCATTCCTGATGTTTTTCTTTTCATAGATTTGTGTTACATCTCAAACTCAGACTACACAAATCCCCCTTTCACAGAAGCTGCATCTTCTATTGATCATGTTCTCTCATCAGTTTAATATATGTGGTTATTTGTAGAGGTGAACTAATGTTATGGCCGAGCTCTGTGTCGATGAGCGCTCTGCCCTGGCTGCTCTGCCCTGGCTGCTCTGCCCTGGCTGCTCTGCCCTGGCTGCTCTGCACTCGCTGCTCTGCTCTCTGATTCGCTCTCTGATTCGCTCTCTGATTCGCTCTCTGATTCGGGAACGAACGCCTGCTGCATGTGTGATTAAGCCATTTGTTGACCCATCTGCACAGTTTGTGTTCACAGATTTGCTCTGAGCCTCATTCACAGTTATTCTAGACATGACTTAGCCACTCAGCCTGAAGTGTCAGCTGCTGCTTCAGCATGAAAAAGACCTGAAATCGTTTAAATCACAGGCGTGAAAAGCTCTTTTTGTGTAAGCATGTTCTATATATCTGATACTATGCAAACAATAGGATGTGTGTTTTAAAAAGATCACATGATTGAGGAAATTCTTCTCGGGGGGGGAAAGTGATTTGATCTGGAACAAAGCCAAGTTGATTATTTTCAGATTGTGCATTTGATGAAGACTCAGACTGAGGCTGTGAGATGTGTGAGACGTTTAGATGCATGAGCCCCTAATGAGATTTGGTTTGCAGCGTCCTGACAGGCTGCGCAGTCGGATCTGAATATCAAACGTGTGGGCTGAGCAGAATGAGTCTGAGCAGGAGGGGAAGTGACAGAACAACAATCTGAGCAGCAGCAACGGCCGGTCGGTGTGTGACAGGAACACAGTTTGTGTAACAAGATAATCAACTCGACTCACACTCTGTGATTTGAGAAGATGCAGAGGAATCAAAACTGAACAGTTTCTAAAACACACAGCGGAGGAAGTAACAAGAGTAAATCATATTTACAAATCATCACACTGTTTCATTTAATGACGGACGAGTAAAGAGAACTAAACAAAGATAATAATAGAGTTAGAATTAATAAAAGAAAAGCTCCTTCCTCAGCTTAATACTGTCAAATAAGTGACATGTTAAGGGCCCAGATGAGTCATGTGACCCGGTGCAGTGCACAGTAACAACATGAACCAAATCCTGTAGTTTACTCTGGAGAATTCTTCAAGTCATTGTTTTACTTTCCTGCAAATGCTAATAATATCAGCTCTCAGGACTTTTACAGGACACACACACACACATGCAAACACACACACACACACACACACACACACACACACACACACACACACACACACACACACATGCAAACAGGCAGCCACATCCAAATGAAGTCCAGACCACACGCTGGTTTTACTCCTGACCTCCACTGTCTGACACCAACACCCCTTCCTCTTCCTCCTCCTCCTCCTCCCTGAACTACCACCGTCAACCCCATTATTACCCCCCTATACCCCCCCCCACCCCTCTGCAACCATACCCTTCCTTCTTCAGACATTTAACAACCCCCCCTCCCCCCCCTCCCCTCCTGCCCCCTGCTATTCTAACTACATCCCCCTTTCATCCAAATGGTTTCCCTTTTGTGGTCGAGCCCATTTGTTTCTCAACAGGCTGCTCAGGAGGAGAGCTGGCAGCCGAGACTCCTCTTCCTCCTCTTCCTCCTCTTCCTCTTCCTCACTCCCCACCTCCCTCCCATCCAATATTACAATCGTAGCAGTGACACAAAATGCTACAGACATTTTTTTAATGAAAATCGCTGCTGAGTTATTTCAGTTTCTTTCGATGTTGAGCTACAGAAGATTAATTTAAGTGAAGATTAATTTAAGCTGGTTTCAGACCAGTTGATCCTCATTCATGAAGCTCTGGTAACAGTTGAAGTGATGAGTCGAATGTGACCAGTGATTAAAGTGTAGCTGAAGTTTCTTTAAAGTGAGTGTTTCTCCAAATAATAACACCCAATAATTAAATTCCCTGTGTTTTAATTTACAGATTGATTAGTAACAGAATGAATCTTTTGTTTAATTGAAGCTCCACTGATGGAGGGGTTCAGGTTGGGGGTTGTTCTCTCCACTTTTGTTGAAAGCAGAGGACAAAGAGTAGAATGGGAGCAGGTGGAGGAGGAGGTGGAGGAGGAGAGGATGGCCACTTAACTTCCTCCTCCTCCTCTTCCTCACCAGGACACACAATAAGAACCAACACGGTCACATGGCCGAGCGGAGAGGCTTTAGCTAACTGTTGTAAAGGAAGAGAAGACAAACACTGAACAATGAGCTTTTTATGGATTTAATTATCCGGATAGAGAAGCAACAAAGCTGCTTGTGGATTCACCGTGAACCAGGTGAACCTGCAGCGTCTGAGCTGATCTGTGAGATCACCAGGAGTCTGTGGATCTTTGTCCACCTTTTAGAAAGCAGCTGAATCGGCCTGGTGCAGCAGACTGTGCAGAGGGAGGTCAGTGATTCCATGATGGCTGATGTCTCCTGATACGTTCGTCCCATTAGCAGCACCAGTGTTAGCATTACTAATCACAACGCTAACGATGATGCTACAGCGTTGATGTTTACGAGCTGAAGATGCTGCCTCATGTTCCTGAACATGCCAACACACACACACACACACACACACACACACACACACACACACACACACACACACACACACACACACACACACACACACTCACTCAGCTTATCCTAGTCCGTCCTCCCTCATCTATATTTAGCCGCTGTTTGATCCTCGCCATGTGTCGAGCACTCGATAGAACCAGCCGCTCATCAGCCGGACATCGTGTCTGAACCTGATCAACCCCATCCTTCGTCCTCCAGCAGGAAGCGGCGGCGGCGGCGGCGGTCCGGACGCCTCCCCCGCCTCCCCCGCCTCCTCTTGTCCATCTGTAGAAATGAGAAACGAACGCCCGCTGCTCCGGCTGCAGATCTCAGTCGGCTCAGGTGTCAGGTGGAGTTTAATATCAGCAGAGTCACCTTCACGTCCACGATTAGATTCAACAACCGGCAGTCGGTGGCGGGGAGGTCGAAGGTCACGGCAAACACCTCGAGTGTGAGTCTCGAACGATGACGGACGGGATTTGTTTTGTTCCGGCTTTTAAACTCAGATCTCCGTGAAGTGGATGAGCAGCCAGACGTGGTCTGATCCCACCAACCTGCCTGTGAGCCTCCGATGTCCCTCTGTCAGAGGAGATCACACCCAGTTGGTTGATCCACATGGAAGAACTGGGTAGATTTGTCCCTAAGACTATAAGTCGAGCAGCTCTTCTTCCTGCTTCTTCTCCTCGAGCCTCACAAAGCCTGGCTAAATCTCACCAGCTCCATTTTCTTTATAAGACTCTAAAACATCTGCTGAGCCGTCGGAGAAGTTCAGAGTTCAGAGTTTGAGAAGATGACGTGAGCTAAAAACCCAACTAGAGAAACGTGTCGGGCAGGAAGAAAGTGTTTCAGTGAAAACAAACTCACACAATGTGTTATGTATTTTGGTCCATGTCCAATCTGTGAACATGGAGGAGGTGGTGTTCATGACCTATACTGCCGCCAGCCACCAGGGGGGCAGTCTAGACACTTTGGGGAGCTGTCATGTCGTCCATCTTAACTTCATCTTCTTCTTTCCCTGCTTGATGCCTCAGATGAACACACAGCATGTTGTGTAGCCATAACAAATGTATACATAGGTGAAACAAGTCTCAACACATTTTTAACGGCATTGGATCAACTCCCTGTTTTGTGAGTGTTCAGCAGCTACACACCCAACGAGATTAGACACTTGACAAAGATGCTTGTTTGTTCGGATCCATATTAAAATGTACGAGTTGTCGTCTTTGTGTTATCCTGCTGGAAGACACACTCGGACGTGGGTGAAAACACAACCTCTCACAGTTTGTGATGATACAGTTTTTAGTGTGAATGGCTGTTTGTCAAGATTTGATGCTTTTGGCAGAAAACCATTTAAATACTTGTGCCAGTGATCGTTTGACTGATTAATTCAATTTCAATCATCATTATTGAGACTTGTCAGATGCATTAATTAAAAACATTGTGTTAATGGAAAATGTGATGTGGCATTAGGTTGTGTTACTGCTGCATGTGAGTGTTATAAAGTGCAGTGTGTAGGACACGGTTCTGTAGTGTGACGGTCGAACATGTCACAGCGCTGACAACAAAGAGAAAATATTTGAACGCATATTAAATATTAAATATCATTAAATCCAGTTTAAACCTTCACAATGTCACAGAGCAAAGAGACGATTAAAACAGTGGATTTTACTTTGAGGTTTGATATTTCTATCACGGACAAAACTCAAGGTGGGATCGGACCCGAATTATTAATTCTATTCTAGTTTGACTCTTTTCTGTGGTGGTGGTGGGACGGATCCTGAGTGTTGTGTGTGTGTGGAGACATGGAGAAACTCTGTGTGTGTGTCTGTGTGTGTGTGGAGACATGGAGAAACTCTGTGTGTGTGTCTGTGTGTGTGTGGAGACATGGAGAAACTCTGTGTGTGTGTGTCTGTGTGTGTGTGGAGACATGGAGAAACTCTGTGTGTGTGTATATGTGTGCGTGGAGACATGGAGAAACTCTGTGTGTGTGTCTGTGTGTGTGTGGAAACATGGAGAAACTCTGTGTGTGTGTCTGTGTGTGCGTGGAGACATGGAGAAACTCTGTGTGTGTGTGTATATGTGTGCGTGGAGACATGGAGAAACTCTGTGTGTGTCTGTTTGTGTGTGGAGACATGGAGAAACTCTGTGTGTGTGTCTGTTTGTGTGTGGAGACACTTTGTCTTCCTTCTCTCCGGCTGCGATTTCCTTCGACAGCTGAGCAGCTATACACAGACAAACTCTGTGTGTGTGTGTCTCTGTGTGTTTGTGTGTGTGTGTGTTGTACCCATATATACTCAAACCTTTCAACCGTCAGTGTGTTGTGTAGCAGCAGAGTCAGAACCAGCTCTGCCACTTTTACTGTTGTGTTTGTGTCTCTCTCTGTGTGTGTACAGTACGAGAGCTGTGTGTGCTGCTTGTTTGTGTGTGTGTGTGTAGTATCACCTCACGTACACTTGAGTAATTAATTTTCAACATGGCTGGTTTTTCTCTGTGTGTGTGTGTGTGTGTGTGTGTAGAGGAGGTTGCCGCTGTCAATACTAATTTGTTACTGGAGAAAACAAATGTATTTAATCCCTGGTTGTCTTGTCCTCTTTTCCTCTTCCTCCTTTCCTTCCTTCCTTCCCCCTCTCCTCCCCTCTCCCTCCCTCTCCCTCCCTCTCTTACCTCGCTCGCCCCTCCCCACCCCTCCGGGCTGATAGCCATTAGTGCTGCAAAGAGAATTTTAATGCAACGCCGGCTTCAGTGGGAAGCAATGAATATTTAAAACACACTCTGACTATAGCAATAAAAGGAGAAGGACGTATCCTTCATTTGGAGAGCACACACCGACACACTCGTGCAGACACACACACACACACCCACACCCACACTCACTCTCAAACAGGAGTGTGTTTATCTGACACACTGCCTCTCCGGTCTGGTTTCGTCAAACCAGTTCAACTGGTCCGCCGGCGTTTGTTTTGTCCCAGTGCTGCGTTCACGTTCTGTCAAGAGTGTGAGAGATGAGAGACGTTCCCATGGTTACGACTTGAAAGCTTTCACATCAGGCGTCACACCCCACACACCCACCCACCCCCCCCGTTGCTCACACACCGGCATATGTCATATTTGTCCAACTCAAACTGTGCTACCGGAGGTTTGCCGAGTTGAGCACCAGCTCGGTGTTTTACACTTAATATTTAACTCACATATAAACAAAACAATATAACAAAAATAAAAAAATAAGCTGCCACATAGAATCTGAACTGTGATGCTGTAATAAGCACAACACATACGATTAGAGACAGAAATATAACTCACAACAACACAGATTCACCTCACAATTCTTTTATCTTTTATATCTGATTGTTTTTTGGGACAAACTGGAGGAGGAAGCAACACGAGCCGGATCAGATACAACACATATTACATAATGCAAATAATATTCTTTATTTACATCCTTTATTTACATTCTACAGATTATATTAAAATAACATCAGGCTACGAAGCACGGAGACAAACAGGTGACATCACTGATGCTGGAGAGTGAAACATGAGTCACAGCAGTAACACACAACCTGGGTGTGTGTGTGTGATGACACAGTGTGTAGGTGCACGAGTGCGTTCCGACAGTAAGATGACAGTGATGCATTGCCTCAGTTAAACAGTGTGACAGTGTAATGCAGCCGTCAGACACACTGAGCTCCACTCGGACACTGGACGACAACATTAAACCGCTGCTCCGAGGTTACAACACATCAATCATTTAACTTCACAGGGACCAGGGAACTTCTCCACTGCTCGCTCTTCAGAAGCACTTCCTCTTTTCCTTTTTTCAACATCAGACAATCCAGACATTTTGTATTTCTACATGGTTACGGTTGAACGAGTAGAGAGTAAGAACACGAAGCAGCTCCAGTTGGAATCATTGTAAAAACTGTGTTGGATCGGGAGCTACCCAGGATCTGGTGAAGTGGTGTTCTTAATAAAGCGCTCAGCGAGTTCACAAAAAACCCACGAGGGAGAACAACACATGAGTGGAGCGATCTTCTGTTGTTATAGAAACAAGGGGCGCTGTCAGGTTCCTCTACTTTTTATCTGCTCTGTAAAAATCGCCTCAGGCTGGAACTCGTTTCACAAACAGACAAATTGAGCTTTGCTTCCGCATTCAAGACTTTTGAGTCAACTTCTGAAAAATCTTCTTTTGAATTTAGATTGAAAAGAGATTAAAAGTACCTGTGGAGGAATAAAAGGGAGAGAGAGAGAGAGAGAGAGAGAGAGAGAGAGAGAGAGAGAGAGAGAGAGAGATGTGGGCTTGAACCAGTGGTGTTTTCACTACCAGGTATTTTATCACTGTGTCGTTTTGAAGAATTCAGATAGTTCTCAGCATTTAACAGATTTTAGAATAATGTAAACAGAAATCAGATTTCCCAGGCGCTGAATGAGGCCGCTGCTCGGGGACTTCATCTTGAGCTAAGGGCTTTCAGGTTTGAAAATAGCCGATTGCAAGGACACAAATGATCCATGTTTGCAAATTGCACATAAATCTGCGAGTCCTCCGGGGCGGCGGCGCCGTGCGTCACAGTGATGACATTTTGTTTTGATCAGTGAAAAGCATCAGAACAAACGCACAGTAAATAACCTCATGTTGCAAGTCGCCGGCTGCACGGTGCAGATTCTGTGAAACGAGGTCCCGGTCAGAAGGTCTGAGGTTCTGAGGTTCTGAGGTTCTGAGGTTCTGAGGTTCTGAGGTTCTGGTTCTCGTCGAGGAGATTCATGTGGAGTTCATGAGTCTGAGAGAGGGAGGCGTCGTTCCAGACCTGGGATCTGTTGTTTTCTCCTTCGGATTCAAATGTTCAATCAGGCTGATGATATTAAAACAGGGAACTTGTTGTCAGGAGTTTGGATTTGACTCCGTGATGAACAAACCCCTCGTCCACACAACATGATGCGGCTGAGGATGAGGTCTGTGTGAGTCTGTGTGAGTGTGTGTGAGTTCGTCTTGAAGGTGATGAAACTCCTTCCTCAGTTGTTCCTCTTCACTGCCGTCAGCCACACGGGTTCAGTTCAGAGGGAACATGATGTGTTCCTGTTCACGGACGCAGATCTGTAGCCGGTGGCATCTCCCATGAACAGACACAGGAGAGGTATGCTGTCGGACTGGATGTGTGTGTCTGGGTTTCCCAACTGAAACCTCATAGTTTCACTGTGACTCATCACCGGTCGCAGAGTTTATATATATGAGCTGCTGATGGAGAGACAATGAAAGAGGTGACGGTTGTTGCTGGATTTGAAAAGAAGCCAGTGAAACCAGAGATCATGAGAAAATCACTGAGATAAGCAAAAGATGATTTACAGGTTCGATTGATCCGGAGTCCGGAGATCAGCTGTGTGTGTGTCTGTCTGTGTGTATGTGTGTGTGAGTGTAATCGAGCCCCTCCAGGTGTATTGGATGATAGATCAGTTTTCGTACACTGTGCGTCCAGCTGCTCAGTTTCCAGTACAAGAGGGAAGTCGAGCTTGAAAACGACAGCGGCTTTGAACTGATCCTGGGTCAGATTTCATGTTGCATTGTGCTGGGTCATAGGAAATGCTTGCTGCTAATTGGCTGACAGGTTCGGTGAAAGTTCTGGAATGAATCGTTATGATTTGACAACATCCTCCTGTCAAGGTGTGGCAATACGTAAAGTACGATATGTACGAGAAGCATTTAATGTTTTAGCAGGTGGATGTGGAGCCACCTCCAGAGACTCGTGGTTCTGACACGTGCACCTTGAGTAACAGGTCTCCGGTTCGAATCCCTGTTGGCAGGACTTCATGTCATTAAGCTCCTCTTTCACATCCTGTCTCTCCTTCACTGCTTTTAAATAAATTCGTAAAGTCTTCAAATGAAAGATCTGAAACTTCCCCAAAATATCTGCAAGACTGAAATCTAGACCCAGAGGTTCTGTGCACGATTCTGGATGAATTCAGAATCATGATTTGCATTAAGTTTTTATCTATAAACACTTATTACAGATGAAAACAGAGAAAATGACGGGGCCTGATACAGGAGCATCTCGACATGAGACTTCATGAATCATCTTCGCTCTCTTTTTGTGTTGGTGTGTTAACATGCTAAGCTGCTCATCACATTTTAAACATGCTGTCTGCATCATGTCAGCATTAGCATGCAAGCACCACAACATCCCATAGTCCCTGAGATGAAGTTACATATTGATTATGTGCAAGTAACTGCACATTTTCATCTCAGCATTTAACTGGAGCTGCAACCATTACATCTTATAACTAATTCAATTAAACATCAAAACATGAAGCAAATCGTTCATGTTCCTAGAGGCCGTCTCATAGCGTCTCGTTTATATTTGAACTTAATTGAAATAATCAATCGATTTTCAAAATAGAAGCAGATCATCTTTACTTTAACTTATAAATCAAATGTTTAAATTCTAGAATCTAATGAACGAACTGGATGAGCACACACGAAGATTATATCCTCCTTTTCTACATCCTAGTGTAAATGAGAGGAGCCCCGTCCTTCTTTCTGTCTCTTCACCGTTAACCGGGTGATTGAAGCTGCTTCATTAAAAGCTGGTGGAGGCGCTCGTTGGGCTGCCTCCCTCGGCATGCTGGGAGAATCTGCTGACGGCTGCACAGTGACTGAGGAGGGAGAGGAGTCAGGAAGATGGAGAGAGTGCGGAGGAGTGAGCGTCCTACATTCACACAACCCGGAGTTAAGGGGGGGAACACAAAGAACTGTATTCTGCTCTTCTCTGCTCCTCTCATTCATCACTGAACTCCATCTGCCCCCTTCCTCTTTCATTTCCTACCTTTACCTTCCTCTTTCCTTTATTTCTCCCTTTCCTCCTTCCTCCTTCCTTCCTTTCCTTCCATTCCTGCCTCCAAACCTCCTCCTTCCTTCCTCCCTTTATTCCCTTTTAAAAATGTTTGTGAATGACCTGGTTCTAAGGACGGTCAGGAGGACGGACACGTGGACAGCAGATGAAATTTGAGTTTAAGGAAACTAGATCCTCTCGGCCGCGCTCGGAAAAAAAAAGAATACCCCAAAACGCCATTTTAGCAGTTTCACATCTGACAGCTGAAACGTTAGCCTGACAGGGCGACAAACTGCAAGTCAGCGAATCGGGAGGAAGCAAGTCCTCGCTGTGTGTGTGTCTGTGTGTGTGTGTGTGTGTGTGTTTGTCAAACGCAGTCACACAACTTAAAAATAAGAAAATGTCTCCCTGTGGCTGTCATGACTCGACAATGCCGTGACCACTGGTGTGTGTCTGTGTGTGTGTGTCTGTCTGTGTGTGTCTGTGTGTGTGTGAATGGAGCACTGCTGTAATTGAATTTTACCTCTCAAAAAAGCTGTGACATTATTGTATTAGAGGAAGGATCCGCTGCTCGGCCTCAGAGAAGGAGCGAGCGAATTGAATTGCACGAATCCGACTGCAGCTAAACACAGTGACATCTTCATCATAGCCGACCAATCAGAGCTCTCTTCTCCTGGTCGGGGTGTTGTGTGTGTGTTAGTGTGTGTGTGTGTGTGTGTGTGTGTCTGTCATTATAGATGAGGCTGTTCGGTTGGGACAAACTTCTTTGCCAGGAAGGAGTGTGTTGTCAAAGAGGAGTGTTTGGTAACATTGCTGGAAGCTCCGAGGTGGGAGGAGTTTGGCGAGGTGACCTTCACCTTCAATCTGGTGCAGCTGGACGGCCAATGACAGCCGACTCACTCGTTACAGGCCGGGCGTCGCCGGCCGATCTCAGAGAATCTCATCTTGGTTATTTATGATCCTCCGGTGACTTTGCTCCTGACTGAGATGTGTCCGTCACGCTGTCAGGTGGACGCCATCGAGAGATGAAGTCACAGCTGAAGGAAACGGAGATGACTCGTTGTTCTGGCTCATTGAAGCAACGAGGGAGAAACGGCGCCGGGCTTTTCAAAATAAAAGAAGATTTAATGTTCATACACATGATTAACCTGGATGATTTGATCACCAGTATATCTGTTCACACCTGCTGTTGTGTTCTATCCCCTATGATCCATATGCAGATAAATGGAACATGAATTCCATTGGACAAACTAACTCAACGGTCATTATTCTAAGTTTGAAGAAGTTCTTCTGGTGTTTTCATCAGTCGGCTTCAGGTACGATGCCGCCTCCTAATGGACCGGAGTAGGTGTGACCATGATCTACAGAAAGCTGTCATCAGATTTGTGATCTGAGACTTCGTGTTATTTTGAGTTCAATCATCTCCAGTTGGTTTTCCACTCGTTGCCTCGACCTTCCCCGTCTGAACCCGTGTGTTGTTCCTCACTCGTCTGTTCCTCTCCGGCTCCTTCGTGTCCCTGATGACAGACTCACACTGACTCACACCTGCTTTTTGGCAAGTTTCAGAGAATGTTCTTCACATTTCACATGTTCATCTATTTCCATCAAGAGCAGCTGCCGGCAGAGTCCGTCTCTCTCCGGCTCTGGTGTTTAAAGTTAGTGTGGTAAGAGGAGCTCAGGAGGAAGTATCTCCTCCTCCTGCACATCCCTGTAAGAGGAGATGTAACTCCTCCCACCTGCTCTAACGCTCTACTCCGTTAGCTACTGACCCGTCGCACTTCGTTAACAAACCCTGACCTGCCACCGTTAAACTCCAGCAGAGACGAGGAAAGACAAGGATCACTCACTTGTCCTCGATCGCCCTCTGCGAGAGAGACATGGAGATGGAGAGAGAGAGAGAGAGAGAGAGAGAGAGAGAGAGAGAGAGAGAGGGGAGGACTCGGTGAACAGGGTTGGTTTCCAGCCAAGGGCCTGAGAACACACCCACACATATACACACTCATCACACACTGTGCTGCTCCCACCTTGTGTCAATATTAGTCTGTTTGCACATGTCGACCTTTGACTCGCACAATTTTACCTGCTGGGAAATAAACACATGGTCGAATGGGAGAGGAGGGACGCGAGGAAGAGGAGAAGGGGATGAAGAGGAATGAAAAGAGGGGGGGCCAGGCGTGGATGGATTACCAAAGGGACTTACCAGGCACCGGCCCAGGGGCCCCCTGACCTTTCAAACCAGAGTTACACAGCTCGATTAAAAGACATAGAAGTAACACAAAGAGATAAAACAATCCAAAAAGAGAGGCAAAGGAACCACATAGACACAAATGACAACAAAAACACACAAAATGACTACAAATCAACACAAAGGGAACTACAGAACAACTATTTAAAGATGTAAACAGGCTAAAAAGAGATTTAAACCAACTACAGAGTCGACACAAAACGTCTCTAAAGAGATGCAACAACCTTTGAGTGTAGGGGGTCTTTGACTCGTGTCTACGCAGGGATGAGGAGGAGGAGAAGAAGAGGAGGAGGAGGAGAAGAGGAGGAGGAGGAGGAGAAGAAGAGGAGGAGGAGGAGGAAAAGAGGAGGAGGAGGAGGAGAAGAAGAGGAGGAGAGGGTGTGGAGATGATTTATGAGATAAGAGGAGGTGAAGTGGAGGCGAGTGCAGAGAAAACAGAGCGATATTAAAACAGCTGTACTTCATTTACACATCTGGATTGTGTTCTCTGTGTGTGTATATGTGTGTGTATGTGTGTGTGTGTGTGTATTTGTGCAGTGTGCGTATGTGTTTTGAAGATATAATTCCCGGTGTGTGTACGACAGAGATGTTTGAATGTTAAAGCGACAGAGATGAAGGTGTCATTCACAGCTCAGTAACAGAGGGAGAGACGTCAGTGAGTGTGTGTGTGTGTTTGTGTGAGTGTGTGAGTGTGTGAGTGTGTGTGAGTGTGTGAGTGTGAGTGTTTTTAGTGTGTGTGTGTGTGTCCTGTTTGAAATTCTGCTCGTCTGTTATCTGACTCCATCCAAGAAATCCAGAGCAGGAGGGAGAAGGGTAGAGCCACAGAGACAGAGACTGACACAGTTTACGTCTTCAGTGTGTTAACGTTTATTCTTATGATCTAATAACCACATTAACAAATTAATCAATACAAACATATACAAGAAGCTTTAGGACCAAGTGCTCACCTGCACATTTCAGCTGTGTAAGCGTTAATAGGGAGGTTTCAAAATAAATTAAATGTTGTGTAATTGGTCAGGTGAGTGAGGTCAGTGGTTCTTTGTTGCATCAGGCATTTCTGCTTTATGAAATAAAACATTGGATCTATTGGTACCTGAGTTTTTAAGTGGTTGTGTGTCTGCATGTTCATATGAAATTAATGAGATTGTGCAGCTTTCACACTAAAGAACATTGTGTAGTTGTAGTTAGTCTTCACATCAGCCTTGGACTGCAGACACCTTCTCTTGCTCCTCACTCTCAGAGCTGTTCCTCCTCAGTCTGGTCCCGAGCAGTGAAACACATGATCAGTGGAGTTGATGTGATTCCACTTCCTCCTCATGCCCGCGCCCTCCATGTTTAGGGTCAGTGTTCTTCTGTTTGGACGTAAACGCTCTCAAACTAAAGCTCCGAGTCGGCTCCTCAGTCTGAGTCATTGTTTTGTGTCACGTGAAGGACAAATCCTCTCATTGGAACCGTGGGGCTTTTGGCATTTCTCACTATTTTCTGCTTGAGAAATGACTTATTGATCGATTTATCAGAATAGTTTCTGATTATTTTTCCGACTCACTCGTTCCGTCCCCGTTCATTTGTTCCCCACCGACAAAGAAACGTCTGTGTCACTTAATCACGGCTTTATTATCTTCAAGTTGTGCACACACAAGTAATTAAGAACGTTTTTCCTTCTCCAATAGTTTAATGAGGCCTGAAAGGTTAAAACTAAATCTATTATTCATTCTCTCCTATAATATCATGACCCTCATCCCTTTGTGTCGCTGCTGCTCTACAGACTCGGTGAAACAGATTCCGTATGAAGGCGTGTCAGGTGAAAGCTGGAGGTGATGGGGGGGTGGATATTGATTGGTGTTTACAGCAGCTAATTGCGCTGAGCGTGCGTCACGCCTTCGTCTGCGAATCTGACCGATAAGTGGGACCCTTCGCCGACTGTCTCAGTTTATAGACACGGGGAGGAAGTTATAAAAGAGGCTTTCTGATTGGACGCAGTAAACAGCCCCGAGTGCAGTCAAGTGTTTTACAGCGGAGAGAAAAAGGCATAAAAACACAATGATGTTGATTTTATAACAAAAGATAAATGAACAGTTAACACGGGGACACGGTGTTCAACGTGGATCGAGTGGTTCTCATCTCAGGTGCATCGACTCGCAGGTTTGATCTCCGCTCGCTCGTCTGGTGACATCACGTCACGTCC
This sequence comes from Pseudopleuronectes americanus, assembly GCA_038501795.1. Lineage (NCBI taxonomy): Eukaryota > Metazoa > Chordata > Actinopteri > Pleuronectiformes > Pleuronectidae > Pseudopleuronectes > Pseudopleuronectes americanus. Next base: position 24,687,715 of record CM076723.1, read on the forward strand.
CAGTCGCTTCCCAGTCTTTAAAGTAGCTGCCGCGTGAAGGTCAAAACTTTTCACAGTAAATCTCGATATCATTGACACACACAGACACACACAGACAGACACACACTCACTCTGGACAGTTTATCACCGGTGTTTTACCAGAGCAACAGGTTCAGTGAATCCTTGAACAAATGTTATAATTGCCGTCGTGTCAGGGAGGTAAATAAATAACGTTAAAGACGAGCCCATCAGGGAGAATATTACCCTGATCAAAGTCATAAAACCTGCGTCAGATGGGACTTTTAATGTCTTTTAGCAGGTGGGTGGGGCTTATCACTCCGGGGAGACGTCCCTTTATTTATCACTCTCCTCATCAGTCCATCCGTCTCTCCGTCTGTCCGTCCCTCCCTGCAGCTGCCAGCTGGCGGCGGCTCTGCGGGCTCATCAATAAGGCCGACAGATTGGAGATTGATGGAGGCGACTAACGGAGAGGGAACTGTCCGTCTGACAGATTGTCTTCCTGTAGAGAGACGCACAGACAGACAGGGACACAGAGAACTCCCTCATTGTGCTGCGAGCAGGAGGAACACACAATTGTTGACACCCGGCTCTCGGTTAGCAGTTGGTGCTACGCTAGGCTAACCAGACCTGTCGCTGTACCTCGTCCTGCACTGCTATTTTAATATAACCTTTATTTAGACAGGAGCTCTTCTGTTCACTGTATATAAACATAGAAACAGGAAAGTGGCCGTGTCCATCCATAAGTGAGACATCAGGACATCAGGGGACAACATGGACTCAAAGGAAGCTCCCACAGTCCCACTCCTCTGTGTCAGTCAGGAGCATTTAAATCGATTCAGAGGATTTAACTTGTCCAGTTTTACAAAGCTTCTTCACATTGTTCATCTTGTGTGGAGCAGAGTGTTTAAAATGCAGTTTCCTAATCTCTGCATTAACTTGAAGAAGTCTGAGGATCTAGTGTGAATTAAATCTAAAGTTAAAAAAAATGTGTTTTGTAAATAAATACCCTGAAACACGAGCTGTGAGGCTGCAGTCAAACTCCAGTGACCTGCTATCACCTCATCTGATGATGAATCTGTAAAGAATATCTCAGACTTAATGATGAACATTAACAAATGTTTAAAAATGTAAAAAAGAAATGATAAAAAAAACCACATAAAAAAAAAGAAGCTGGCACTGGAAATTTCCTCTGAGCCAAACGTCCCATCACACTGAAGATTCATCAACGCAGGAGAATCCATCGAACGCCATTAGTGTGCGACCTGAGCTGACTGCTGAGTGTGTCTGTGTGTGTCTGTGTGTGTGTCTGTGTGAGTGTGTGTGTGAAGCAGGATGGCTAACAAAAGGCGCAGCACAGAGCCATTAGGGAGAGAGGAGCTAACGAGTTCTATAAAGATGGAGGGAGGAAGTTATTGACTGTCATTTGTCTCTATAGTTGTCTCTCTCTGTGTGTGTGTGTGCATGTGTGTGTCTGCCATCGTGTGTCAGTGTGTGTGCGGTTACGGGTGTATGGTCTTTTGTTTGAGGGTAAACAAAGCCAGAGGTCACACTCGTCAACACACTGCAACACAAGGTGACCACCAGCAATCCAGCCATGTGTGTGTCTGTTTGTGCAGCTGGTTTGATTGACAGGTTGAGTAGTGTAATGGTAATGGGGCGAGCGGCGATGTGAGGTCATGCGATCACATGTTCCAGGTCACGCCAGGAGGTTAAACTCCTGAAGTTTAACCTCAGGAGTTTGAAATGTTCCGTGGAGCTGCTGTTCTCTGACTAAACAGCTTCTTAGTTATATGAGCAATTAAATTAATGAATTGGAAGTGGACCAGCCCAACACTGCACTGCACTTCGCCTGTAATTAGTATTAAATTACTCAGTTTCTTCCAGGAAACTAAATCAAGTGCCGAGAGTTGTGTGGCCGACTTAGATTTTAGCGATATACAGCACGAGATTCAAATTCATCTGTTGTTGGTGTAACGATCAGCCAGAGGTTTGTGAGCCGGATCAATAATTTAATAATAACTCTCAAACCAGCACTTTTTAACTGAGACCAGAAAAAATAGATCTTCACCAGTTTATCGATCGGCTGTTCATATCGTCTGAGACTAGCTTTTCCCAGACAAATCGGTATCTGGGTTTATGTTTGAGGTTTTCCTTTTGTGATCATCTCCCAAAACTCAACGGCTGCTTCTCTTAATCTGAAGTTATTAACCGTTGTTATATTGATTTTGGACTTATACTGGTATCTGAAAAGCTCCAGTAGAAACTAAGAGAAAAAGAAGAACCTCTCATTTTACTGCTGAGTTGCATAAGTGCAGTGATTCTTTCTAAGTGCAAACAAAGTGAGTGAAACAGATGCATCGGAGTCGAACTGGGACATTGAAGTCGTCTCAACAGCTGAAGAACAGCTGAACCTCCTCTTCTCCTCTCCTCCTCCTCCTCCTCCTCTTCCTCTTCCTCTTCCTCCTCTCCTCCTCCTCCTCCTCCTCCTCCTCCTCCTCCTCCTCCTCCTGAACAACAGAAAGTCCATCGAGTCCATATATCCAGTGATGTGGTGTCGATGTGGTCGAGTTACTGACAACAATGACATGGCTGCATAATCGACTGTACTGAAAAGTTACAGGACAGAAAGTTGTCTCCATTGTTTTCACTCTCCGACACGCACACACAGACCCACACAGACACACACAGACACACACAGCAGGATACTCTGTGTGTGTTCAGTTTAGTGCAACCTCCCCAACCCCCGGGAACCTGCACTTCAAGGGATTCCCCTGCAGCAGGACAGGGAGCGCTTGTTTTTTCCTCCTGCCGCTCTCTGTTGTGGCTCATCCATTGTTGTGGTGTTCCTTCCTGTGTATATGTATGTGGTAGCATAAGAGCGTGTGTGTATATGTATGGGTTGTCTCCCCAGGGGACATCTCTAATAGTCGGACCACAGCCCACACACTTCCTGAACCGGCCTTTTTCTGCAGCACGGCACAGGAAGCGCTGATGTCACTTCCTGTGTCTAGGTGAAGTCCTGTATATGTGACGATGCGGCAATTGTAAAGAAAGGATGAGACTCGTTCCAGGAAGTAGTCACATCCTCCCATTGACTGCTACCAAGAAAAGCACAGAGTTGACCTCACTGTGGAATCCATTAAATAATCACATGTAGGTGTTTGTACAAATCAAGACCTGTTGTAGATTGTAGACGTCTCCAGTGTCTTTACGTCCAGTTTGTGTTTACATCTTTAATTCCATGTGGAGCTGGAGAATCTTCACAATCTGGTTTTGTTGTGACAGTGTAGACGAACTGATCCTGGACCTGAACCAAACAGCAGGAAACGGAAGCAAGAGTCAGAGCATCAGCGAGAGGAAGCACAAACGTTTTCAAATGAAAACAAACTGCTGACCTGAGTGAGTGTGAGACAAGAGAGGTGTGACTCTGAAGCTCTCTGCAGCCCCACACACACACACAGACACACACACACACACAGATACACACACACTCTCTTCCATGTTCAAGTGTGTGAGTGAGTGCCAGATCAGCTGCTGTGCGATGCTGCAGGTTTTGGGGTTTAATGACTTTTCCCTTGTGGAAGACACAGTTTGGCTTTTAGCTGCTTCTCACTTTTTACTGCTACCTCCTCCATGTGTGTCTGTGTGTGTGTGAGTGTGTGTGTGTGTGTGTGTGTGTGTGTGTGTGTGTGTGTGTGTGTGTGTGTGTGTCTTTGTTCTTATGTCAGCACTGCTTCAGTAGAACGTGTGAGTTTGTGTGTGTGTGTATTTTGTGCATGCAGGTGATTTATCTAAGTCAGTCCTCGCTCGGTCGACCACCGCTGTTGAATCCTAATTCGAGCTCTCTCTCTCTCTCTCTCTCGCTCTCTCTCTCTCTCTCTCTCTCTATGTCAATGAGGTGCTGTTCATTCAGAGTATGCAGGATGAAGGAAACACTTAACCTCCTTCTTTCCTTTCCTTCTATCCTTCGTTATTCTCTCTGTCCTATTCCCCCTCCAGGTCGTTCTCTGTCTCACGTGTTTGCAGAGTTGCAGCGGCGGACGCAGATTTAGCAAAACTGTACTGTTGGATTTAATACTTTATGACACATGTGCACACGCACGCAGGCACGAACAGACACACACACACACACACACACACACACACACACACACACACACACACACAAACACACACACACACACACACTGCAGCCGAGCGTATCTTTCTGTTCTGCGTCTCTCATCCTTTTTTCATCTGACAAAGAAAACACTGAACTACACACTTTCTCTCTCGCTCTTTGTCTCTTTCTTTCTCTTGCCCACACACACACACACACACACACACACACAGACACACACACACACAGACACACACACTTTTCTTCCTCAGCATCTGTCGTCTATTATTTATTCGAGTCATGTCATAATTCATAAGTGATAAACTCCCTGTAGAGTCAAACAGGAAGTTGTGGGAACGATGCCATCGTATTGATACTCTCCTCAGTTTAACATTGGACACACACACACACAGACACACAAACACACACCCGTGAGGGGGGGGCGACGTTATACAGCAGCAGCTGGTTTAAATCTGCTCCCACAGACAAACTGAACGACTGAAATCAGATTCATGTTGCTGTTATTACCCAGATGAAAAAAATTATATAAAAAGTTATAAGATATTTACTATTAGAATAAAACTTAATATTGATGAATTTATTAAAAACATTATTTTGTAATACTTGTTGACATTTGATCTGTGGCTTTAGGTCAGTGAGTGTAGAGTTGTGTGTATTTTATTTATGGTAACACAATAAACAACATAAAATAAAAGTTTGATATTGAAACAGACGAGACACATTTGAGGAATTAAACTCTTTATTCTTCTTATTTCATATATAATTATAATTTTTTATAGTCTGAGAAAGTCTGAGATGAAACTTTTTGAAACTTGCAGAACCTCCTGTGTTGTCGTTCTGGGACATTGTGTGGGTTTAATGTTCTGATCTGTCCTCATATGAAGTGACAGGATAAGTTGTAATAACGCCTGGTGGAGTAGGATGTGGCTGAGGGTGGCACCGTGAGTTTCAAACTTATTAAACAGATAAATTAGATATAAGAACATAATCAATTTAACGGCCGAGCAGCTGACGCTTCATGAAGCAATAAAGAGAAACACTAATCATCATGTTTACGTGTTTCCCAGCGGAGGCGCCATCTTTCTGCCCGGCTCTCTGTCATTACTGCGTCTCTGGAACGCCGCCGCTCGGTTAGCCACAATGAAACGTTCTCATGACCCCGCCCACTAACCCCCACCTCCTCCCGAAGAAACCACTGCTCCCATTACCACAAACCAGTCCCTCCAAAACCAATCAGCACATTCCTCAGCTGGACGAAGAAAGTTTGTTTTTCTGTTCGACTGCGGAGGAAAACATGGAGGAGGAGGAGGAGGAGGAGGAGGAGGAGGAGGAGGAGGAGGAGGAGGAGGAGGAGGAGGAGGAGGAGGAGGAGGAACACTAACGAGGCCTGAAGTGAGCCGAGGAGAGAGAGGAGAAGAAGGGAGGAGGAAAAAGAGAACGAGGCTAATGCAGTCTGATGTATTAATCACAGTCAGAGTTAATTGAGAGGCTGAGCAAGGACCGGGCGAGCGAGCTGTCCTCCATCACTGTCTCATTCTCTCTCTCTCTCTCTCTCTCTCATCTCTCTCTCTCTCTCTCTCTCTCTCTCTGTTTATAAACACTGCTACTGTACCAACTGAATATTAATACACTGATACTAGTGTGTGTGTGTGTGTGTGTGTGTGTATGTGTGTGTGTGTGACTTACGGTGCAAGTGTCCTTACCAGTGTCGAAGTTGATGTTCTTGTTTTTGGCTCAGTGAAAGTGTGTGTTTCCGTGTGTGTGTGTTTCTTTGGGCTGACACTTTCACTTCAGTTCTTCCTCGTGATTATTCTTCAATCCGACATTTTGTGAAATCCTTATTAGCCGTTTCGGGTCAGGGGAGGGAGATGAGTTTGATAGGTTGAGAGGGAGCCAGAGGGAAACTGCTCGCCCGGCTATTTATATTTGACCATTTTTATTGTGAATGAGCTGAAGCCTTCGAGTCACGTTGACCAGGAAACTGCTGCTGCTGAGAAGTCAAACTGACAAATTCATACTAATCTGAAACTGTCTGATTAACAATCTGCCTGTTGTGAAACATGTTGATTTAGGAATTTTCATGTCATGAACAAATAGATACTCAGCAATGTTGGACTGTTCCTTTAATGGAGGCATTTCACCACACACACACACACACACACACACAACACACACACACACACACACACACACACACACACACACACACACACACACACAGATGGAAGATAATTGTTTAATACTGTAGGCGTGGGTTTAATTTGTCTTCCTCTCTATCATGAAGTCTTTGTCTCGTGTCGCTCGACTCGTTATTAAACTCACACGTTAATCGTTGCATTCACAGTAACGCAAAACAATCATGATAACACACAACAGACGATATCTGGAGCATCACAAACACTTGTGATACACAACGGCTCTGTAAACCTCAATGCTTTGTGTGTCTCTATGGCACGGCCCGTCTGTGGTTCTGTTGGCACGGTTACAGTGGCTGCTGACCTTTTACGTTTCTGTAGTAGGCGAACACACACACACACACACAACACACACACACACAACACACACACACACACACACACGGTTAGGGACCATAAATAAATGGTACAAGTCCTTTAAAGGAGCATTTTAGTTTCTTTACAGGTTAGTTTAATGATTTTTCTTTTTACTTTATGAACCAACATTGTGGTTGGATATGATTATGATGACGTCATCGATGGTTAACGATAAGTGAGTTTTTTCTTTCTAGTCAAACACAAACTAACTAACTGGCTGTTACTCATTCATTACTTTTACAATCTGCACTTTGTGTCTCATGCACTGAGTCACGGAGTTGATTCTAATCTTAAACCGGCCAGTTAGACACACACAGACACACACAGGTCGGTTTGTTGAGATGCCTTTAACATGACACTTTGGGCTGGTTGTGCAGGAACTCTGGTAACACAATGAGAGGGAAATGTGTTTGTGTGTTGTTTCCCACACACCTGCTCAGTGTGTCAAAGGTCAGTTGCTCTGCAGGTTGGGAGGCCGTTGTGTTGACGTACGTTGGTGTTTGACTCGTCAGCTGGGAGCGGGTGGGTGGGGGCAGGTAGATGTGTGTTTGTGTGTATGTGTGTGGTCAGAGTAACGTTCAGGTCCTGCTGTGTGTGTGTGTGTGTGTGTGTGTGTGTGTCTGGGTGTGTTATCAGTGTGTACAGGTGGAACTTGTCTGGATTGTCTGGCTTCTCTTCTGCGATGATTCACATCAGCACAAATCTCTGGAATGTTTCTCTGTTTGGTTCTCAACCTATTTTACATTTTGCTCCGTGTTGGATTCAGTCTATTTGTCTCTGATTGATCGTATTGATATCATGAAGTTAAGTTTTTGTAGCTTCATTGTGATTCAGGAGGAATCACTGCTGTTCCTCCTTCCATCTTCCTCCATTTTCCTCCTCCATCTTCCTCAATCTACCTCTTTCCATCTTCCTCCTTCCATCTTCCTCCTTCCATCTTCCTCCTCCATCTCCCTCCATCTTCCTCCCTCTTCCTCCATCTTCCTCCTTCCATCTTCCTCCATTTTCCTCCTCCATCTTCCTCAATCTACCTCTTTCCATCTTCCTCCTTCCATCTTCCTCCTTCCATCTTCCTCCTCCATCTCCCTCCATCTTCGTCCCTCTTCCTCCATCTTCCTTCTCCATCTTCCTCCTTCCATCTTCCTCCTCCATCTCCCTCCATCTTCCTCCCTCTTCCTCCATCTTCCTTCTCCATCTTCCTCCTTCCATCTTCCTTCTCCATCTCCCTCCATCTTCCTCCCTCCTCCTCTCCTCCTGTCAGCTGCTGCCGATTAGACTTGGCGTTAGCGATAGCATTAGCCTGTCCGCTCGTTCCCTATGGGCCTGTTGTCTCTTTTGGCTAGCCGCAGCAGTCTTGGCAAGCTAGCAGCTAATCCAGACTGGATGCTAATGAACTCTGGCCGGCGTCCACCTCGTTCCTGTAGAGACGTCTGTTTCCATGAAGCCCAGCGGCTAACCGGCTAACAGGCCGCCGCTCCACTGGCCAACACAGACGGACAGAAAGACAAACCACCTGGAGCAGGCTAACTGGCCCTCTGCTAGCTGTTAGCTAATAATGGGTGAATATGGAAACATGGCTGTGCATGTGCACATTCACTGAGTCGTATTGTTCTGCAGAGCTCGTTAGTTTAAAAACCCATCATGTTGTGTTGCAAAGCTGATGTAAACTTTCCTGCTGGAAATTTGTTATTGGACATTGATGCTTTATTTTGCAAATCCAGGTATCTGAAATATTCATATTTCATCTAACACGTGAGTAAAATACATGACGATGAAATTCAATTTGTAAAAAATACAGAAATAGATCTGACTACAGACTAATTCTGTAAATGATGATGTGGTTGGTTTGTGGATCAGTCAGGTTGCGTTTACACATAACTAATAATAATAATAATAATAATAATAGTTAACTGCTGAACTGTTGCTGATATTTGTCGCCCGAGTTTGGATGTAGCCTGAAACTATTGAAAGAGAACTGAAGAAAAATTAATACATTTCCTTCCTCGATGCATCTGTTCCATGCATTCAAATACAGAAATAAGGATGTGGCTGCTCTGCAGATTGTTCCTCTTCCTGTCCCCGTATATGGACATTATACTGGAATTATTAATTCCCACAGCCGAAGCTCCTCACTCACAAACACAGAAATCACTGGATGCAGCACACGGCGGCCCGTCAGCGTTTTCCTTCCCTCTATTGTTTCCAGACAATCGACCCGACCTGAGCAGTCCTCGTGCCCACGCTCGCTCCGCCATGACTATTTTTACGACTCCAATGCATGCATATGGCCCCCCCCCACCTCCCCAGGCGTCCTCGTTCACCTGCTCGTGCACACACACACACACAATCAGTAACAGATCCCTTCACAATAGCTGAGCTGTAGACAGACGTCCTGAGAGTCGCTGTGATTTATGATCTCAAAGTATAGAGGGGGGGAGAGAGAGAGTAGAGAGAGAGAGAGAGAGAGAGAGAGAGAGAGAGAGAGAGAGAGAGAGAGAGAGAGAGAGAGAGGGACTGGGCCGTGCAGAGGGGGGAGAAACCTCTGCTCATGGGACGTGCACGCTCACCAAACCACATGCACAGCACATGCTATTATATTGTTTTATTATTATGCTAAAGGTGCTGCACACTTTCCCTGCAGATATAATAAGAATCCATAGAAACAAGCCGTTAATCCACTAATTCCCAATAGTCCCGAACCTGTTAATGAATCCAATATGTGATTTAATACAGAATCACCTTACAGGCCTGCGAACAGACGCCACACATGTGTTGTTTACATACATGTGCATCAGTGTGTTGGTGTAAACAGCAGTGATGCTCTCTGAGGCGAGGACGTGTTTCCATCGAGGTCGTTAACCAGCAGCAGCCGTGAGTCCGTGTCTGAGCGTCGACTGGGGACACTGGTTCATGATGTTTCCACCATCATGTGGTCATGTAATAGACACGCTTCCACATCACGGGATCGCACAGAGAACATATATCTGCCACGAGGACGAACCTGTTCCGACGACATAAAATACGACATGGAATAAAAGCAGGAGGTAAATCGCACACGTGTGTAGCTGTAGTATGTAGTTCGTGTGTTGTAGTAAAACATGTCACACGTCAGCCTCCAGAGGATCCTGCTGGTCAGTAAATACCCCAAAACTGGATGGGCTACATTTAGGGCTTAACAACCCATGATGCAATGCTCTCTACACCTGGGGTCTGTCTCACAGTCTCACGTGAGGCTGAAATCATGTGTAGAAGTCAGAGCTTAAAAGTTATGTTTGCATAATTATAAGATCCCAGCTTTTCAAAGGTGAAATAAAAAGTAAACGAGCTGACGTCTAAGGTTAAACATCAGGTCGCGTCTTTGACTTTTTTTAAACCAGAAGGTTCAGTGTGGCCTCAAAGGATGATGGGTAATTTGTGTCATGAATATAATTGGTAACCATGTGACTCTAAAAACAGCAGAAAGTCCTACTCAAGCAGAACGACTGGTTGACCCTTGACCCTGCTGCTGACTGGACTAATAGCAGTGTGTGTTGTGATGTTAACTCAAAATCAACAGACACACACACACCCTCACACATACACACACACACACACACACACACACAGCCACAAAGAGTGGGGGTTCTCTCTGTCTCTCAGGATTTCGACGACTGTGAATGAAATTCACAAGAGATGGATGAAAAGACCCTGTCATCCTTTTTTAAGTCTGTGTGTGTGTGTGTGTGTGTGTGTGTGTGTGTGTGTGTGTGAGAGAGTCTGTGTGAGGGTGTGTGTGTGTCTGTGTGATGTGTGTGTGAGTGATGGGTTGAGGAGACAGTAAAGGCAAAAAGGGAAAAATCCATAGACTCCCCCCACGATGCTCGTCCACACCCTCCTTCATGACCTCAGCCTGGGAATACCAACTGCCCCAGATAGACTCCAACTGTGTGTGTGTGTGTGTGTGTGTGTGTGTGTGTGTGTGTGTGTGTGTGTGTGTGTGTGTGTGTGTGTGTGTGTGTGTGTGTGTGTGTGCATGTGTGGCAGTTTAACAAAGATCAGAAACAGTTGCCGTTCTATCTTGAAAAACGTCTTTATCGTCTCTAAACCTGCAGCAGAGTTTTATGGTTTCATCTTTGTCATGATTCATTTAATTCAAATGAATCTAATGAAAGTTTGTTGTGTTGTATTGTGTTGTTTGTGTCATGTTGACTCAGACTCTGTTGTAGGTCTTCAACAGGGACACATGGAACATCGGTAACATGCGGCAGCTGTGGCATCAGCGTTGTGTTGTGTTGTGTTTTTCCGGTCAGGTGTCGATTGCAGACTCTGAGGAAGTGTTACCATAACAACCCAAACTGTCATGTGAATGAAAGTCACATTCAAAGTTGTTTTGTTAGATTTATGATGGTTGAGTTATTTTTTCTATAGAACAATTGAGTTTTCCTTGAATAAAAACAAATAGACATCGGCTGAATTATATTTTTAAAGCAATATTGTAAAGGTTTGACTGAGCTACAGCGCCCCCTGCAGCCACATGTGGGGATTCATTCTGTTGGGCTCTGTGTTAGAGCAACTGAACCCTGGATATTACCCATGATGCTCTGCTTCCTGAACCAGAAGAGCTGCTGCTGTAACAAATCCACCAAACTGTTCAGAATTCTTCATGTTTAACAGTTTCCTGCTGAATATTGAGATAAACTCTGGTTTTAATAACTTCAGTGTGTTTTGACCTGATCTCAGTTCAGCTTCACTCTTCAGCTGCAGCTGGTTGTGTCTGTGACTCTCAGTCAGTTGTTCTCTCAGGAGATGGAACCCACTCAGCAGAGTCACAGAGAACAGACGCTCAGGGAGAGAAGGAGGAACCTTTCTCCACATTCAACCATCATCTCGTTTTGAAGCTGCTGTTTTAATATGAAAATGCTGCAGAGCTGCTCCGACAACATATTTACTGGTGCGTCAGATTCAGATTTATCTGAGGCCGGGTTCACTTTCTTCACAGCGTTAGTTTAAAAATGAAATGAATGTGTAATTCCACTGCTCTATTTCAGAACCGGCTCATTCTCTTTAAACGTCTCTGATTTATGAGCAGAAATGTAGAATTGACCCACTTTGTGGGCGTCCTGCTATTTCTGAATACACCCCATAGTATTCTGAGGTCTTCCACCGGAATTAGAGGCGATAAGAGATTTACTCTGCAGATTTCTGAGTCATCACCCAACACATCAAACTGGAAACCCCCCCCCCGACTCTTCTCCATTTTGGTGCTGGACGACTGCCGAGCAAATCAAAACCAAATCCCCTCGCTCACACGTCTCTCTCTGTCTTTTTTTCATCACTCCACCTTTCTTTCATTCTTTCATCCTCCCTCGCTCTGTCCTGGAGCCAATTATAACCTGCTGCAGAATTCCTGACTGCAGGAGGAGGAAGAGGAGGAGGAGGAGGAGGAGGAGGAGGAGAGGAAGGGAGGTGTTTTTAGGGATTAACATACCAGAGCTGTCAGCTGGAAACCACTTCATCCCACTTTCTGCTGCGATTTTTTCTTTTCTTCCTCTGCCTCAGTTGAAGCTGAAGTTTCTGCTGCTCATTATGAAACTTAGGGAAAAGCCCTTTTCTGTAAATCACAATACGTGCACGTGTGTAAACACGACCAGCAAACGTGCACGCCTGTCAGGAAAGAGACCGAGGAGAAATAACTGGCAGCTGGAAATACACAGAAAAGTTCTGGTCATATAGACATGTAGAATATATGAATGTGCGACTTTTAAAAATTAAAAACTGAACGTGACTGTGAGTTAACCAGTATTCATGTAGATCTTGTATTTCCATGTCTGGTCACAAAGCAATAGAGAACTCATTTAATACTTTAACAGCAGATGATTTATTATAAAACACAAAACACAATTAAAACACAAAAGCAAAGATAGTTAATTGAATTGGTGTTAGCAGAAGTTTAAAGTAGTTCATGTTTCTGATAAGTTTGGTTTTTCATCCGTTATTTGAAAATCGTGCTGAGACGTCTTGATTGACAGCTGAGACAGACTCCTGATTGGTCGAGCATGTGTCCTGTGATCTGCTCGGCACTTTGGTTTCACCTGAGGGAGCGGTCATGGGTTAGCATTAGCAGCAAGCTAACGGCATCCATCTTCATACAGTCCATTGGTTGTATATGTATATCTAGTTGTGGTTTTGATGCAGTGACGTACAGATGAGTGAAGATCAGGTCATGTGACGTTCTCCTCTGAACTGACTCTGGATCAGTGAACACAAAGAAAAACACTTGTCTCGTTGTTATTCACTGATTTAACCGACACATCAAACACATCAGCAGCTTTAAGTGCACAAACGTACAAAAATACAGCAACCACGCACAAACATGACAGCCTCCGCCCCGCCTCCCTCGCCCCCTGGACTCCATCACGGGTCACCTGGGGGGGGGGTGTTACCCTCCGCACGTCACTTTGTCGGGGGGGTTGAGGGAGCAGCGAGGCGGCAAATTGGAAAAATACAAACGGAAGAAGATTTATTCACGTTCGTTTCTCTGATGTGTTTGAGTGCGAGTGTGTGTCAGTGTCACTGTGGAGTTCACTGCATGCTGCGTCAGTGTGTGTTTCACTGTCAGCTTGGAACACAACACCATAAAATCATGTGTGTGTGTGTCTGTGTGTGTGGTTCTCTTCTCAACAACACTGTAGTTTACCTGAGGACATGACTGATGTGTGTTTGTGAGATGCCTGAAGTGTGTGTGCTCCGGAGTTAAAACCCCATGTGCTCTGCCAGTATAACACTAGATTTACTGGCTCACTGGCAACAGACACACACTCACACACACACACACACACACACACACACACACACACACACACACACACACACACCTGAGGGCAAAGGAATGCAGGCGCACGATTAAACTCCGGGAACCAGATGAGAGACTCAGCTGACCTGTTTCATCTTTGTGTTTGTGTGTCTGTGTGAGTCTCTGTGTGTGTGTGTGTGTGTGTGTGTGTGTTGATATGAGGCAGAGTGATGCTGAGTGACAGATGCAGTGATACAGCTTGTTTCAGACAAAGAAACCGAGCATCAGCAGATGAGCGTAGTATTTGTGAAGCCAGAATGCAGTAACACTGATGTAGCAGCCACTTTTATTTAAATATATTAGATTGTAGATACCAGAGACATAACGTGAAATATAAACATGAATACACAACTTTCCTGCATAATTTATTCAGTTGAATAAAAGTGTTCATGTCAGCAATAAAACACAGATATTAAATGCCTGTGAAAATCTCATATCTTCAGATTTTTATGCGACAACTGATAAATCTGTCGGGCTCTTAAACGTTCGTATGATGACAATACAGTTAAATAATGTCTGTAAGTTTCAGAAGTTTGTCCTGAAATAAGCCTCTGAATTTTGTCATAAGTTACAACATGTAATCCTGAGTTGTGTTACGATTGTATTAAGATTCAGGAGAAACAAACCCAGTCACAGATAAATACACTGAAGTGCACAGACACACACTAAATCTGATTTAATCTCATTTCTTTTCATTCAATCAAAAACTAATTCAACCTTTAATGATCAGAAACAACATGTTCTATTGCTGCCTTGCTCAAAGTGGTGAAAATTAAACCTGCAACAGCTGCAGGCACATATTCAGTCTCCGTGTGTGATTTTATTTATATATATATTTAAATATATATATATATACATATCTCCCTTCCCTCCCTGTCCCTCTCTCTCTCTCCTCGCACCGTCTCTCCACCTCTTCTCTTTCACTCTCTCCATTTATTTTCCACTCCTCATTCATTCTCCACTCGGATTCAACACAGTTGTGTCGAATTATTGCTGGCAGCCGCACTTCACGTGGGCCGAGTGTGCGTGTGTGTGTGAGAGGGAGAGTGTGTGTGTGTGTGTGTGTGTGTGTTGTTGGTGTTAGTCTGTGTGTGTGTGTGTGTGTGCATGCATACTTGATAAGGACAGACTTTTATAAGCATGCACAATGCAGCCTCACACCCTCTTATCTCCCACAGAGGGAGGTAATGAGGATCTCACAGACACACACACACACACACACACACACACACACACACTCCCTCTCTCAGTTATCTCCCTCTCCGTGTCTCAGCTGACAAACAGCCAGCGAGGCGTTGTGCGTTTCTCCTCTCGCTGGTTTTTAATCATCTCTGAACAATGTGGCCCAGTGAAGGCTTCCTCCTCCCGCTCCTCTTCCTCCTCCTCCGGCTCCTCTTCCTCCTCCTCCCGCTCCTCTTCCTCCTCCTCCCGCTCCTCTTCCTCCTCCTCCCACTCCTTTTCCTCCTCCTCTCTCTCTATCACCTCCTGCAGGAGGATGAGGAGCAGGGGGAAGACTCCACTTCTTCTTAACCGGCTGAACCCACACATCCCTCCTCTTGCTCCTTTTCTGTTTCATTCGTCATCTTTCTTTCATTCCGCCCTCTTTCTCTCAGTCCTCTCATTTCAATCGTTTTTACCTTCTTACACACACAACTCCTCCTCCTCATCCTCCTTCTTCTCTCACTCTTACTCCTCATATCCTCAGTTTCTCTCTTGTGCTCTTCTTCCTCCTTGTCCTCCTCCTTCCCTGCCTCCCTCGTCTTCCCCTCATCCTCCTGCTCTGATTTCTCCTCTTTCAGCCTCCTCTTCATTTTCTCCCTCCCACTCGCCCTCTTTTCTTATATTTCTCCTTTTCCTCACGATTTTCTTTCATCCCCATTCACACCTTCCCACTGCTCCTTTTCCTTCTACTCCTCAAGCTCTTCTTCTTCTCTCCATTTCTCCTTCTCTTCCTCTCCTATCTTCCTTCATCCTCCTCATCTTCTTCCTCTTCATGGTTTTCTTCATCTGTCCATCACCCTCCCTGTCACTCCTCTACTTTCCTTCCCACTCTCTTCATCCACCTTTCTCCCACTTTCTTTTCCCCCACCATATTATTCTCCTTTTTTCTCATTCTTCTCTCCGTTCTCTCCCTTTTCTTCATCTCCCTCCTACTCTCTCCTTTTTGTTCCACTCCTCTTTCTCTACTCTTCTCTACCCTCTTCTTCCCCATCCTCCACCCTCCGTTTGCTCCTTTTCCTCCGCTTCCTTTTTCATCCTTCATATTCTGCCTAACCCCCTTCATCTCCTCTTCTTCCCCTCCTTCCTTTGTATTCCACTCCTTCTCCCTCTCCTTCATTTACCTTCTCCTCTTCTTCCCGCTACACCTAAACAGAATAATACTGGAAACTAAATATGCATGAAGAGCCTCCTCCTCCTCCCTCGTCTTTATCTCCATGAATTCTTTTGTTATTCATCTTTTTGTTGCTTCTGGGTCGATTCTCTTCCTCCAGTTTTTCTGTCAGTGACAGAATGACAGATCATATGCTGCTTCCATCACATGTCGCCTCTTCTCCACTTAAAGCTTCTTTAATTCTGCAAGACGGACTCGGCTGCATATTCATGGCCTCCGCGCTTCACGCACTGATGCCGATGAAGGTCAGTTATTATGGATTCAAGGAAAAGTGGCTCATCAAGCCTCCTTGTTTTACATAAAATTGCATTTGTGCATCTTTGCCCGGAGATGACTAAATATTCTTCAGTGGAGAAATGGTTCTAAACTTTCCGTCAAAGTGCAGCATGACCAGTTTGCTGCGGAGGAACGAGGCCGTGATGAGCTCTGCTCCCTTGAATTCTTAATTACCGACCTTCATCATCTTCACAATGTAATGGATGAACAGGGTCGTTATTTATGTTTGGAGGTTCCAGGCGGAGACTGGAGGACAAATACAAAATAAAAACTGTCTGCTTTGTGAATAAAATGTTTTTGAAATCGTGAAATAAAAATATTTCATTGAAAGATTATCTTTTTAAGCTGCTTGGCGGATGTTTCACTTAATGAGACGCACGACTTCAGATTGTTAGAAAAGGTTTCAAGACTCCATTCCAGCGTCAGGCCGGGTTGAAGGTCGGGAGAAGATGATGATGGTTGTTGTTGCTTCTGGAAAACTTTTAAAACTCAGTGTGACATGAAAGAAATAAAGATGGAATCTGCTCGGCTGCACAAAACAAGGATTTGAGGTGTGAACCTTACTGGGTTGAAATCATACTACACATCACGCAGGTTGTAAACTGGTTTGTACTGTGATGTCCTAACAAGCTGCTCTGAAGTCGGACAGCAGTGAGGCTCAGTAGGTAGCAGGTGTTCAGTCTGGAGGTCTTCAGCTCCTAAACATCTCCTGCAGGTGTACAGGTGGAGTTCAAGTCGTTAAGTGGCCATTTTGTCCACCCTGCGACGGTGTCCTAGAAGAAGAGGACGCCCCGTGTGGGCACAAGATGGCGGCGGGTGTCGGGCAGCTGGGCGGAGGCGCTGATCTGCTCCACTTTCCCATAATGCAACCTGCTGAGGTGGCATTTCTATTTCCAGCAGACAAACACATAAACACACACGAGCAGAGAAACGCAAAAGAGGACAAAAACAAGGATTTGGCAGAGTGTGTGTGTGTGTGTGTGTGTGTCTGTGCTGGAGGTGACTGACAGGCATGAGAGGGATCAAAACGATTTGATCCGCTTCATTTCTCTCTTCATGTAAATATAGATGTGATTTAATTCCTGACGCTCACACAGTGAGCAGCAGTAGAAGCTGGAAGCAGATTTCATGATGAACACTTTGTTCCCCTTGTGTGTTTTGTGTTGAGGAACAAACTGAATGTGCGACACTGACAACCACTTCTGTTTGCTTTAGAATCAACAAACTGCTGCGTTTGCATCTTTCACCTCCACACGTCACATGTTCTCTGCTTCACTCGCAAAAGATTTCCCGACAGCAAACTTGAATCTTTCTTTTAAAATCTTTTCAGCCAAACACAGGATGTGGAGAGACTCAGTTTAAATGTGTCACATCAAAATTATATGCATTAGTTCAACTGAAATGAGACACTCGGCTCCACAGAGGATTTGAGTGAGAGCCTGATACTTTCTGTAAAACATAATGTTTGAGTCCAGTTGTTTGGCACCATTATCTCTTTTCAAAATTCGTTCTGGCACCAGTATGCAATGAATCCTGGGATAGGTGCTCCTCCTCCATTGGAACCTTGTTGCTCGGGGGGGAGGGGGGGAGGGGGGGGATGAAAGGACTAATTTGTTGGTTGTGTTTGAAAAGCAGCCTTCGAAAGACTGAATTAATTTCCTTCTGTCTCACGAACACAACGTAATTTGCAATAAATGGTCGACTTTGAAGGAAACACAATGTTAAGGATTAAATTGATGCGATGATGGAATGATATTTATATGAAGACTCATGAAGACTTGACAGACGTATTTCAGGTGTTTTTCCAACAACCTTCAGTGTTTTATGGCTGTTCAGATTCTTGCAGCTCTTTGTTAATGTTCTGTTCGTGTTAGAAACAGAAACCTCAAACTCGCAGCCTTTTTATTTACATTCAAACAAAACCACCGTCTCTCTCCGATCTGAACAAAATTGTGTTTGTTGCCTTGACCACAGACGAGAATCTGCACGGAACCCAGCCACCATTACTGTATTTAAAAAAACTAACACATGAATCACTGTTTTATTATGATTATGGTTTTTATTGGCTGGTGGGAGACGAAATAAATTCTAAGAATAATTTATTTTTGATGGAATAAAGAAAAAAAGCTTCCTTTACACAAAAACCTCTGTTTTTATGCAAAAACAGGAACGTGGTGTTGACCCCTGTGAGCACCTGTAGTTTCAGGGACTCGACAGAGAACAAAGACAGGAAGTGTGAACGCTCAGATCTGCTGTGATCCTCCTGGAGACGAGCCCGGCGCCGGCAGCACCGGGATCCGGGCCTGTGAAGCCGCTCCAGCACAGAGCGTCCACGCTGCGGAAAGGACAGCTCCTCTGGGCTCTCACTTTTATACATTCTCCATCAGTGCCACATTTATTCTGGCTATTTATACCTCCAGGCTCCGGAATGAAAGATATTATTTGAAATGTTTTTTTCCCCCAAAATATTTCAGATGCAAACAGCAGAGAAAGCGTCTGAATCATAGAGAGAGAGAGATTCCATATTTAGATGTTTTGTTTTGGATGATGACAACGCAGTCCCTGGTTGTGTTGAGCTACAGCGACACACACCGTTCAGCTGTCGTGAAAAATGAGATAGCGGCTTTAAACAGTCCCAGTGTATGATGAGCACTGATCTGCTGGTTTAACTGGTTTAGGGTCCCGACAGTGCCCGGTTGCCATGGTGACATAGGATCTGCTGAGCCAGGGATGGTTCTGGTTATCAGCCCGGGCCGGTCGGTCAGGTGTGTGTGTCTGTTCGTGTGTGTGTGTGTGTGTGTGTGTGATTGAAACTGTGTACCTTTGAATTAGGACACTGTTTGTTTGGCAGCACTTAGCGTTTGCACTGTGTGTGTGTGTGTGTGTGTGTGTGTGTGTGTGTGTGTGTGTGTGTGTGTGTGTGTGTGTGTATGTGCACTGGGTGTCTGGGGGATAATTTTATTTCAATTACAAAACCATCAAACGCATACAAGTCGGACGGGAACTCCCCAGACTCACATGCAGCAAATGGAGCAGTAAAGTGTGTTCAGCCGGCTGCTTCCATTAAAACCAAATGGTCTCCATGACGCCGAGCGGCCGCGGTGGGACACGAGCCAAACACATGCTGGAGACTTTCACAGAACATTCACATTAACTCTGAAGTCTTAAAAAGCTTTGAAAAACACCAAGTGGCTTTAGAAGGTATCATATGTTGTTTAATCTACAGCAGATGCAAACCCAGGAAACTGTACAGAAAATGACATGTTGTGTAGTTGGTGTTTTGTGAAGCAGCAGCAGCAGGTTGTCGGGTCCGACTCGTTCAAGCTGGAACATGTGGGAACATTCAGACACAATCTCCTCGTGTCTCCAAGTCGACGTCTTGCTCAGATGTTTCACTTAATGTTTGGGTTTTAAACCTGAAGCCAGAGGATTCAATGTGATTCATCTTTTTGTTAGTTTTGTTCTCCTGAGGAAACAATATTTCCTGTTGTGTTAACTTTCAGTGTTACTCACCAGAATGGATGTTGTGTATCGTTGATTTCCGCTGAGGGCATCTCTGTCCTCTTAAAACATCTCAAGCTTTTTATTCAGTATTTTAGATGAAGTCAAACAAGTTGTCATCTTCCTCTTCATCGCTGCTTATCTCGGGTTGTCAATCATTTGGAATCTTGCAGGACATACCCACCTGTGTGTGTATGTGTGCGTGTGTTTGTGTTAGTGTGTGTGCACATTTGCTTGAGATAAACAAAGCTGGAAGCCACTGGTGTGGAAGCAGTCTCCTTGTGGAGGTGGAACAGGAAACTGGGAACATTTAAATGTGAAGTTTATCCTGTCGCTCTGCTGCAGCTGAATCAATCCCAGCGAAACGGCCTCGACCAACTGGTTCTGAAACCACAGAGGGAAAATGTTTCCTATTGCAAATCAACTGTTCCTTTCCGGTTTATCAAGTAATCTTCCTCCTAAGTTTGGTGCCTGTGAAGAAGATGGTCAGGGAGGAGAACATCAACGTCGTCTTTTATAAATGAAAACGCTGAGGAGAAAAGACGAGAGATGAGATGAAATTAGATGAGAAGTGATTCCAGATGAAAGTTGACTGATCTTCGTGGTGTGAGCTGCAGAATCAAAGAGGAACTCAGATCCGTCACATGGAGACCAGAGCAGCTTAATGAGAAGTCCCGACGCGTCTAAGTGACTCGACTGAAGCTATTTTTACAGTCCGGCTTCTTCTTCACGTCTTTAATCCCTGAAGCTGATTCACCTGCATCACATCAAACTGGAACCGATTTATAATAAAAACCATCTCACGTGTTAAATTTAACTTAAAGTGTTTTTTTGTGAATCTTCAAACTGATCTTTTTTCTTCTCCGTCTGCCAACCACAGCCCCCCCACCGCCGAGTGACCTTCTCCACGGCCAACCAGGCCCAGGACCTGCAGGACGCGTCCCAGCACAGCTACTATGACAGCGGCCTGGAGGAGTCGGAGACGCCCAGCTCCAAGTCGTCCTCGGGGCCCCGGACCGGGCCCCTGGCGCTGCCCGAGGACCACTTCGAACGGACCACCCCCGACGGCAGCATCGGAGAGATGGAGCACCCGGAGAACGGTAAGACCAGGTGGAGTTCCCCCCCCGCTCTTCTCCTCTATTCACCGCCTCCATCCATCCATCCATCCATCAGCCTCCAGGGGAGCGGGCGCACAAACACGTGCACACAACGAGGAGCCACATAAACACGGCATCAGTTTCCATCACACACACACACACTTTGCCCTTTGTGTCACAATGCGGCACGTCAGCAGGAATGTTAACCTCGTATTTTTAATCAGATTCCCACAATTCCCTGCGCTGTGTATACATTTGTTAAAGAGGTGTGCGACCTCACAGCAGCACAACACAATCAATATGCAACATAATCAACTCCCACGGCTTAACGAATTAACATCCCAATTATGTAAATCATATTGAGCCCACCCTTCCATCAGCTCCACTTATAGATCCACAGAGGGAGGCTAGCAGGGAATACGCTAACACAACACATTCCCTACGACTTCGACAGTTAGCATTTTGTCCGCCTGTCATTGTGTTAGCATGCTGATGTATTGTGTGTCTGTCCCCGTTTATCATTTTACGGGAAAGCAGCTCATTAGTAATGCTAACAGGTCTTAGCTGGTTAGCAGATGATATAAGAGACTGTAAGAGATGCTAATGATGCTACATCACACACACACATACACCCACACTCACAAAGACACACAATGCTTTACTTTTGAACGTGCATGTTGCTAACATGACTTTTTGTTGCAGTTTGTTTTGATATATTGAAAACTGAGCAGTGAAAATTAATTTAAAGGGACAGTTCACCCCTTCTGGAGTCTCAGGGATAAACAGCGTCGCAGCCAAATCCAACACAACTGAAGTAACACAACTGTTACACACACAGTCCAGATGTTAGTGGGTTTTCTGACCAGAGGAAAAGTGTCTTTAGTTTAAAACACTTTTCAGAAAGTTACCTCACTCCCTCTGTTATAGGCCGACTTGTAGTGCAGTTACCTGACTCTCAGTTTCCTATAAGTTATTTACAATCCACCCACTGAATAAAACACTTTAGATAATTATACCAGAGCTGCTGCCTTTGTATTGTTTGACTTTTAAAGCTAATTTTCCCTTTGGTATAAATAAAGTACTTCACTTACCTCCTTTCTGGAGCCAAATGATGAATTAGACACACGTCTTCTTTAGCTGTGCCACTGCTCATTGTTCTGCGTTGGCTGTTAAAGCCTCGTTAGCGCCGAAGCCAATTAAGGCAACTGAAGCAAAATAGTTGAAACCGGGAAATAAATAGAGAGCGGCGAGGAGAGAGGGAGGGGGGAGGGGCGAGCGAGGTTCGGTCTAAATGTCATCCCTGTCTTCCTCTGTGAGGGCGAGAAGAGCAATTCTCTCTCTTTCCCTCTCAGCCCACAGGTCGTACGTGTGCCATCTGTAAACACAATTATTCACAGCTGCTTGCACGCCTACAGGCTACTGCCACCCAGTGTGTGTGTGTGTGTGTGTCTGTGTGTGTCTGTGTGTGTGTGAGTAAGAGGTAGTGATAGAGAGCAGGAGAGTGTGTAAGTGGCTGTATCTACTCGAACACACTGGAATGAGGTCAGGGTTATGTTGTGTGTGTGTGTGTGTGTGTGTGTGTGTGTGTGTGTTGCAGTGTGAGGGAATAGTAGCGTTGTACAATCTTCCACTTTGATGGTCAAACATGTTTTAGCTGCGGGTATTTTCCCAAGGAAGAGAGAGTGAGTGTGTATTATTGTGTGTGTGTGTGTGTGTGCGTGTGTGTGTGTGTGTGTGTGTGTGTGTGTGTGTTGTACCAGCAGAGAGGTCAACAGATTACAGCCGGTCTTCTGAGGATTAACACACACCACTACAGACACTCTTTACTTTTTGTATTTGATTCAAAACTTAAAACCTTTATTTCTACAGTTGGACGAGCAGAGGTGGAGCACACACACACACACACACACACACACACACACACACACACACACACACACACACACACACACACACACACACACACACACACACACACACACACACACACACACATACACACACATTCTCTATATGTATAAACAATGCATCGTAGAATAACTAATACACCAGCTGCCAGATAAATGTGGTTTAGTAGAAGTATGAAATATTCATATTCCTCATTTGTACTTGAGGTCATCACTGGACTTAAAATACCTCACCACAGTCTGATTATACATTTTAAATAAACCTGTTTTGGTTCCAGCTGTGAGGAAGTCTTCAACCAAACCAACTTCAAAGTTCTATTGATTCTACTGATTCTACGTCTTTTGTTTTTCCGTTTGTTTTGGAGCGAGCACAGAGTTACTACGTGCAGCTGGTCATAATTTAAGTTCATCATTAAATGGTTAATCAAGCAATTATGAAGCAGCTCAGCAGCACATGTTTTCTCTAATTGGGTTTTTTGAAGAAGTGACTCAGCTCGGATCAGAGGAAACTGTTTATCTGTTTCCTCCCGTTTCCCTCGGCTGCCGAGTGAATCGATCACTCAGCCGTGAGCCTGACGGTTGATCGGCCGCTCTCGAGTGCTGCAGACAGAGTGATGAGGAGCGGGGGGGGGGCTGACCGGCCTCAGACACGCTGGAGAGCTTCTGTCATTTCAGTTCTGTTTGTTTACCCTCAGCAGTCACATGGATCTTCAGTTAGGACAGAAAACACGACTGATGCTCCGTGCGTTCCAAACCTCCACTTCTGAGTTCTCACCCCATCTGTGCTGCTGCTGTTCCACCTGGTTTTCAGTGACTGTATATTACATGACCAGTGTATGTGACTGGTCATGTGGTACCGCCTACGTCAGGTGTCGTGGCACGGACCGGGATTATCCTGATGCTCATGTGGTCAGACATTTGTCCACAGCTGCATCTGTGAGACTAGTTTCTAAATGTGGAGACGGATGCATTTGCACTTAGATAAAAGCACGTGGCCGGAGTGAAGCTGCAGAAGCGGTTCAGTCTGCTCTTAATGCATCACCTGCTTTTAAAGGTGGATTATCCTCATAGAGTAACATAATCTGGACATAATCCAGGTCTCAAATGCACGCTCATGACATGTGGCACAAGGAATCGCTCAGTAGGAGCAACAGCTGGTCGACAGTGAACCCAGTTACATCACTGCCACGACTCTGACTTGGACCAGAGGTTGAACTGTCAGGGTTTTACATTAGAGCTTCAACATGGAGATGGATGTGATCTAGGGAACTTCTACTTTTCAGACAGCAGCTTGAGAGACGGCCATGAAGAGGCAGGAACATGTTGGTTCTGTCCACACGATGCAGACGTGCAGAGTGTGGTCTGCTCTCCAGAGCCTGAAGGAAGCTTCATGTGGTGGGAGCTCCACCTCCCTCCTGTAAACGGTCAGATAATGGACCTTAATTCCATCAGCCCGTCCTCACTCTGCTAATGCATCCCACTTCCTGTCTGTGACGGATAGACTGACAGACGGAGAGAAGAGGAAAACCAAACCCAGGTTAGGGATGTGGGGAGTTTGTGGGATTGAATTGTGTGTTTGTAGTAAGAGAGGGAAAGAAGAGTAAAGTAGAGCGAGGGGAGAGAAGAACAGAAAGTAGGGGTTGGTAGGAAGAGAGATGGATGATGGAGAGAGAGAGAGAGCGAGAGAGAGAGAGAGAGAGAGAGAGAGAGAGAGAGAGAGAGAGAGAGAGAGGAGAGAGAGAGAGAGAGAGAGAGAGAGAGCTGACACTGGATAACAAGCTGATTTATGAAGAGTGTGTGTTGAGAGGGTGGGGAGGGGGGGGTGCACTCATCTCCCCAGACGAAACCACATGCAAACATACTGTATTTGACACACACACACACACACACACACACACACACACACACACACACACACACACAGCCTCTTTATCTGCTGATTGCATCAGTCTGAGAGCTGAAGTTATCGCTGCACAACAGACGCACACAGACACACATCGTTGAGGTTTTTGTGTCTTGTCTCTTCATCGGCCACCAGTGCGACTCCAGTGTCGTGACATCATCACAGTGTGTAACAGGAACATGTGAAACTCTGAGCGCTCACAAGCAGAACTGTGTATTTTAACCTTTGGTCAGTTTCTTGTATTTATGCATGAACGGTTCGTTCTTTTTATATAAAATCATTTTCAGTCATTGTGTAGATTCGTGCCGATGGTGGAGCCTGATTTCTGCTGCTGTGAGGAACCAGTGACACGGACCCACCCTCAATCAAGCGTCTGTCTGAATGAGCCGGAGCAGGAATCTAAACTCAAATTTAATCAGGTTTTAAAAGAGGGAGCGAACACGGAGTCATGAATAATCTGGTGCCTGTTGATGAGTTTTATGCTAATTACGCAGCATTGTATCATTGTTGGTAAACTGTTTGTCTCGTGGGTCTTTAAGTGTCGAGGTTTGTGTGTGTCTGCAGGGACGGGAACTTCCGAGTAGCTCAGCCTCAGAATGTTGTGTGTTTGCAACGAGCTCGTTTAAATGAATGTTAAATGAACTAGAATGTGACTGAGTTGAGCTCGAATCTCCACCAAGACTCAACTGTCCCTTAAATCCAGAAATCAGTCTCCTGCCTGGATGGTATTTTTAATTTGTGCAGGTTATCACAAAGTTTCCTCTCCTCAGGTTTAAATGTGTGTTATCGTGTCAGTACTTCATCACCTGTAAACTCATTGGCAGTGAGAACGTATCTTTAGTTTACTGCTGAGGTGGAAACACAGAAAAATGAAATTAAAATCCTGAACATTATGAAATGCAGCAGGACGCCGAACGCTGAATATAATTTAGAGAGTAAAACCGAGTACACAACATCCATGAAAATAAAAGTAACAACGTGCCTTTGATTAGCATAACAACACAGTTAGGTGTGAGTTTCACTCACTGCCCCTGAGAATAAGTTGAGATAAGGACAATTTGTGTAAACTTGAGGACGTATATTCTGAAAGTAGAACTCATGCAGTCAACCCTCTTTGTGGGTTTGAATGATGGAGAATGAACATTGACGACAGCTTG
This sequence comes from Pseudopleuronectes americanus, assembly GCA_038501795.1. NCBI lineage: Eukaryota > Metazoa > Chordata > Actinopteri > Pleuronectiformes > Pleuronectidae > Pseudopleuronectes > Pseudopleuronectes americanus. The sequence goes on from CM076723.1 coordinate 24,713,452, forward strand.
ATGAGATGTTCAGAGTAGATGAAGAGAAAGAAGGAGGGATCCACAGGAGGGAGAAAGAAAGAGAAAGGTTGAGGTGGTCATGTGTTCTCCTCAGTGAAGCGCATCCTCCTCCATCTCCTCCTCCCTCCTCCCTCCCTCCTCCCTCCTCCCTCCTCCCTCCTCCCTCCTCCCTCCTCCTCCCTCCTCCATCTCCTCCCTCCTCCCTCCTCCCTCCTCCATCTCCTCCCTCCTCCCTCTCCTCCCTCCTCCCTCCTCCTCCCTTCTCCTCCTCCCTCCTCCCCCCCTCTTGTTCTCTGACTCCTCTCGCTCTTCCTCAGGGACTCTCGCCCCCCTTCCTCCTCCATCATCCCTCCTTCTCCTCTTCCTCTCTCTGGTGGGTGATGATGGGGGCCACTGGTTCTCCTGCAGCCTGTCAGAAACTCCCAGGACAGAACTGTGTTCTCTGGGAACTTTCACACACTATTTATAGTTGTTTTCTCAAACTAGTGAAGCCTTAATGTCCGAGGATTAAAATATCTCCAGCAGCTCTCGATGCTCAGCAGCTTTTAGCCCAAATAAACTCCTCATGCTCCATATTAATGAAGCTCTGAGCCGAATGAAAACACACTAAGAGATAGTGGAGTTATTACAATTACACTAAAAGATGAATATATGATAAACACAGGAATGAGTCTGGTGTGAATTAAATTACATTGGAAAGTATCACAGAGGAAGTTCTTTAAAGGGTTCCACATGTTTCCTGAAGAGGCAGGATGTTGTGAAGAGGTCTCCAGGCTGAGGGAATCTGTGGGACCTGAAGGAGTGAAGTTAACGTTTGACCAGTTTGAAGGGTCCTGGGTCCCAGTGGTCACCAGGAAGTTTAGAAGGTAACAGCGTGCACAGTTCCTTGGCTCGTGGTTCCCAGGCTCATTGAGATGTATGAAGGAGGTTCAGAGTCCTTGAAGAGTGTCGAGCTTCAGTGAACAGGACCTCAGAGTCACAGAGGAGGTTCCTCAGGAGGTGTCATGGTGTCATGGCTTGTTGAGAAGGTTTCATGTTTGACTGAGTTCATCAACATAGCTGGAGCATCTGCAGGAGCTTTGCCATATGAATTCAAACTCTCCACTCACTGAGGAGTTTCTTGGAATGAGAAGGTTCCAGTTGTTATTGAGGAAGCAGGATGTTGAACAGGAGCCTCACAGTTTGAAGGAGTCTTCTGACTTGATGGAGTGAAGCCCATGTGTTCTCTGAGGACGTCCAAGTGGTCACCGGGGGGGATGTTCAGGTTTCAGGGGTCACCAAGTAAGGTTCTTGGCTCATTGAGGAGCTCCCAGGTTTCACTGAGACGTGTTCTGAGGATGTTACTCAGTGAACCTCAAAAAGCCCTGGCACCATGAAAGCTCTCCAGGTTCTGGGAGTCATTTGAAAAGTTCCAGCTGTACTACGAGGAAGAATAATTGTTTAAAAGTCCGGGTCAAGACTCACAGGGGAAGTTTCACACACTGAAAGAATCAATTGAACAGGCTGCACAGGAGTTCTTCAAACCTTCATAGGTGTTCAAGGAGCCGTCTGAAGGTTTCAGGATGTTGTGGACAGTGAATTGTTTCTTTTTCTGAAGCTCTTCAGTTCTGCAGGAGAGTTTCTGATATAATTTACATTCGGTCAGCGTATTCCGAGGAGGTGGTCACAAGGTCACAAGGTCACTAACAAGCTGTCAGCCGTCTCAGAGAACAACAATCTGTTCTGGTTCCAGGAGTTTTTCAGGTTTTCAAGTGTTCGAGGCTCAGGTGTCGTGAAGACTGACAAAGAGATTCACTAACTTTTGGGAAGTAAGTTGAGGAAGTTGAGTGAATAGGACGCAGGAGTTACTGAGGATATTCCAAAAGTTATTAAGAAGGAATCATGGTGCCATGTTTTTCAGGGCATTACCAGATTATTTCAGACGCTCCAGAGGTCACTGAGGTTCTTGGACTTATTCTGGATGTTCCCATTGACCTTTAGGAGGCGTCGTTGTTTGAGAGCCTGGGACCAAGAGTCAGAGGATGTTGTAGATGTCTCTAAGCGAGGTTGTAGGGGTTCATGAGGAGGTTCTAATGAAGCCCCTGACAACATGTTGTGTTCCTCATTGGAAAGTCTTCTGGAGGTGGTTCCAGTCATCGAGGGGGATCCTGGGGTCATTGTGTAGGTTCCTGGGGGGTTCCAGTCGTCTTTTAGAACTTTGTGTGAAGCATTCATGAAGCACAGGAGTAATTTAGGAAGTTTCTAGAGATCCCTCTGAGGTTTGGGGGAGCCACACACACACACACACACACAAACACACACACACACTTCTCAAAGTAGTTACACATTCCCAGGTTCTATAGCCGCTGTATATTTGCAGCATCGACACACAGCACTGAACTCCATTTCCTGTTTTGGCAACTGCTTACTTTGCAAAAACCCCATTAACTCACTAATCATAGAGATGCTCGATGCTTGTTTTGGACACACACACACACACACACTCATGCACACACACTCTTTCTCGTCATGCACACACTCATTAGAGCCTGCAGTGTTACACCACTTCATGCTGAGGAAAGAGTCTGAGTGTTCAAAGCTTCTCTGGGCGGAACAACATGCACACGCACACAATCACCACGTTACATAATGATGTAAGCAGCGGTCCATAGTTTTGGAAGTGGGACACTCGCTGAGAGACGGTCTGACGAAACTACAGTCCTGAGGATGCATGTGTGTGTAGCTCCTTGAGTGTGTGTGTGTATGTGTGTGTTTATGTGTGTGTGGGTATCTGCTCCTCATTAACCAGTAGATAAAAGGAGTGTAGAGCGATAGAAGAGGTGATTCCTCCCAGTGGAACCACACCTCCCTCTCTGTTTCTTATTTGTATCGCACAGTGTGTGTGTGTGTGTGTGTGTGTGTGTCTCTCTGTGTGTGAAGTCAAGAAGCTTTATAGTAACAGGCGGCATTCTTTGGATGTCCTCTCTCGTCCCCCGGGGAGGGAGAGAGAGAGAGGGAGAGAGAGAGAGAGAGAGGGAGATGGAGGGAGGTGGATTTATTTTTCCAGGTCTGTTGTTTATTTGAGCTTATCTGTGGTGGCCGCTGTACACTACAGAGGTGTGTGTGTGTGTGTGAGTGTGTGTAAGTGTGTGTGTGAGTGTGTGAGTGTGTGTGTGTGTGTGTGTGTGTGTATGTGTGTGTGTAAGTGTGTATTTGAGTTTGGCAGTAGCTGTAAATCGGAGCTTGGCTTGCATTCGACTGATGTACAACAGCAAGGATGCTGAGAGCTGCAGCACACACACAAACACACACACACACACACACACACACACACACACACACACACACACACACACAGAGAAGCACACACACTCACACACACGCTGCGGTGTGTCCTCGATTGTATTATTTCCAGTGTTGTGGTGCGTATAAATAGTGTGTGTGTATGTGTGTGTGTGTGTGTGTGTGTACTCTGCACTGAACCAGTGTTTTTTTCTGTGGAACTCAGAACTGCTCAGTTGCCCCCTGGTGGTTTCAGGGGTCATTCTGAATATCGCAGGAGTTCTAGGAGCCAATTAGAGAATCCAGGAATTTGATCAAACAGTTCAGGCCCCGGAGGATCTCGTGGTCCTTCAGATGTTCCAGGTGCAGCTCAGAAGCTGCTGGTAGTTGCTCAAAGGTTCCGGGGGCAGTTAGCATGAGGCAGGCTGGCACTGGGTTCGGTCCAGAGGTTCCAGTGGTTGCTGGTTTGCAGGTGATTCATTTAGTTTCACAGGTTCTGGTGAATGTTTGCTGAGGTCCCTCACGAGGCCTGAGGAGTCGTTTATGAGGTTCTGGGAGTCAGTTCAAGATTCTTGTGGTTTTAAACCTGGCTCCAGTGTTCATGTGACTAACACAGGTTCTTAAGAATGTCTATGTGGGTTTTAATTGATCAGGTTTTTAGCATCGTCAGGTTCATTAAGAGGTCTGCTGTGGTTCTGTGAACAATTTTGAGGAAACACTTGGTCTTAAACACCAGACTTTACTGCATTTCCCCTTCGTCACAACCTTCCAGAGGTTTCACACAGGGGCAGAGAAGGCTGTCATGGTTTCTGAGGAGGTTCTATAGGTTTACAGAAGAAGATTCACTGTTCTGTTAGTGAAACTATAACTGGACAATTATAAGGGTCATCAAAGTCCAAGGTTCAATAAGAAGCTTCAAACAAGTTATTGATAGAACCAGGAACCACTGAGAACCTTGAGGGTGCTGGAGAAGGTTCTCATGAAGAGTCAGTCGGTGATGAAGAAGGTGGAACATCTCACTACAGGGTGGAGTCAAGTCACTATTCTGTGAACTGATTTTCAGAAATCGTGTTTAAATTACCATGAATTCCTTCATTCTGCTGAAACCCTTCGGTCAGTTTACGTGTCACATGGTGTTTGTGAGTAACGAGTGGATATCAAGGATCTTTCACTTCTTTTGCCATTTTTATTTTTGAGCAGCATAATAACCGTGTCCTTATCTCCAAGTCCTTATCTGGATCCTGAGCCTTGAATACATAATGGGCGTCTGTCATCTGAAGGTGAACTGTTCACATTTTCCTCAAGTGTCTGTACCTCACTTATTGGTTTATTTGCTGACATCCAACCTTTAACAAATAGCAGCTTTAGAAGACACGTGTATGGAGATCATCATGAATATTCAGAGCCGTGATCCGCTCGGTATTCTCCTCAGAGTCTGAGCTTCGTGGCTCTTAAACTGCAGCTTGAATAAACTGTCAAACTGTCCTTCCTGTCAGCTCGAGTTCCCTTTATTGGCATGAAATGTAAAAGCGCCTGAAATATGAAAGCTTTTCCTGCAGAGCCCGGGAAAAAAAAAGATGCATTTAGATTCTGAGCCACGATTAAATGTAAAGATGATACTGATCCATTATGAATCCTCTGAGCATCTCCCAGTCCGAGTAATTGGTGATCACGAGTCCAACTAATTGATGACGTTTTTTATATTCTCCATTTAGTTTGTTCAGTTTAGTTTATTAGACGCAGTTATTTCTTCTCCAGATGTTTCCGGCATCTGTACTTTGAGGTTTGGAGACTGAACAACTATCGTTATGACAAAATATGATATGATACCTTATAACACAATGTGATGATAAAACATAATAAAATACAACATGCATTTATGAGAAAAGGGTACAAATACTCGTGCTGATTGATTTGTGGTCGTTGATCTTAACGCTGGACATGATTGGTCAGAAAAGCGAGGCACCATCTAAATTTAAAACCTCTCTGTGACTCTCAGGTTCTGTGGGCTTTCTGAAAATCCTCCACAGCGATGAAGTGCCTCTTCTCTGCTTTTTAGTTTGTTGTGAAAATTAGTTTTTTCCATCACGTCTGTTTTTCGCCTCCTTCACCAGACGATTGATTTGCTTTTGTGCCGTTTCAGCTTCACTCGCTCTCACTCTCTGAAAGCTTCTCCCTCTTGTGCTCAGTCCTTCACCTGTGCTCGTTACGTGAGGTCTGTCACTGGGATACACAACAATGTCCCTTTTGATGACCACATAATCCACACAAACGTTTATATAACCGCAAACTGGCTCAGCAGCCTCATTTACATGTGTGTGGTGAGAGATGTTCCAGTCTAGATTCACTGTGTTGTCGTCAGGGTGCCAAAGGTCGAGGTTTGGTTTCGATATTACCATAACATCAGTTTAAGACCTTGTTGTCTCCTGTTTTAAAACGAATATATTGATTACATTATGCTTGAGATTGTAGTTGTTACTGTCAGATTGAAAATAGAGAATCATACAGAGGCATTCTGCTGTGGAACTTCTATAGGAAACTAGATCGTCTCTCAGTGGAGCTTCAAACACACACACACATAGAAATCCGCTCCTAAATATGTCTTCTTTCATTAAGATGAGTCAAATCAATGTGTTTCTCACAATGTTGAAGAAAGTAATATTAACCTCATCCTTCCACCGAGTTCTGTGTAAATCCCTCAAACAAAGAAACGAACGGACAGGGTGAAAACATAACCTCCTCAGCAGAAAAGGCTTCAACCATAGACGGTTTTTAAAAATGATTAAATGTGTCAAAATCTGAAACCTGTTTTCTCTGAAATGACCAACAGGGGGCGACTCCACTTGTTGATTCTATAGAAATCTGTGAGAAATTGACTCTAAGTCTTATCTTTATCTGTAAATCATAAGAAAGTCAGTTGTGAGGTCGACACTTGTGTGATGATCTCAGAGATGAAAGTCGTCACTCGGTCACACCCCCCCCCCGCCGGGCCGTGCTACCGCTAGCTACCACCACTAGCGCGGGCAGCTGTTCCCGGTGAGCTCTGCCTGTGTCGCGGTGGCTTCTCCAGGACAGATGGCCGGCCGGTCGGGGGGCCGGCTGGGGGCCGTGACCCCCGGGAACCCGTCCAATGAGAGCGTGGAAGCAACAGGGAGTCGGCCACAGGTCTGGTTGCTAGGTTGGTGTTACATCATGAGAACTAATGAACAAAGGTTGTGTGTGTGTGCTGAGGTGATATCAGAGTGTTAATGGGGGAGAGTTTACATCAGGTAAACACACACAGACACACAGACACACACACACACACACACACACACACACACACACACACACTGAGCCTCCCCGGTGGGTCTGTCTTTGTTTTTCTGATGTCCTGCTGCGGCCCTCAGTGGGGATGGATCGCCATGGAAACAAGGAGACTGTTAGGGATGTTAGGGGAAAGCTCAGTGCCAATTTACCTGACACACGCACACACACATCACACATGATGACACACACAGTAACACACACACTCAGAGACACAAGCTTAATAAAGTTAGTGCATCACTTTTCTAAAGAAACTTACAAAGTGCTCACAATGCCAAATAAATCTAGAGCCGGCTCTAAAAGAGAGAAGGCATCAAATAAAGTGAGCAGTAAAAAATACTGAGGGTAAACTAAAGAGAAATATAAAAGAGCAGTAAATATGAAAGCTGGCCATGAAGGCCTTTGTGTATAAATGTCAGTTTTAAGACACAATCTTTAATATTTCTCCCACAGAGGACGATTCACATTCAAAGCTGATAGAGCTCAGCAGGAAGCGACCGCACGGTGAGAAACACTCGCGCTTCCACAAAAGTATTTTTTCCACAAAAGGTTATTTTGATATCAAAAGTAAAAAGGTTCTAGTTAAGAAAGAACTGATTTAGTTCAAAGTAATGGGTAAATGTAACTGTGACCTCAACATGACGTCGTAAAAAGTGAAATATTTCCTTCAGAAATGTGATGAAGTACAAATGAAAAATATAAGCATTTAAAGTACTTCATATATTGTTTGTTTAAGTATCATACACATGGAGGCTTCATGTAAATTATTACAAAATGAAAGAGTACTGGAGTAAAGTACTCGATTACACTCAGCCAGTCGATGAATCTCTAACTTCTCAGTCAGAGTGAAGTTTTGTGGAGGCGGGTTCTGGGCTCGTGGATCAGCAGCAGCTGAAGGTTCGTGCCGGTCACATGTCTTCACGTCTCAGCCCTGATCGTCCATTAAGCTCTGCAGATTAATGCTCTCTGTAATTAATGAGCAGCTTAGCGGCAAATCACAGAGTGGACCCGCTCTCCTACAGCGATATTGTTTCTCATTAGCGATGAAGCCGCGGACGTAGCCGAGCATTTCCTGACCCGTCGCTCATCACGCCGCTGAGTGATGGAGCGACCGGTCGCTGTGAATTAGCAGAATTAGTTTAAAATAAACAAGGTGTTGGATTAATTTGTAATTTCCAGCTAAATGCCTCGCTGGTTAGATTCTACTTTCCTCCAGAGCAGGAAGAACATTCGCTCTCCGGCACAAGTAGTTTATTTTTTCATGAATTGATCAGAAACAATCAGATTCAATTATTTAACAAAGTATTCACTATTCTCCAATTCTTGTTTGCCCAGTTTTATTAAACACATTCCCTCTTAGATAGATGATATCAGTCACTTTCAGCTGTTATTTGTTTGTGAGGAATCGATCACACAAACCTTCCTCTGAACTTCACGCTGATTTCTTCAAAACAATGAGACCGATTCACCAAACCTCGATGAATCAGGCCGTTCAAACATAAACCTGAGTTTAGATTAAATGGTTTCACTCAGTTTAACATTATGATATAAACACAAAGATCCATGTTGTTCCAGTTCTAATATTAATGTTCAAACTGATCCTTTATCTTTGTATCTCTGGGATCTGTGATGAAGAGGTTGAGAAAACTACTTTATGACTCTGTGATAATAAAGATAGAACTTGTTAAAGAATATAAAGTTAAAACTGAGACAGTTTTATCTTCAGCTGTCGTGTTTAATATAAACTGAAGTTGTTGTTTATGGGACCAACACAAAGTTAATTAACTGACACTGTGAGGAACAAACATTAAAACTGTTTTAATGTCCAATTCCTCTTAAAACTTTATTTTTGGATACTCAGCCCTTTCCACTGTCTGTGTAGTTAATGTAAAGGACCAGATATTGTTGTTAGCTCAGTTGTTAGCATCCATGGGTGTGGGTTCGGTCATTGGACATGTTTTAATCCTTCGCTTCTGTTTGGACAGCGTGGAATGGCATGACTTTGACTACCCATAATGCACCTGGAGCCTGGCCCTGTGTAGTACCTGTTTTTCAAAGAGGTTCTTGTTTCACAACCCTCTGCACCTCGTGTCAGTGTCGATTCAAGACAACTCTTTTTTCCCTGTTCTGGTGGTTTCTCTGTGATGTGGCCTTCATCTCTCTGAGGCGGGTTTGACCGCACGGCGTGGCCTGCACCTCTCACCCGGCTCCTTCCACCTCCTTCCACCCCGAGCCTGCCAATTATCTCTCTTTGCATCTTCCTCGCTCGACCCGTGAGGCTGACGGCGAGCGGCGATGAAAGACGTGGAGATGTGATCACCTTATTCACATTCACCTCCCCGGTGCCCTCACTGTGCGGCAGGTATTGTCCATCTTCTCATCCGGCCAATTAGGGCAGCCGGTGTAAATGGAGGGCGGAGGGGGGCAGGAGGTCTGGATGTGTCAGGTCTGTTGTCACAGCAACATGAGCCTTGATGTTGTTGTGAGGTGAGGCAGGAGGACGAGAGCAGAGGAGGGAGGGGCTGATGAAGCAAAACAGGCGAGTATCTGTGACTTAACTCGCCGTCCAGGAAGTGGACAGCAGGACGACGTCTGGGCCCCGTTTGGCCCGAGCCTTTGCTTTGCAGGGTTTAGACCAGATTATGGGGTGTCAGAGACAGGAGACGGCGGGATTGAACAAAAACCAATGGCTAATCCACGGTGACCCCCCCGCTAATCCACTTATTTGGCAGGAATTAACGGAACAATCCTTCCTAAATTAATAAGGTTTCCCATCGTCCTGCCCCCAGAAGGAGAGGAGGAGTCGGACCCCCCCCTCACATCGAGGGAACTAATGTTTCCTCTTTGTTCAGGAATTAGAATTCTTCTTCACTTCAGACCCCCGAGACTTTACCAATCAGCTCCATTCATTAGTAGCTCGGTGAATTAGTGTTTGTTATTTAGCTCATTTCTTTCTTTCCCTATTAAAACAAAAGTTCTCACTCAAAGTGGGTTCTATACTCAGGTTTATTCCAAATAAAGCAAACAAGTAAAAATAAAAGACGTGCGTCGGCTCAGGATGTGCAGAAGTTTGATCTTTAACTTCACATTTCACTTCAGGCAGCTTCACGTTTCTTTATTTACCTTGAATTCATCTTCTCTGAACCTGAAAGATCTTTAAGATATTTTGAGGTGCTCGTTGTAAAGTGGCTCCGCATCTCGGTCGCTGGCTCGCAGAAAGGTTCATCAGCTCACCAGAAATAAAGCTAACTGATCTGGATTGCCCCCTGGTGGCTGGCTGCAGTATAGGTCATAATCCTGGTAGACGTTAAATACAAATTAGTCATGATTGACATCTGAGACTGTCTTGCAATTGGTTGAGTGCCTGCATCAGGAGGACCTCGACACCATGGGTCCACTTCCTGATCACTGCTGCACTGACAACATCCATAAAGTGTTTACCATCCTCATCAGGTCAGCTGATCAGACTCTGTCCCGATCAGACTCTTTCAGTTTCTAACTGCAGCTTCACACTAAGTAATGATAACTAGTATTTTAATCACAAGATATGTTTTGCACTCTGATGAACCTGCTGGTCAGTTTGATGCATGTGGACATTTGTGAGGTTGGATCTTTACAACACTGAATTTTTTAAGATCTTCTGTTTTGAAAAGAGCTGCTCTCAGGTCAGTGGAACTGTCCAGCTTTAAACATCTCTCTCTTCCTTTCACTTCACCCAAAACCTTAAATATTTCACGACTCCAGCGCTGATATATTCTGTATATATAGGATGCATAGTGCACAGCGTCCAGGCCGACGGCGTGACCACCGCCTCACTGCAGCAGAAACAGTAACGAGATCCTGAAAAGCAAAAGACTGCAGAACATGAATGACTCAGAGGGGGGAACTCATAGCAGCAGACAATTTCAGCTCGATACATTATGTGGAAATATATGGATGAAAATGCAGGAAAAAATGAAACACAGAGCAGCTTTATAAGAATGTGACAAAAAAAAACAGCAGCCGAGCAAATGGAAGGAAAACTGTGAACGACGTGGAAACAGCAAAATGAAATAGGTGGAGTGGGGAAAAAGGGTGAAAGTGTCCGGATGAATGAGGAATGTAAATCTCTCACAGCTGCCTGGGAAAGAAAAAGATAAATTCAAGTGAATTTCAAACTGAAACATGATGAGAAAAACCTGCGTTTGACAGAAAGCAGCAGAAAGGATGAAGGATGTGACTCGAGAGGAGGTGGGAGTCGAGGCAAGTCAATTTTATTTACACAGGAGTTATCTCAGGGCAGCTTTCATATGGAGCAGGTCCTCTTTACAATATATTTACAGAGACCCGACGTTCCCCTGCGAGCGAGCACATGGGAGGTCATCAGGGAGGAGGAGGAGGAGGAGGAGGAGGAGGAGGAGGAGGAGGAGGACGGAGGGATTAGACGGACACAGGCAGGTAATCCTGGAGGAGGAGGTCGTTAGCCGGGATCGAGCTAATTAAATTGTGATTTGTGCTACAAGCAGCTTAGCGACTGCTGCATGAGAAGAAGAAGAAGAAACACCGAGAGGAAAGAAGAGCTTCCCGAGAAACACCAATGTCCCTGTTCAGAAAATACAATATGCTGGTTTTGTTTATTTCCATTTGGACTGAAAACACGACAGGATTGAATTCCGTCTGCACTCACTGCAGCCTGCACGCTGAGCTACAGCGGGGAAATAACATCGCTTGTGATCGATGAGTACAGAACGTTCTTCATCGTGCATGCTCCTCATGAGGCCGACTGCAAACTGCCGGTGCTCGGTGACTGTGTGAAGCTTGTGAGGCTCGGAGAAGACGGTTTGTCCTCTCGCCATCACAGAGCACACCATTCTCTCGTCTAATCTCCTACTGAGACTCCAGTGTTTTGGTTTTATCCATTATCTATACCGCTTATCCTCTGCGTGTGGTGGGGGGGGGCTGAAGCTAATCCAAGCTCACACCGGGCGAGAGGAGCGGTGCATCCTGGACGGTTCTCAGACAATGCAGAGCTGATATGGAGACAATGGACCATTCACATCCATCCTGACCCGCTCTGTCTGGACGGTGAGAGGAAGAAACTCTGGAGAAAGATCCACAGAGGGAACCTGACAACTCTGTTCAGGGTTCAGCATCTGGAGACGTTACTTCACACCTGGTTTGATTCAGAGCTTCAGACTCTTCAGTTCAGTCTGAACCTGAACATCAGGTGTGACAGGTCCCTCAGACCAGTAGAGGAGTTCTGGGTCTGGATCAAACTGAACCAGAACAAGTGTCTCATGAGACAACTGCACAAACACGTGAAGCTTGGTTCAGATCTCAGGACCAATCAGCTGACAGCTCCCACCTGAGCTGATTGACTCCCTGTGGTGCAGGTGGAGGTGCCCCAGCTCCACCTCCACAGTAGACCTGCCACAGACGTCTTCATGAAACTCACATCTTGTTCAGCTCCAGACGACGGAGGCCTTTCAGAATGAAAATGAATAAGAATCACAGGGAGCCTGTACACGGTCATTCATGTCTATCGGTTGTTTGATAGAATCTCTCCCTCCCTCGTTCTTTCTCCTCCTCCTCTCTGAAGCACTTGGATATTGGATTCTGAAATGTTTCTGTATCGTATTGATTTTTGCTTTCACTTCAGAGCAGCTCAGACAGCCTCGACTTGTGAGTGTGTGTCGGTGTGTTCATGTGCTCTTACATTCAGCTTATTGTTTTCTCCGTCTCTTTCTTTCACACATTTCATGGTCCCGTGTTAAACAGTCTGACTGAGGTCTGCAGGTAAAGGACGTTTCCTCTTCTAAAGGAACGAATGAGCTGCAAATAGAACCACATATCTGTGAGGAATTTTTATATATTTACATCATCGATAGGAACCAACCGATAGAAGGGAAGTCAGAAAGTATTGGGAGACGGGCTCAGACTTTAGTGATTTGGGATTTCTTGACATTTCCAATTTAAACAGAAAGACTTCTACCCCCCCAACTGACAACACACCCACGTCAGACGGGTGAACCAATCAGTGTCAAGTAAAGGCAGACGTAGATGATGATGACAGGACGTACATATGTCAGACGTAAACTGCATTATTATGAGGAAGCATTTTCCATTTGATAAGAAGAAAACAATGCACATGATATTTCCGTGTTGGACGTTGTGTCCTGCTGCGTCCCGGCTCCCACATGCATGACATGTGTGGTGTTTTGTTTCGATTTGCTAAACCATATCAAATAAGGACATGATTTCTTTTTGCAAATGTAGTAAAACCCGTCCCTGGTTTCTACAGGAATGAAACAATCGGTGGATGTAAAAGCTGAGGAGTGATTTGCAAAACGCTCACAGGTGGAAAATGTAGTGGAGACTATTTGCAGTTAATAGCCTGAAACACTGTTCACATATTACCTGTGAAATGAAACGAAAACATTTCATTCTCCTCCTTGCTCCTGCACTGCAGTGATTTATTCTAGACTTTATCATATTATCAGATTTTTGATTTTTTTCCATAAAGGAGAAATGAGACGTGTGGAGCTCGGCTGGGCTCCGCTGCTCGGTGGATTTAGAATCATCCAGTTCCTTCGTCTGCTGTTTGCAGCTGAATTGGACTGAATGAGCACGAGAAGCTCGGAGGAAGTGATATAAGAATATCTTTAATCTTCCTATAAGCATGTGAGGATCGTCAGAAATAACGTTACAGCGAGGGGGAACGCACTAAGTGGGAAGTGGAGTCGGTAATTGTCCTTTTAATGGACGTTCGCTAAAGTGTGAAATGCCTTTGAATTGTTCCGTCATCATCACTGTAGACGTCCATAAATAGACAGAATGGACTGCACACACACACACACACACACACACACACACACACACAGACACACACAGAGCCAGGCTGGTCTGTCTGAGGCCGGCTGGCCGGCAGCTATACGGTGAATCGGCTTCTTGTGATCCGCTCGCTGTGATTGGATTAAGCCGTCATCCGTTGCCGATGATCTGCTCGTCCACCCACACAACCACAGCCAGATCCCTGCCACTCCCCCCGATCCCTAAGCAGATTCGACAGACAATAGCATTATGCCTGCACCACATGTCTTTCATTAAGGGGTGTTACAGGAATCAGGGCAGACTCTCTGGTTCAGATCAGTTTCTTCTCAATGTCTCTCTTCTGTGAATGAGCCTGTGTCTGGATCGACTGTGGCTCAGTGAGAATATAGAATAAACCAAATTGAATATGTTTCAGTTGAACATAATAATAAATTCGGTATTTGACTGTTTATTTATCACTTGTGAGAAGAGAAGTGGATTCGTCCAGTGTGTATGTTTCCTCGTGCGTTGTCATGGATATTAAGAGTTTATTTATCGTTGTGCTTCCACTATGTCCCCGGGGACATTGACTGTGGTCACATCCCATTTTACACATCAAATTAAACTTCCACGTGTTCTGTGGATCTATAGGATCTCTGACAAATCTGAGAAAATTATCCTGATGACGTCAGCGCTGGTTTTAGAAACTGACGTGAACGTTCTGAAGACTCCACAGAGACACGGAGACCAGGCGTCCTTGTAGATTCTATCTAAACATAATAATAACATGAAATAACCAGTGTTTGTGGGACTAAACGTCAGGATGTCCACTGTTCACTCCTTTCAAGGGAACCTGGGAGTCCCAGCAGAGTTCATGTTTCTGCTCTTGAGCCATGAACAACATCAGGAGCGGAGCAGCCGCTGCATGTTAACACTCCAGCTCCTCCACCACCCAGCGCTGTTTGCTGATTCTGAGCGCGCTCGGCCAGATCCCAGTCGAAAGCTTTCATGGCCGCGGCTCCAGAAAATCCAAAGAACCAGCAGAGAGCTACGTGTGGCAGGAAGGGAGGTCCTGGAGGAGGAGGGGGGGGGAAAGGGAGATACATGAAGAGTCAGTAAACAAGGAGGGAGGACAGGAAGGAGCTGGATGGTAGTGAGGGTGAAGAGGGAGGTGAATAATTTAGTTGAGGTAGAAGAGGAATGTTAAAAACGAGGATGGAAGAGGAGCTGAAGGAGAAGGAGGGAGGTCCAGAGATGCAGGAGAAGAGCTTCATAGAAGGAAATTCAAAAGAATGAAAGACATGAGAAAGAAAAGAAAAGGAGCAGGAAATAAGTGAGTTACGAAGGAGGAGGAGGTAGATGAGTGGCAGGTAAAGACAGGAGACGATTAAGATGAATGAAAAAAACAGGGAACTCATAGAGGAGGTGAAGGTAGTGAGCAGGAGGAGGAGGTAGAGGAGGTGTAGAAGAGGAGGAACAGAATTAATGATGAGGAGGAGGTAGGAGGAAGAAGGAGATGAGGTAAACAGGAGCAGGAGGAGGAAGAGGAGGGAGGAAGAAGAAGTGGAGACGTTTGCCAGAGTCGGAGTCCAGAGTCTGTGTTCTGTGTTTTCCCTCACGCAGCTCGTCTGCCAGCAGGGGGCGCTGGGCTTTCCTGGATCAGACCATCTGTTAGAGATTTGGCTGCTGACCCTGAAAATCAAACCACACACACACACACACGCACACACACGCACACACACACACACACACGCACACACACACACACTGGGGTTAGCTCCGATCAGCTGCAGCATCATGTGATCTGGTGAACATGTGACACCTGTCCGTCTCTCCCTCTGTCTGTCCAAATCCGGATTTGCTTTTGACAGAAGTGTAAAAGTGTGAAGTTTTTAAAGAGAGTAAATCCTCTGGGGAGCAGAACCTTCATGTGTGTAAAACTAGGGAGTGTATCTAAATTATTAAAGTGTATTACATATTGTTATAGCAGTAGCTGGGTCTATATACAGCACCACAGTCACCTACACACAGTGTCAGTGGTGGTTAGCAGCAGGCACATCCGTCATGCTGCTGGCAGGCTGCAGCATCACCGAGGACCAGAGGTCTGAGGTCAAAGGTCACAGTGAGGGCCAAGGACAGAGCCCGGGGCAGCGCACAGACACTCACACAATGACACACACACACAGGGAGACGTACACAAATACATATAGTGACACACACCCACACACACGTGGTCTGTCCCTGATGTGCTGTTCACCTCCCCTGCAGCAGATCAACGCGCCCCGAGGACGACAAAGTCCGAACTCAACAACCTTCTCTTTTCTCCTTTCCTCAGCTCGTGTCCTCTCCTGCCTCCTACTCTCCCATTCTACCTTTCCTCTCCTGCTCTCCTCCTCCTTCCTAACGCTGAGCTCATGAGCCTCCCTCACATCGGCCTCGACCACAGCGGAGCCAGATGTGGTTTCTCTCTCTCTCTCTCTCTCTGGGTTCCAATGACAGCTGTCAGTCACAGTTAGTCTTTATCTCGTATCTGATAGTACAGTAACTTTAAATCCCTCTCACACGTTGGAGACTAAGACACCGCTCGTTCACTTTGAAGATGGTCAGGGCTTCTCATTCGTTCCCCTTAGCATAGCGTAGCATGTTAGCATGAAAGCCGGCTCTGTTGTAATACGTATAGATTTAGCTTCTTCCAGTGTTTGTGGCTTCAGAATGAACTGAGACATGTATTCTATTAGTGATGTTTTTTTGTGTTTCTTAGTGGACTCTGATGTCCATGATCCTCTCAGAGGAGTTGGATGTTGTTGAGGTCACGGCTCAGTCAGCTTTTTCAACACCAAACTGTTTCTTGGTCTTTTCTCTGTGAACGGGTCATTCTCATGTCAACAGGTCATTCTGGCGTCTGAAAATATCAGTATATGCAGCAGTGTTAAGATTTGCCTTCATTTGAAGAAGGACGCTGAAACACAAGCACGTGGACAGGGTTTGTCCACGTCCATCCACCACAGCATTTTCTGCTTCACTCATCATTATAGATTCCTTCTGTGCACGAGTCTGTGTAATCTACTTTGAGGGCTAAAAGCTAATGGAGGAGATGCTAACCTGCAGATACACATCACTCCACAGATTTGTATTGTTGTGCGTTTAAAACCTGACATGAGGACAAAGGCGATGCAGGAGGTGCAGCTCTGTGTGAAGCACCGACAGCTGTAAGTCAGAGCTGAAAGAACATCACTGGAAATAACTGCAGAGCGCTCCGTCTTTATTTTATGTGTGTGTTCAGACATAAATCTAATGGTGTGCGTCGACATGGACAAGCTCAGATTCATGTCTGTGTTTGTACGTGCACCTCTGTGTGAGTGTGTGTGTGTGACGAGGTATTACTCATGGGGACCAGAATCTTCACACAGTCACATTACAGGGACTTATTTTCCTAATTATTGTGTATTTTTTAAATGTCAAGGTAAAGTAATGTTTAAGTTTGGTTCAGTTCAGGTTCAGGTTAGATCACGGTTAGATGTAGGTAGAGGAAAGTACTACGAGAAGTAGTATGTTAGTCTCCAGAAAATCAATATAATGTCCTTTAAAGTCATGGAGACACATCAGTGTGTTTGTGTGTGTGTGTGTGTGTGTGTGTGTGTGTGTGTGTGTTTGGGGAGTTGCTTCCTCAGATAATTCACCGTTTTGACAGGAAGTCAATTTCCTATTTGCAGTTTGTTCTGGCAGCGATTGGTCCGGTCTGAGTTGATTTGTCTTCATCCCGACCAATCAGATCCTGAGGCACACGTGAGGATCACAGGTCGTCATGACGACTGATTGAGTCGTCATCAGAAGTTCTGTTAGAGCTCGATCGATCATCAACGCCCAAAAAACATTTCTCTGGTTTGACATGTTTAAATATGCATTTTCATCAAATGTGTTTAAAGTGTGTGTGTGTGTGTGTGTGTGTGTGTGTGTGTGTGTGTGTGTGTGAGTGTGAGTGTGTGTGTGAGTCTGTGTGTGTGAGTGTGTGTGTGAGTCTGTGTGTGTGTGTGTGTGTCTCTCACTGTGAGAAAATCTGTCCGGAGAGAAGAAAGAAAGAAAAGAGCTTTTTCCTCAGTGGCGGCGGCTGCAACCTTCGCTATTCATCCCGGTCATTAGAGTGTCTGAAGCCGCCATATTATTCTGTTATGCAGTTTGCTGCGTCTGTCTGAGTGTGTGTGTGTGTGTGTGTGTGTGTGTGTGTGTGTCTGTGTGAAGTGGCTGAACTCTATCTGGAATGGAAATGAAAGCAGCAGCTATGCTCTCCTGTGCGTCTGGCCCTTGTTGGACTGACACTCGACTGACCAGTGGGTCTGTTTGGACTCTTTGTTGTGCGTTTCATGTTAATGTCCACGCTGAGCTCATTAAAGCACAAAATGTGTCGACCGTCCAACACACACTGGAGACCAGTGGCTCCTGTTTGATGTAATCGCAGCGGGCATGGCACACATACTGTACGTCAGGACTTCTCTGAGTCTTCTCGTCCTTTGAGCCCCGTTTATTTTTCTTAAATCATGCTAAGTAGCTTCTCTTTGACTTTTCAGCCTCCTCTCGTCTCCTCAATTGGAAGCAGACACCCTCACACTTCTGAATCCAGGACTCTGGTCTCTGTGTTGAGACGTCGGCTGCGCAAAAGTCTTATTTTAGTTAAACTGGAGTGAAATGCAGGTAGAAGAATAACCCAGATTTGATTTGAGCAGATTTACACATTCGTAGCAGTTTCACAGTTTTATCTCAAATTAAATAAATGTGATTTAATGTGTTTGTCACATCTCAGTTCATCACCTGTGACATCGTCAAAAACTTCACACACACCTACAAATTATCATTTTTAGATGAATCACAATTGAAATGTGAGACATGTGAATGAAGCATATTCACGTGTTATGATTTCAAACAGGAACCTGTGGTTTATGGATATTTAACATTAAACACATCACATGACATGAACACGTGATTTTCTGCCTCGACCTAACGTGGAACTATTGATCATCACCTTAACGATTCATAAGAAGTCACTGCTGCACAAACACCTCGACCTACAGAGAGCGTACCATGTCATCAGAGACCGAGTCCACTTCTTCTTCTTCTTCTTTCTGCTTTAACCCGTTGTCTAATTTTATAACCAAATATTTGAGATGTTGCTTCACCTGCACAAAGTCGCCGTTAATCAATGAGAGTGGATCCATTAAAGCTCAGAGCCAATCTGTGTTTCTCTGAATCCTCAAGTGTTCAGGGGAACATGAGTCATGGCACCAACCAATGAACACACACACTCACACAGACACACACACACAGACACACACAGCAGGACCTCCTCTGGCCCACGCTCTCCAGATAACAGAGGAGCTGAAGAGGAGGAGTCATCGTTAAAAGGATTGGGCTGGCAAAGGTTGTCATGGCGACTTCTGCCAAAGAAAACCCTCCTGAAGTTTTATTTTATTTTATCTTTTTTCTCTCAGTCAAGAAAAGGCTTTTCCCCCTTTTCCTCTTTCTTGAGGCCAGATGTTTAAAAGCTGGAGGAGATCACGGAGTGTGTGTGTGTCTGTGTGTGTGTGTGTGTGTCTGTAAAGGGAAGCTGGTGGTGGTGACTGGAGGCGGCTCTGCTCATCTTCTCTGCTCACGTTGTGATCCTGCAGCTCGGCTTCAGCGCACAGAGAGATGATGGGAGGGCGGGTCCTCGTGGTCACACATGAGAGGAAGCAGTTCAATCAACTTCCTGTTTCCAGTTCCCTTTAATTTGACACGGAGACTGGAGATGAGAGAAGTGAACAGTGTTTATGAAACTGACTTCATGAGCAGATTCAAACTAACAATGCTGCTGAAGAGACAAACACACGTGACTCAGTTGTCTAACGGGTGGACCATAACGACACGCGTTAGAGTCCGGCTCTTCTTCATCTCTGCTTATCTCATGAAGCCACGATACCCTGGATATGGGAGCAGCCATCTTCTGTGATTTCCTTTTTAATGATGAAAGAACACAAATGGGTGAAAATCACTTACTTCCTGATTGGTTCTCATCAGTCACATGACGAAAACATCGCTAACACTTCCTGTCAGTAACAGTTCCACCTTGTCATTGCTCAGAGTAAATGTGCTACTTCCACCATTAACCCACCAGTACAGCCTTCTACTAATATAACAACTGCAGCTTTACTCACTGTTAATGCATTCTGTAGATTTACTGCTTGTACCACGACTGCTAACTGCTACTACAGCATGTTTAGGTTTTGCTGATACGATGTGACAGACGCTGGGTCGTCCGACCTCATGCTGATGAAAGAGCTTGAAGCCTGATTGGTGCTTGTGTGAGCTGTTTTTCTGGGATGGTTTCCCAGGAGGAGCACTTGTTTTCTACATGTCCGCAGCTCTTATTGGTAATCAAGCTCTTTAAGTCACACTCGTTTAGCTCCTCCTGCTTTCAGCGAGCATGCCCGCCCTGCAGGGGGCCGTTATAACGACTCCCGCTGCCTGTGGGTTTCAGGATAAAGAGAATTGGTTAAATGTGACTTTATACTTTGTGTTAAAGCTCTTCTGAGACGTTTCACTGTGGAATCCATCTTGGTCCAGGTCTGTGTCATCTGGGTCTGAGTGGCCGAGCGCCTGTCCGTCAGCTGGAGACACAGTGATTGAGAAAAAAGGAGATAAGTGCAGGAGCACAGCGGCTGAAACTGATTTGGCAACGAGAGAAAAGAAAAGAGAGGTATAGAGAAGAATAAGAGACCTGAGAGAGAGCAGGACACTTAAGAGGGAAAATCGACTTTGAAAAATGAGAAAGAGAGAGCGACGGGTCAGAGCTTCACCAATAAAGCGAAAAAGGAAAAAGGGTTCAGCCTTGGCAGGAGAAACTGAGGCATTGTTCTGAGAGCTCTTCAGCCGGCGGACACATCCAGCTTCCATCTCCGCTCTCCCACGGCCATTTAACTGATTTAACTCTCCAAAATGGAGTCTCTCTGTCAGACTGATCAGTTCGTTCCTTTCCCTCAGCCGTCACGCTCCCCTCAGCCTCCTCCACACTAAATCCCTTTAATAGCAACACATAAAAAACAACATAAATTCAGAGGTTGAGCTACGTAAAGCAGCGCAACACGCAACCTAATAAAGAGGCAATACAGCTGACGACTCACAATGTTATCTAATGCAGGGCAATAAGCTAATGCTAACTGAAGAGGTCGTATAAACCGACAGGCCACGTAGATCCTCATCACTGACTGACAGCTGATATCTGATGAGTCAGTCGCTCTCTGCTGTTTAAATCACACCAACTCCGACAACTGACGCAGCACCGACACTGACAAGTAAGGATACCGTTAGAATGAAGGAACGTTAACGACAGGCAGGAGTAAAGCTGATGGTTTAAAGCTCGGATATTGTTTGATATATTTAGGATATTGTTTTGGCCTCATTCATTTCTTTAGCTTTAAGTATTTTAAGGACATTTTCACTCCTCAGAGTCTGAACACGCTTCATGTTTGTTCCATAGTTTCATTTCATCTGTTAGTTTTGGTTTCACGTTGTAATTTAGGGACTGAAGGATTGTGTCTGACATACGTCAACCTGTCGTTATCACCTGCATCTAGACGCCGTGTGACTTCTCTTCTTTGTCCTCTTCTGTTCTTTAATGCTGTTTTAACTTCCTGCAATTAGTCACTTAGCAGACTAACCGATCTGGGCCCAGACAGCGTCCTCAGATCATTACTTAGGTTCAGACTAGACTGGAAATTCTGAATCTGTGAAATCAGGCACTTGTCAATGAGTCCTCAGTGTTTAAAACAAATTTTAAATGTTGAGACGACAAGACAGGAAATCTGTTTTTAAATGATTATCTGTGTTAAATAGGCAGCGACCAAGATTCTCTGCTCCAGAGTCAATCAGGTTAGATAAGAAAAAGCTGATCTGAGCCGAAGATGGAGCAAATAAATAAAGAAAAACAAAGAGCTGCTTGGTTGGAACATTGTTTACTTTCTGCATTTACCTCTTAAATGACGGAATAACCTCCCCGTTATCACGACCAACTAACCAGTGAGAAATGATGATGCCTCTTTTTTGTGAATGTGTCAAAAACGTTCAAGGCAAACCCAGTCGGTTCCGTCCAGAGGGATCGAGGACACGAGTCGTGAGCTTTAGTTTTCCACTCAGATGATTCACTCGAGCAGGCTGACTTGAACTTTAAAAACATTTAGAGTCTGTGCCCAGAAGTCGAGGTCTGAACTGAACTGTGCATCTGCAGAATCATTGCTTAGTTCTTACAGAGTTAACCCGTTACTCAGCGATCAGACAGCCCTGGAACACCCAGTGCTGAACGGAGGAAGGGGAGGACGGTTTATTCTATTGTGGACAGTGTGGAAATGGAAGCCTGCAGTGGTGAAGAGAGGACACCGCTGAGCAGCAGCCATTACATTATCACAGGCCTGACAGACACAGAGGGCTTTTGAGTTACACTGCCACTTTACTGGGCTCTGAGATGCAGGGAGAAACGCCACTGAGGCCTTTCTCCATTCTCTTTTGTCAAAGAGTGAGCGGCTGGAGGACGTGGATGAAGCAGAGGGTCCCAGTCTGTCATGGTGGTGTTAATAAGAGGGGTCTTTGTGTCAGGCCCCTCTCCATCTGAAGTCCTGATGAAACCTCACAGTCGCTAGACGACCATTTGTGAACATATCTTTACACTGCCGCTCCTCAGCCTTGAATCTAACGTGTCAGATTTTACTGTAAAAAGAGATTTTCAGTCCGGAAAGTGAAGCTGACGCTGAAGGGCCTTGAACTTGTATTCTCTCTCTGACCAGCAGGGGGCGACTCCACTGGTAGTTTCTATAGAAGTCTAAGAGAAGATGTTTCTACTTCTCACTTTATAGCGTCAGTAAACATTTTCCTCAGGAGTTTATGTCTCATTCTCTAGTTTCGCTCGGCTGCTCCTTCACAGTTACTTCAGCTTTAAACCAAAGATGGCG
>CM076723.1:24745779-24755403 GCA_038501795.1 Pseudopleuronectes americanus
ACCCCCCCCACCCCCACCACCACCCCCCACCCCACCCCCCCCACCCCCCCCACACCCCCCCCACCACCACCCACACCACCACACACCCACACACACACACCCCCCCCCCACACACACCCCCACCCCCCCCACCCCCCACACCACACACCCCCCCCCCACCCCACCCCCCCCCCACCCCACCCCCCCACACACACCCCACACCACCCCCCACCCCCCCCACCCCACCACCCCACACCCCCCCCCCACCACCCCCCCCCACCCACCCCCCCCCACCCCACCCCCCACCCACCCCACCCCCCCCACCACCCCCCCCCACCACCACACCCCACCCCCCCACCCCCCCCACCACCCCCCCCACCCCCCCCCCACCCCCCCCCACCACCCCACACACACCCCACACCCCCCCCCCACCCCACCCCACCCCCCCCACACCACCCCCCCCCCACCCCCCCCCCACCCCCCACCCCCCACCCCCCCCCCCACCCCCCACCCCACCCCCCCCCACACACCCCACCCCCCCCCCACCCCACCCCCCCCCCACCCCACCCCCCCACACACCCCCCCCCACACACACCCCACCCCCCCCCCACACCCCCCCCCACCCCACCCCACCCCCCCCCCACACCCCCCCCCCACCCCACCCCACCCCCCCCACCCCCCCCCCCACACCCCCCCCCCACCCCCCCCCCACCCCACCACACCCCACCCCCCCCACCCCACCCCCACCCCACCCCACCCCACACCCCCCCCCCACCCCACACCCCCCACACCCCCCCACCCCACCCCCCCCCCACCCACACCCCACCCACCCCCCACCCCCCCCCCCACCCCCCCCACACCCCACCCCCCCCCCACCCCACACCCCACCCCCCCCCACACCCCCCCCCCACACACACCCCACACCCCACACCCCCCCCCCACCCCCCCCCCACCCCACCACCCCACCCCCCCCCCACACCCCACACCCCACACCCACCCCCCCCACCCCCCCCACACCCCACCCCCCCCCCACCCCCCCCCCACACCCACCCCCCCCCCACCCCCCCCCCACACCCCCCCCACCCCACCCCCCCCACCCCCCCCCCACCCCCCCCACCCCCCCCCCACCCACACCCCACCCCACCCCCACCCCACCCCACACACACCACACCACCCCCCCCCACACCCCCCCCACCCCCCCCCCACCCCACACCACACACACAACCCCACCCCCCCCACCCCCCACCCCACACCCCCCCCCACCCCCCCCCACCCCCCCCCCACCCCCCACACCCCCCCCCCACCCCCCACCCCACACACCCCACCCCCCCCCCACCACCCCACACCCCCCCACACCCCCCCCCCCCCCACCCCACCCCCACCCCCCCCACCCCACCCCACCCCCCCCCCACCCCCCCCACCCCACCACCACCCCCCCCCACCACCCCCCCCCCACCCCCCCACCCCCCCACACCCCCCCCCCACCACACCCCCCCCACCCCCCCCCACACCCCCCACCCACCCCCCCACCACACCCCCCCCACCCCCCCCCACCCCCCCACACACACCCCCCCACACCCCCCCACCCCCCCCCCACCCCCCCCACCCCCCCACCCCCCCCCCACCCCCCCCCCACCCCACCCCCCCCCCACCCCCCCCCCACCCCCCCCACCACCCCCCCCCCACACACACCCCACCCCCACACCCCCACCCCACCACCCCCCCACCCCCCCCCCACACCCCCCCCACACCCACACCCCCCCCCACCCCCCCCCCACCCCACACCCCCACCCCCCCCCCACCACCCACACCCACCCCCCCCCCACCCCACCCCCACCCCCCACCCCCACCCACCCCCCCACACCCACCCCACCCCCCCCACCCCCCCACCCCCACACACACACCCACACACACACACCCCCACACACACCCCCCCACCCCCCCACACCCCACACACCCCCCCACACCCCACCCACCCCCCCCACCCCACCCACCCCCACCCCCCACCCCCACCCCCCCCACACACACCACCCCCACACCCCCCCCCACCCCCCCCACACCCCCCACCCACACACCCCAACACCCCCCCACCCCCCCCACCCCCACCCACACCCCCCCCCACACACACACACCCCCCCACACCCCCACCCACACACCCCCCCCACCCCCCACACCCCCCCACCCCCACACACCACCCCCACCCCCACCACCCCCCACCCCCCACCCCACCCCCACCCCCCCCCCACACACCCCCCACCCACACCCCACACCCCACACCACACCCCCACCCCCCCCACACACCCCCCCACACCCACACCCCCCACCCCACACCACCCCCCCCCCACACCCACACACCCACCACCCCCCACCCCCCCACAACCCCCCCCCCACCCACCCCCCCCACCACACACACACCACTCCCCCCCACCCCCCCACCCCCCCCCCACCCCCCCACCCCCCCACACCCCCCCACCCCCCCCCACCCCCCACACACACCCCCACCCCACACACACACCCCCCCCACCCCCACCACACCCCCCCCACACCCCCACACCCCCCACCCCACACACACACACCCCCACCACACACACCCCACACACCCCACCCCCCCCCACACCCACTTCACCGCCCACGCCCACTACCCACACCCTCTTCACCCCTACCCTACCCCACAACCTCCACCCCACCACGCGCTCACACCCACGCGACACGAAAGCCCCTCCCTCACCGCACAGCGCACCCACACCCCAAGCACCACACCTCACCTCCACACCCACCACACCCAAACCCCACACGACACCCGCCACACACTCCGCACCACTAGCGTACCACGCACCACACCAGCGCACCAGACGCCCCACACACCCAACAACTCAACAGCAAACTCCCCGCACACTCCTCCCCACCGCACACAACACCCACACGCCACAACAACCACTCACTCCTCACCCCACACGCACCACTCGCACACACACACCCACCGACGCACTCACCGCCCCCAACACGCACACCCACGCACACTACACACCCCGCACACACCCGCTAACACACCCCTAACTCATGCGACCTCACCCCCTCGAACACGACGCCTCACACCAACACCCCATCCCACAGACGACCCCTACCACATCACTCACCACCACACCACCGACACGCTCACTCATCCACGACGAAACACTCCCACACAACACGCACACACTCCCCACTCCACAACCCACCACACGCCACGACACCACACCCCACCACCTCCTACTCGCTCCCACCACGCCGCTCACAATCACCACGACCCACCCTTCCCACACACACTCAACACACGCACTTCCCCGAAACACTCCAAACACCCCACACACAAGCAACCCGGCCACCCCAACCAAACACACTCCATATCCACACGCGCTCCCACGCCCCCCACAACCCCCACATCACGACACGACTCTAACTTATACCACGTCGACAGCACCCCAACCCCACGCCCGCCCACCCACCACTGCACAAATCGACCCACACCCGCTCCAACGCACGCAACCCGACCCTCTATCACCCCACACGCCCACAAACACACCTCCCCCTCTCTGACTAACCACTCTACCCGCACACATCCCCACACGCCCTCACCCCACGGCAACTCGCACCTACCCCACACACACACAACCACACAAACCCACCATCCTGCCACACACTCGCAAACACACCCCACACTTGCCCCAACACACACGCACCACGAACACACCCCTTCACAAGAACCATCGTCACCAGCTACCATCCCCGACACCACCACCCGATCCCCACGTACACTACCACTCGCACACCCAACCCCTACCTCTACACACGCACCCAACCACCACACACACACCCCTACCCATCACTCGCACAACACTATACCCACACAACAACATGACCACCACAGCTCCCCTCATCCCTTCCACCACCACATCCCACTGCCTCACCCAACTCAACTCATGTATCAACCTACACCGACCCACCCACACCTAACCCCTCAACACCCACCCAAAATTCAACAACCCTCCCACACCCGACCCCATCAATTCCCCTGCTTCCAACCACTCCTCACACCAGCGTCCACCCCAATAGACACCCACCAACTCACTATACTACATCCAACCCGCACTACTAACCCCTACAAAAACCATAAACACACCCCGGCACCCACGCAACCGCGCACGCACCCTCAAAAAATCACGCCCACACCTCAAACCCACCCCACACCCACAGACAAACCAAACCACGACCCCAACCGCACACCTACGCCACTCACACCACAGCTCTCAACACCCCACGCCCACCGCCACCGAGCTCACTCGCCCACATACAACGCCGCCCCTCACCCCTTCCCACCCCGACCGGTCACCACACACCCACATCCCCACACACACACACACCACACACCACAACCGCGCGCTCCTTCACACGACCCAACTAGCACACCCACCACCCCACCCACAACACAACACAGCCCCAACACCCCACACAAGCACCACCCCAACAACTCACCACACCAAACCGCCACTCGCCTCACTCCCACCACGCCGCACACTCCACCACCCTACCGCACCCCACCCCACCCAACCACCCACACCCCACGCAACTCACCCCACCCACACCACCACACTCCCAGCACCCTCAACTACCACCAGCCAGCCTCACACCACACACTCCCACACCACAACAACCCCACCCTCACCGCCCACCACACCACCCCACCACGCCCCGCTCAACTACCCCCACAAACCCCTCACCACACCCATCACCCCTCCGACACACACACAACCATCACTACTGCACACACCCACCACCGCACCACCCCGCACCCAGCGCCAACGAACCTGCTCACA
Organism: Pseudopleuronectes americanus; assembly: GCA_038501795.1. Taxonomy (NCBI): domain Eukaryota; kingdom Metazoa; phylum Chordata; class Actinopteri; order Pleuronectiformes; family Pleuronectidae; genus Pseudopleuronectes; species Pseudopleuronectes americanus. The sequence goes on from CM076723.1 coordinate 24,750,612, forward strand.
CACGCCATCTAAACGACCACGCACCACACACCCACCAACTCACGCTCCACACACGCACACACACACACCGCCCCGCCAAACACACCTCCGCCCCCGCCCCACCACCTCCACTCACCCACCCACTCGCCCACCAACACTCGCCCTCACACCAGCGCACCCACGAACACAGCAGACCACGCGCCCCACGCACCCCGACACACAACCCGCACCCACCCCGCCGCACATCGCAAACACCACCCCTACACAAACTCCCTCCTCAAACACGCCACCACTCACACCGCACCCCCACACGACGACTAACACACATCCACCCCAGCCACCCCCGCACCCAACCCCACCCGCGCCCACACCCAACACGCGCGCCCACCGCCCCGCACCTCCCGCACTCGCACACCACCCACCGACACGAACTCCCTACGACTTCACGCCCCACACGCCGCACCCTCGCCCCACCCCGCCCCCCAACCGCACCACAAACCGCCCGCGGCACTGCACACACACACGCCCGCATCTCACACCACCCCTCACCCCGCTCCGCCCCCCCACCACACACACCCCCCCCACACACACCCCCCCCACACCACCCCACCCCACACCACACACACACACACCCCCCCCCACCCCCCCCACACACCCACACCCCACACACACACACCCCACACACACCCCACCCCACAACACACACCACACCCCACCCCACACACCCCACCCCACCCCACCCCACCCCACACACACCCCACCCCACCCCCCCCCCACCCCCCACACCCCACACCCCACACCCCCCCACCCCACCCCACCCCACCCCACCCCACACCCCACCCCCCCCACCCCACCCCACACCCCACACCCCCCCCCCACACCCCACCCCACCCCCCCCACCCCACCCCACCCCACACACCCCACACACACCCCACCCCCCCCCCCACACACCACCCCACCCCACCACCCCACACACACCCCACCCCACCCCACACCCCCACCCCACCCCACCCCACCCCACCCCCCCCCCACCCCACCCCCCACACCCCACCCCACCCCACCCCCCCCCACACACACCCCACCACCCCACCCCACCACACCCCACCCCACCACCCCACCCCACACCCCCCCCCCACCCCACCCCACCCCACCCCACCCCACCCCACCCCACCCCACCCCACCCCACCCCACCCCACCCCACCCCACCCCACCCCACACCCCACCCCACCCCCCACACCCCACCCCACCCCACACACACACCCCACCCCACCCCACACCCCCCCCACCCCCCCCCACCCCCCCCACCCCACCCCACCACCCCACCCCACCCCACCCCACCCCACACCCCACACACACCCCACCCACCCCACCCCCCCCACCCACCCCACCCCACACCCCACCCCACCCCACACCCCCCCCACCCCCCCCACCCACACCCCACCCCACCCCACCCCACCCCACCCCACCCCACCCCACCCCCCCCACACCCCACACCCCACACCCCACCCCACCCCACCCCCCCCACCCCACCCCACCCCACACCCCACCCCACCCCACACACACCCCCCCACCCCACCCCACACCCCACCCCACACACACCCCACCCCACCCCCCACCCCACCCCACACCACACACACCCCACCCCCCCCACCCCACACCCCACCCCACCCCACCCCACCCCACCCCACCCCACCCCACCCCCCCCCCCACCCCCCCCCCACACCCCACCCCACCCCCCCCCACCCCACCCCACCACCCCACCCCCACCCACACCACCACCACCCCCACCCCCACCCCACACACACCCCCACGCCGCACACACACCCCACCACAACACCCTCACCACCCCCACACCCCAACACGCGCACACACACAACCCCCACACCCCCACACACACACACAACCCACACCACACCTCACACCCCCCCCCGCCCACACCCCCCACACACTCCCTCCCCACACACACCCCCCAACACACCCCAACCCACACCCCCCACCCCACCACAACAACACACCCACACACACACCCCACACACACACACCCACACACACAACACCAACAACCCTCACACACACCCACACACCACGCCCAACCCCACTCACACGCACCTCCCCACTCACATCCCACACAACGCGCGCACACAACGCAACACCCACACAACCAAACTCACCATCCCACCCACCACCCTCCACACTCCGCACCCCGCCCACTCCACCCACACGCCCACAACTCACCCCGCCAACGCCTGGCACACACACCTCCGCACAACACTCACCACTCACCTCACCACCCACTATCCCCACCCCACCCACCACACCCCCACGCACACACACACACCCACCACACTCACGCACCCACCCTCACCTCCCCACGCACACCGCGCACACACCCCCACGGCAACACGCGCAGCACTTCGACACACCCCACACAACACTCGCCCCACCTCACACCCTCACTCACCGCCCCTTCACTCCCACACACACTCCCCACCCACCACCGCACACCCACCCTCAACACTCCCACTAGCACAAGCGACACCCCCCACAACACCCACATCACACTCACGCCCACCCCACCAGCCCCAACACCACACGCCACCCCTTACACTCTCCCTCACCCCACACACGCACACCACACACACTCACCAACACACACACCCACACACACCCACCACACACAACACACACACACACACCCACACACACACTCACACCACCCACCACCCACCCACCCAACACCCCACCCACACACCCCACTCACACGCACACCCCACCCCCAACCCCCCACACACCCCTCACCCCCACACAACCCACACACCCCCAACAACACCCACCACACACACACCCACCCCACACACACACACACGCCACCCCACACACACTCACACAACACCCCCACACACCCCACACAACCCACACCAACACCCCAAGCTCACACACACACCCCGCACCCCACACACCCCCACACACACACACAACCCCCACTCCCCCCACACCCCCACACACACACCCCCACACCCCCCACACCACCCCCCCCCCACACACCCCACCCCCCCCCACACACACCCCCCACACCCCCCACCCAACACACACACCCACACACCCCCACACACACACACACACCCCCCACACACACACCGCACCCACCACCACCCCCCCCCCACTCACCCTCCCCCCCCCCCACCCCCACCCCCACCCCCCCACCCCACACCCCACCCCACACCCCCCCCACACCCCCCCCACACACCCCCCACCCCCACACACCCACCCCCCCCACCACCACCCCACACCCCACACCCCCCACCCCACCCCACCCCCCCACACACCCACACACACACCACCCCCCCACACCCCCCCACCCCCCACACAACACCCCTCCCCCCACCCCACACCCCACACAACCCCCCACCCCACACACACACCCCCACCCCCACCCCACCCCACCCCCCACACACACCCCACACACACACACCCCCCCACCCCCCCCACCCCCCCCCACACCCCACACCCCCCCCCACCACACACCCCCCCCACCCCCCACCACCCCCCCCACCCCCACACACACACACACCCCCCACCCCACCCCCCCCAACCCACACCCCCCACACCCCCCCCCCACACCCCACCCCCCCCCACCCCCCCAACCCCACACCCCCCCCCACACCCACACACACCCCACCCCACCCCCCCACCCCACACCCACACCCCCACCCCCCCCACACCACCCCCACCCCCCCCCCCCACCCCACCCCACCCCACCCCACACACACCCCACCCCACCCCCCCCCCCCCCACACACACCCCCCCCCACCCCACCCCACCCCACCCCACCCCCCCCCACACCCCACCCCACCCCACCCCACCACACACACCCCACCCCCACCCCACCCCACCCCACACACACCCCCACCCCACACACACCCCCACCCCACACCCCACCCCCACACCCCACACCCCACCCCCACACCCCACACCCCCCCCCCACACCCCACACCACCCCACCCCACACCCCCACCCCACACCCCACCCCACCCCACCCCCCACACACACACCCCCCCCACCCCACACACACCCCACCCCCCCCACACCCCACCACACACACCCCCCCCACACCCCCACACCACCCCACACCCCCCCCCCCACACACACACACACCCCACCCCCACCCCCACACCCCACACCCCACACACACCCCACCCCCCCCACACACACCCCACCCCACCACCCCACACACACACACACCCCCACACACCCCACACCCCCCCCCCACCCCACCCCACACACACCCCACCCCACCCCACCCCCACACCCCACCCCACACCCCACCCCCACCCCACCCCACCCCACCCCACACCACACCCCACCCCACCCCACCCCACCCCCCCCACCCCACACCCCACACCCCACCCCACACCCCCCCCACACCCCACCCCACACACACCCCACCACACCCCACACCCCACACACACCCCACCCCCCCCCCCACACACACCACCCCACACCCCACACCCCACCCCACCACCCCACCCCACACACACCCCCACCCCACACCCCACACACACCCCCCCCCCCCCCACCCACACACACCCCACCCCCACACCCCACCCCACACCCCACCCCCACACCCCACACCCCCACCCCACCCCACACACACCCCCACCCCACACCCCCACCCCACACCCCACACCCCCCCCCCCCCACACACACCCCACCACCCCACACACACACACACACAACACACACCCCACCCCCACTACACACCCCCCACACCCACACACCCCACACACCCCACACACCACCCCACACACACCCC
>CM076723.1:24755603-24795603 GCA_038501795.1 Pseudopleuronectes americanus
CGGGACAAAGAAAAGAATGATAGGAGAGTATATTATCAAATGAGAATGAGCGGCTCCTCTGGAACCTGAAATGATCCGGCAGCGCTCGAGTGCTCAGTCAATAAAGTTTCTTTCAGTGGACATTTCAAAGCTTCTCAGTGAAACACATTCCTGCTCTGGAATTCACAGTTTAAGGTCAATGTTGGTTTCACGTGTCGCCGGCAGCGGCTGTGGTTTCATGTGCAGGTGAAGCTCGAAGGTTCCTCCTCCAACTCCACTGTGAAGGAGAGTGAACACGTGTCGGGGGGGCAGAGCTGTTTGGTTAATGTCCCATCTGCTCACATGGAGGAGGGTTTATGACCTACACTGCAGTCCGCCACCAGGGGGCGATCCAGATGATATGGCTTCACTTCTGAGGATCTTTATTTACTGTTTGTTCTGAATCTTTACGTCTCTTCATTTCAACATGTCCGTCTTTAATTTAAAGTTTAATGATCATTTTGTATTGACGGAGGAAAATTTGTTGATTGAAAAGTTTAATTTACAATTTCCTTAAACTGAACCTGTTTCATTTATAAAGATTTAAATGAGAAAATTCTCTCCCGTGAGCGACGGAAACTAAACACTTTTCTACAGTTAAATGATTTAATGTTTCAGTCGTCATGTTTTTATTATTCTGCTTTAACTTAAATATATCAGAACTATTCTCGTCTTCATCGTCTTTATGATTCATGCAAAGTGAGCGACAGCAGCACAGACACATTTCACTCCTCGTCTCGGTGCCAACTCAGTATCGTGTCCGACGCAGCCGACACCACAAAGTCCTAATCTCCACGCCGCCAGGAGACTCTCCTCCGTCTCCTCGTCCTCCTTCCCCCTCGTCACCACATCCAAGATGTCAGCCCTGAGTGGAGTCGAGCAGCGGAGCCTCAGAAGCCGCCGCCCGGGCCCCGGGCCCCGAGCCGCCGCCTCCTTTGTTTCCTCTTCCTCACATTTTATCTCGTGCTCTTTAATTGACTCTCAGCGTGACGCAGGAGCAGCGAGCGGCGAGGGAGGGAGCGGAGAGGAAAGTGATGTTCCTGGATGTGGAAGAGGAGTTGTGGGAGAGCTGTGATGAAAAAATAATGATGCTAGTTACATTCTATTACACAAAATATGGAAGATGGCAATGAAGTCCCCCTGCAACATTTCCTCCTTAATGTCACCATCACTGAGTGCTGCACGCCGCCGCTAGGAATTCTGGGGCATCACGCAGCGAGGAGCAGCGGTGGATGTGCTCTCACACACAGACACACACATACACACACATACACACACACACAGACACACACAGACACACACAGACACACACACTCAGCTGTGTCCCCATGTGTACGACCATTAGGTCCCCATAATGTGAGTGTAAACAGCTTCAGGTCCCCATAACATAAGGAAAACCGGCTCCACACACACTTGTGTTAATTTATTCGGCTTTTAATGTATTTTTTATTTCATATTTCACCTCATCATGAATTTTATTTCTTGGTTCTCGTGCGTTAGAACTCGTTAACACTGTTAATGTAGTCTTTTTATGCCTGTTAAATTATTATTGCTGTCATTACATGAACACACACACACACACGGATATTAACACACAAACACACACACACACACATATCTAAAAGCCTTTTTAAAAAATTTGACTCATTTTCTCTAAATTCTGAATAGATTTCCATGAAATGAACTTTAAATATTAATGTTCTCCGGAGGTTAGATTCTAATACATCCCCGACCTGATGAGATTTACTGTAGCGCCACCTGCAGCTTAAAAAATCAAACTGCACCACACGAAACACAACCGATTCTCGTGATGTGGGATTCACTGGTATATTCCTGGTTCTCAGAGGATGAGCCCCACTGAGGTTAAGGCCTCTCTAGCACCACCATCAGGACGGACGTTGTACTGCTGGTGGCTCACAACCTGAACCCCTCGGGACCCGGCTTCCATCAGAAGTCCTGAAATGTTCAGATTCATGTGTGGTTCATGTTTTGCATCGTATGTTTGTAACGACGGAAATCAAACGATATCCAGACGCCTCAGAGTCTCAGAACGTCTCCATCAAACCACAATCTGCGAGTTGAGCAGGTTCACGACTCGGTTTCTGAGAAGCGAATCAGTCGGATGAATTTCTGACCTCACAGAAATGTTTTATCGAAACAGATTCATCGGTTATGAGAGAATCGGTGAAACAGCGTTTATGGTTCAAAGAAACTCAAGAAAGAAGAAGAAGAAGAAGAGTTTCCACATTAAACAGCTGAACCAAAAGGCTCCTCTCGTCCTAACCAGCTGTTTGTCTCTTGTTGACGTTGTGAACCAACAAAGTTCATCTTCTTCCTGTTTGACAAAATACTTTCTTCAGTCCGACAATTCTCCAGATTGAAGATCTTTATTGTCAAACTCAGACACAATGAAAAAGCAGATCAAAATGAAGCTTTAGCTGCAAACTGGAGACGACGGCTCAGAGAACATTTTAGACCAGATTCTTTAGTTTGTCTCTTCATGACGCTGCAGTGATCTGACATTAATAATAAAACGACCTCGGTCTCATAACCTGAGATCTCAGTACATCCTTTCTCTATTAAATACACCTCTCTGTTTAACTACATGTTTGTTTTCTGCACAAAACAAAATGGGATAAAAAGGCTGCAGAGAAAATGATTTACAATATTACACTGGAAACTAATTCATTATTTCTGCACCAACGTGTTAGTTGCCATCGATCTGAGGGAGAAGAGGCCCGGAGACAAACAGGTGATTTAACACTCAGCAGTGAACTCAGCGTGTGACACGTGAAGTGAGAACAACACGCCACGCTGCAGCCGAGCCGGGGAAGTCACATCGCACACGCAGGAAAGTAAAAGTCCATCATTGTTAATATGAAAGCAGCAGGATCACAGCAGCAAACCCAATTTAAAATCTGCACTAAATAAAGCAGCGCGCTCCTCGTGAGGCTGACACAGTTTCATCGGGTTCAGATTAGATGAAACTTTATTGATCGCCTGCAGGGAGACGGTGTCACTGCTGCAGGAAAATAATAAAAGGCTCAAATTGAATATAATTAGAAATATGGTAAATGAGGGGCAACGTGCAAAAACAATACAGGCAGCGGATCCAGCGTGTTCAGGACCAGAGAAGAAGAACATGAAAACAGGAACATACGGAGAGAGAGAGAGGAGGAGAGGAAACGTCTCAGAGCTCGTTTCCATCACAACGAGAAACAAGACGATTAAATTCAAACTGCTCCAGAAACAGAAGCTGAAGAAATGAGGAGCAGAAAGAAAATCTGACAAATGATTTAGAAAAGAATTGAACAAAAAGTGACAGAATCAGAACCGTTGAACCGTCGACAATAGATTTGTAGGATTTCATTTTCAATTTGTTTGTTTCTGCACCAGCGACACCTAGTGGCCGGAAGCAATCTGTTTAGGGATTCTCCGTCCGTCCTGTTGTGAACACGATATCTCAAGAACAATTCATTTTAATTTCTTACAATTTGGTTCAAACGTTCACTTTGACTCACAGATGAACTGATTCCATATTTGAGGTCAAAGGTCAAAGGACACAAAGGTGAATGTGCAGCTGCTGCTCTCTAACTATGAATTTATTCTCTTTCCATTCGCTCTTAAACTGAATACCACACACACACTCTCTCTGGGTTTTGCTGAGTCGACACTCTATGAATTGGGCGGCGTTGTGGAGGCGGCGTTTCCTCGGCGCACTTTATCAAAGTCAGTCCGATGTATGAAACCCAACGCTGAGAAGACGAGGAGGAGACAGAAGAAAGAATCCAGAATCTCTCCTCCTCCTCCTCCTCCGCCTCCTCCTCCTCCTCCTCCTCCTCCTCAATGGAATGAGGACAGGGCGTTACTGGTTGTCAGGGGTTACCGGGGAAACAGGGACTTCCTGTTTGGCGAGGGTGGAAAGAGCTCGATACACATCCCATTGTTCCCACTGGTCCAGATGAGGAACCTGTGACCTGGATTCTGATCTCCACTTGATCTCTGTGGTCACAACAACAGATCAGATGCAGGCACCTGAGGTTTTATTTGATATGGTGAGCATCAACCTTGTGAATCAATAATATTCAGAGCTGTTTGAATCAGCGTCAGTCACGTTTCTCCAGCGTGTCGATTCCTCCAGACACGTTCGAGACTTTGAGTCCTGGAGTCAGCTGTCGAGGAAACGTCCTGATACTCAGGTTCAGACTAAACTGAATCAAACAAAGTCAGTGTCAACACAACCGTACACAATCATCATGTTTAAAAGACAACTGCAGTTTCTGATGTCATTAAACACAAAAACAGGTGATTTATAATTAGAGGAAATTAATTAGAATCATGAGCCATCGAATGATTTTCCTTCAGGAGGAAGAGGAACAAGAAAGAAACCTGAAGAAGATTCTTTGTGTTTGTTTTCCTGCTGGTTCATCACAGACACACAAACCTGCTTTATAACATGTGCAGAAAGCAGGAGCGTGCACGGTGACGGGTGTGATGTGACACGAGGAGCAGCTGCTGTGAGCGCAGGTCAAACACTGACCTGGGATCTGTTGATATTAAAGAAGCTGATTCACTGAGACTCCTGAGTTCTTTGAGTTTAGATGGATTAGAATCCCCTGGTTCAGTCTTAATTGTGTTTATCAAAAAGTCTTATTCACTGTAAATTATCACCATGGCTGCATCCATCTGTTTTGGGGGCTTCAGGGCAAAATGAGCTGTGGGCCCCTTATTTAAAAATGAATATTAACCATGTATGTTTTAACAAGGGTTCCTCTGCAGGACCAGTACTGAAGATAGAACAGGCTTCTGGTTTAAGAGCTTCATTCATAAATGTGGTGGTTTTCTTGAATTATTTATTTGGTTCCTTTCGGTTCTGCTGTTCTGATGGTTCGCTTGCTGTTTGGTTCTGTTTGGTTCTGATTGGTTCTGATGGTTCTGTTTGGTTCTGTTTGGTTCTGTTTGGTTCTGATTGGTTCTGCCGGTTCCGGTTGCTTCAGCCTCCTCAAATTGAGAGGTCGTCCTCTCTTGTTGCCACGACAACCTCTCCACTTCCTGCCGGGCGTCTCTCTTCCTCAGTCAGTAACATCAGCTTCTCTCGGCACTACAACTGTACTGATAATAAAAATAATATTAATAATAAAGTAAGGAACTTAATCTGTGGCACACTTCAAACACTCAGTCGCTGACAAAGTGCGTCAACAATCAAATACATTCAAACATCAAAGTGGAAATGATTTATGTGTAAAGGGAGAAGGAAGCTGGAGATGAGACGATACCACACAGAGGGTAAAAATAATATATCTGTAAAAATAATGGGATAAAAGGCTTCACATAAAAGCTGCTCCACAAAAATAGGTTTTAAGAAAAGAAATAACAGAGAAGACTTCACCTCTCTCTCTCTCTCTCTCTCTCTCTCTGTCTCTCTCTGTCTCTCTCTCTCTCTCTCTCTCTCTCTGTCTCTCTGTGTCTCTCTCTCTCTCTCTCTCTCTCTCTCTCTCTCTCTCTCTCTCTCTCTCTGTCTCTCTCTCTGTCTCTCGGCCTCTCTCTCATCTGCCTCCTGCTGCAGGGAGATGAAGAGTTGCTCTTGTTTTAATTATGCAGAGGAGGCTGCAGAGCAGGACAGGACGTGTTTCAGTGTCGTCGCCAATTAAGCGGCGTCACCCAGTGGAGCCGGGAGCGAGGAAGAGGAGGAGGAGCCCGAGAGGAGAGCGATGAAGGAAATGACAGAGAGAGAGAGAGAGGCAGAGAAATTAAATGAATCGGATGCATGAGAGTCTTTTTCTTATTTTCCACGCAGATGGAGACGCTTCTCACTCTGAGATATTCAGTTTCAACTCTGCATCACTGCAGCAGCAGTAACAGTTCCATTGGTGCAGTAACGATGGCAGTAGAAGTACTGCTAGTATTTGCTGTAGTAGATGTGAAAGTAGCACCGGGAGCAGTAGATACACAACTAACAGGAACACTTGTATCATATTTGCAGTAATAACCACAAGCTGGGTCTGAATTCAGAGACCAGTTCCTTTACAAACTGCATCTGAAGATCGATCACATCAAAACTGGACCACTACACTTTCCTGTTGGTCCTTTCATCTCCAGGAAACAAGGCTCCATCAGGGTGGATCCTCTCCCAGGACAACATGTCCCAGGATTCATTGCTCTTCGGTGACAGACATCATCTACAAAGAGGTGATGGGGCCACACAAAGGCCTCCTTCATGGGGCAGTTACGTCCCTTTGATTTTAACATGTGAGTTGAACGTTTGAGCATCAGATATCTTTGGTCTCATCTGGTTTGAAAGGGTCCAAAAAAATCCCAGGTCAGTTTGGCCAGAGTCCGGATCCTCCTGTTAGAACCTTCTCTGCTCAGGACGCATGTGGAGGAAACTTCAAAGGAGACAGGAAGCTCGAGCTGCTGTTACACAATCGATCTGACATCGCTCCCTTCCAGGAGACCCCTGAAAGGGACGCTTGTGAGTAGTATCTGCTTTTGTAGAAGTAATAGCTGCAGTAGTAGTAGCAGTAGTAGTAGTTGTAGTAGTACTTGGAGTAGTAGTAGCTGTAATAACTCTGACGGTAGGATGAACATAGTGTGAGCCGTGGTGTCGTCCCTCAGAAGCTGCAGACGAACTACGTCCAGACTCTGGTCTCTGGATCGATCAGCAGCACATGGACTCTGAGGACATTGATCTGCGTTGCATATTCTCCGGCAACCCCGACATTCAGCTCTATTGTGGCTCTGAAGTGTCGGGCTGAGACACGGCCGGATAAAGAGCGAGCGAGCGCAGGGGGAGAGGCAGGTAATTACCACTCCTCCATCGATAACCATTCTAATAGACTTCCAACCGGCTATTTACATTAGGGAGGTGGCCCTCTTACCGTATTGACTTTCATAAAATATATGTGTGGTAGGCTACATTAAAATCAATAAAGCCATTTAAAGAGCATTATCATTAAGAGGCAGCTGTGTGTTAAGTGCCAGAGTGTGTAGGCCGAAGGAGGAGGTGGCAATCTGCCGCGGCATGATGCCTTAAACCAACATCATTTACTGCTTGACTGCTCCATCAGTCCTGTCTGCACTGAGCTCCTCTTTCTATACGTCTCTCTGTAGCTCACTTTCATCTGGCTGCTGCCGCCTCACGCAGAACAGCAGCCGGTCCGAGTGTGTGTAGAGGACGTGCAGCAGGGAAGAGGGAATATGAGATTAAAGAACCTGATGAAGAGCCTGTGCAGTCCGGAGCTGCAGCGGCTCCTACACCAGGATTTCCCCTGGTGGGTAAATCCATTTATTTTATTTCTTTGCGATATCGTCAACAGAAGCTCACGAGTTCTGTTTTAACAGCTTTTTAAAAAATCAAAGAAGAAGAAGGTTTTTAAACGTGCTCATGTTTCACAGCGACGATCCAATCAGGAGAGTCCGACTGTCCATCACTTCCTGTCGGGAAAATCAACAAGAGCGCGACGCCCAAAATAAATCTCCTGTCAAATCTCCTGTGAAACCAAACGCCTCCATGACTCCTCCCTGTCGTTCTCACTGTTCTTCAGAAGCTTGTTGGTTCCAGCCTCGTGAAGACGAATCCATCAGATCAGTTCAACACCAGGAAGATCATTCTCCTGGTGGAGAGTTGATGGAATTGAAGATTAGATTCCATAACTGGAGGAAAACTTTCTCTCCTTATCGGTCATAAAAGTTGTTTCACCTGTTTTCTGTCAGACCAGAGGGACGGGGGGGGCACGCTGCAAGACGTCAGGTCACAGGTTCACGAACACAGCGTTCAGTGGGAGAACATAAAGTACGAGCTTCGGCTTCCGATGCAGACAATTTACTTATATTGACTCACTTTATAACAGTTTGAGTATCAGTCACACAACCTGTGATTCTAAAATCACAGATTTCTCAGCTTTAGTTTTGAATAGATCTCAAGATATTTATCTGTTTTACTCTGAACAACTTCCTCCTTCGCTTCATCTCCTTTAAAGACTCAGAGTAAAAACAACCCCTCAGACCTTCTGAGACTCTAACTGTCAGAATCCTCATGAAAAAAATTATTTAGCAGAAATCTTAAAATCTCAAAAACTTGGCATATTAAAGATGACATCATCATCTGGAGCTCAAGCAAAACCATTAAGATCCTTTATTAAAATCTACAAAAACAACAAGAAATATCATTTTGTTCTGCATCGTCTGTTTTTGGATGTATTATGAATATTAAAATGGAGACAGAGGGAAATACACAAACACATAAAAATAATAAAAATGATTATTCTTTCAATCACAATAAAGAACTTGGATTTTATTAAACTCTGGTATTTTTAGCTGCTCCTGCTCAGACACACACAAACACATCTGTTTGAGGATCCTCGTTGATTTGATGCTTCTCCTCTGATCCTGAACGTAATCCAGTTCTAACCTGATCCTCTCAGGGGTTAGAATCCACAACCGACCACGACTCGTCCATCGAATACAAGAAATCAGATCCTGGGTTTTTTATTAATACTTAATAATATAATAAACAGTTCCGAAAGGAAAATAAATCTGAAAGTTTATATGATCTTACAAGGAAAAGTCATGATGTTGTTGAAGTTGTAATGTTACGAGAAATAAATCCTAATTTCACACTAATTATGCAATAACTCTACAAGAAGAAGTCATATTATTATGATAATAAGTATTAAATATTATGGATTTTTATCTCATCAAAGTAGAACTTAATCCCTTTTCCTCATTAAATTCCAAATTGATTCTGGTAATATCAATTTTTTTCTTTCTAATTAATTTATTACTTAGTTCTTGTCGTATTATGACATTAATCTAATTAAATAACAAACGTATCGTTGGAATATTATGATTTTTCTCTCTTGATCTTCTGGCTTCACTGTCAAAATATCAGATTTGTTCCTGAACACACAACAACACTGAGTTGATGTTAGTTTTCATTTGTCTGTTTCTCTGTGTCGGTCTGTTGTGTGTCGCTCGTTCCCTTCAGCGTTTTGTATGTTTCATCTCGTTGTGTGTGTGTGTGCAGTGTGTGACCTGTCAGTGTGATGTATGAGCAGAGGAATCCGAGGGTCTCAGCTGTGAGGCTGACTCTGTGTCACCCCCCCGCCCTCCGCCCCCCCCGCCCCTCCACCCAGCCTACGTCTCATTTGACACTGAATTAACTCCCACCTGAGCTGCCGTCACTCCCATCATGCATCAGTCCACCACCTGAGTCCTCTATCACGCTCTCGTGCTCACCTTATAGCATCTCGCCACTTCCTACAGTCACACACACACAGACACACACACAGACACAAACAGACACACACACACACACACAGACACACACACAGCGCTGACACTAACAGGGAGGGAGATAACAGATTGGGTTTCTAACTGGATTGATTTCCAGGAGTCAAGAGGAAGCGAGCGGCAGCTTGAATATGACTTAATACAGAGAGAGTGAGTTCAGAGTGTGAGGGAGTCAAACTGGATCCACGTTAAGGTTCTTCAGATGTTCAGTCCAATCAGATCCTCCACCACTAACCAGGAGAAGCACTGATGGAGGAAAGAAGCAGATTGTCTACACTGGAAACCTCCCACCCCACTCCTGCAAACACGTCTGTTTATAAAGGAAGACGTGAACCCTGAGGTTCAGGGTCTTAAACCCACAGAACTGTGATTTGTTCTGGTTCAGAAACCTTCTTGTTCACGACCTCAGACTTTAAGGTCAAACTTTGTTCAAACTTCATGACGACGTCCCAAAGTTTCCAAAAATATCAAATATGAGCTCGAAGTTTGAGGAAAATGTGTGAAATGATGCACATCTGCAGGTTGTCCATGAGGAGGGATGCATGTGTATTAGTGTGTGTGTTTGTGTGTGTCTGTGTGTGTGTAACTGATGCATCATGAAGACTGAATAGTGTTTGAACGAGGAGACGGGAGGAATCCTGTATTTAACTCACTTTAATGTTTGTCGTGATGAGGTCGTTCAGAGGAGAAGGAACCTCGGGGGTCAGGAGGTTGAACCATGAATCAGCTTGTCTCCACCACGGAGCGACCTCGTTATCGCCAGGCCTCCACCACGTCACCTGTCAACCCATCAGGCCCCGGGAACATGCTCGGGGTCTCGTTAAGCCCGGAGCCCGGAGCTTCATTCATTATCTAATTGGTTTCTGGGAACCTGGATCCCGGCAGCGGGACCTGATCTCTGCTGCCTCGTCCTTCGGCGTGGGCTGTCAGTTCATCTGCGGCTCCGCGTGTCAAAGTGTCACAAACAATGCCTCCACTCTGTACTGCTCATTGTGTAACAGGCAATTATCAGTGTAAACCGGGGGTGATTATTCCGGTGTGTTCCTGCAGTTGTCGTCTAAATGTTTCCGCCGTGGCCTTCGCCGAAGAAAAACCTGCCTGTTTACCGTTAATAGGCTAATTACACCCGGGCGATGAGTCGGGTCGGAGGCACATTAGAGGCCGAGCTGCTCGTTCCAGGCACAGAGAGAAATCAGCCTGAAACATTGTGCCACCGTTTATTAGGATGGTAAATACAGCTGACTGGGGTTTAATGGCTCCTTTCAAAGAGCTTCTCATCACAGGAAGAGCTCCACCAGCTGAACACACACACACACTGCTGCTCAACTTACAACTTTTAATCAATTCCAACTTTGCACATTTTCTATACGACAAACATCAGAGCCGCGTCTCTGTGGTTTTCCCAGGGTGCCGAGCGTGAACGTGGCTGAAGGTGCTTTCTGGTGCTTTCTGTGTTATCTCCTCACAGAGCGGCTCCGGTCCCCGCCACACACAGCAGAGGAAATAAACAAACCCTCTGTGCAGCAAAAGCAATTAAACTGAATGGAAATCTGACAGCAACTTGCATTCTGCGGTAAAACACAGTAACAATGGTAAATGCAGTCGGCCAAGTGGCGTGGGATGATTACACGAAGCAGGAACATGGTTCTTCAGGGCCTCAACCAGCCGAGGCAGAGGAGCGAGGAAGATAACGAAGAAGAGAGACTGACGGACGCCGGCCGGACGGAGACAAGCCGTCAGACTGGTTCCTGTGGTTTCCACTGGAGACCAGCGCAGACTGGTGATGATAGAAACAGACGCTGCACACTGTGACTCTATCACTTCACCCACGTTGCTCTTTTGATGAAGAGGTCATGAATTTAAATGTCACCCACAACCTCCGCCGGCTCTCGTGACCTCCGATGACCTCTGACTCGCTGATGGTTTCTCTCTGGAGTTTCTCTCTGGTGCTGGTTCCTCGTCCCTGACCAGCGAGGAGCGAGCTGCTCGACACCTTCAGGGAGGGATGACTGTCCCGCCTCCGCCTCGTCTCACACTGACTCACACTGACTCACACACACACACACACACACTCCGGCCTGTGAGAGCGGAGGGCGTCCATCTTGGCCGGTTGTCTCACCACAGGCCTGCAGAGAGAGAGAGACGTCCTTCCGACAGCAAAGGTTAATAATCCTGCACCTGACTCCACGGGACCCGTCACCATGATTTAATCAAACGGAAGCTGAGGCCCGGCGCTGTGCTGCCAAACGGCCGGCGTGTCCAAACACAGACTCAGAGTCCGAGATGCCAGAGATCAGGAGGGACGCAGGAGATGAAATGAAGAGAGAGAGAGGAGAATTCTTTTTTTACGTTTTTAAATAACGTCTGGAAACTTTCTGATGATTTCTCCTCCTCGACGTTCCAGAGGGAAATATTCCTGTTGCTCTTGTTTCTCCACGTTTTTTATTAACAGCAGAGTTTTCTCCTCCAGCTGTTTTATTCAGAAACAGTCTCAGTTCTTAAACCCTAACCCCTTTAACACCAGGTCAGTTGAGGTTATTCTGGTTAATTGTGCAAATAAAAACTTGATAATACATAGAAGCTATTTATCATTTGATACTTCACACCCTGTGACTTCCAGTCGTCTGATCCCTCTGACGTATTCAAGAGTTTATCTGCAGATTGAAATCACATCAGCTTCTAGACTCTGATAACACAACAATATTAAATATTGTGTCACGTCATGATTTCACACTTCCCCTCCCCGATCCAAACAGGAAACAGATTTAAAATCACAACATATTATCATTAAGAGTAAAAACCAGGAAACTATACTGCCACAGAGGGGTCAGAGGTCCAGGAGCAGTGCATGCTGGGAGATGTTTTGTAGAACAATTAACCTGTTGCATTAACGAGACTCAGATCAGATTCAAACCAGCAGAGGACACGTCGGAGCAGAATGTGAGGAATGTGTTTTCCTTCGTTGAGGTGAATCATCGTCCAGTGCGCCTTGTTGATTCCTTGGGGCCCGGTCCACTCTTGGCGCCGGGCCGAGCGGAGGCCGGCGGCCGCTGACATCACTCCCTCACTCCCTCACTCCCTCACTCCCCCAGGCAGCGTCTTGGCAGATCGAGTGCGGCGGCGGTGCCAAGCGGAGAGAGAGAGAGGAAGCGTCTGAAGATCACAACCTGTCTGATGGGCGTCGACCTGCAGCCGCAGCTCGGAGACGTTTCCTCTTCAGCTCCGAATATTACTGAATAAAAACAATACTCAGTGTCCACTGTTCTCCACTTGTTCTTTACACAGAACGTCCACGCTGCTTCTGTTTGACTGATTTCATCCTTAATCTTCAACTGTTTTTTATAATTTAAACAGATTTATGTCCAGATTGAACCATGATTTCACTTTTTTCTTTCCATTAACTTAAGATTAATTGACGGAAACAATTTGAGTGGAAAATGAGACGTAAAACTGATGTAAACATGGATGAAGGTTTAACAAACATTTTATCAGGAGAGAAATATGATGATTTGTGTTATTAGGTAAAACAAATTGTTGTTGATTAGTTATATTTTACTTACTCAAACACATATGTACATGTAAAAGTTAAACGTGGTGGAAAGTGATAATAGCTGATATGTGTTAGAGGTTAATCCTAAACCCGAACCCCTCAAGATAAAATACAAAACACATGAAATCACAAAACATGATACACTTCATATATCAGTGTAACAAGGAGAATATAATTGAACAGTGTGAAATAAAGGGAAGAATAAAAAACATATTTACACTGTGAATAACAGATCATTATTATTCATAATCATCTGCTCTCCTGCTCTTGAAGGCGTCGGGCTCATCAGACGAACCTGTTTTCACACGAGCTCAGTTTTTACTCCAGATTTCTGCTGAATAAGATTCAAGTTCCTCTGAAATGAGACTTTTCTAAAACCAAAAGAGACAAATCTGCTTTGACAGGAATAAATAATAAATTAGAGTCTTGAGTTTGTTCTGCAGAGAGATTTGAAAAGGTTTATGGGTCAGACTTCCTTCACACGACCAGTGAAGTGATTTACACGTGTGAAATGTCACTTTAATGTTTCCTGTGTCGAGCGTCACAAAGTAAAGTTTGCTCCGTTCTTTAGAATCTGTGGTATTGTCCTTTAATGTGTTTCCACTCAGCATCTTTATGTGTATTTATTTCTGTGAGTCTGAACACTTATCTCACCTCCTGCTTCCTGCTGATAAACACACTGCACCTTTACACAGAAGTCCCTCTTTGTGCACCTGTAAATGAAAATTAATAACCGTCGAGCTAATGGAAAGATTAATGAACCGGAGCGCTAACCCCTGTGAGTTTACATAATGCATATTTACATTAAAAACACACATTCTTCCTGGGAGCGGAGCGGCTGAGCTGCGTTTAGCCGGCGTATCTCCACTGACGCTTATCTCCCGACTGCGTTATCGGCTGCTCCGGCAGAACGAGAGCCTATCTCCTCACCACAGAGAGCAATATGAAAATTACCCTGCTTTTATAATCATAATTCATGCATTTTTAAAGAAATGTAGTTTGCGGGCGGCTGACTCAGGACTTTCTCTGTATTTCCCTGGAAGTCGCTCTTGTAACAAAACTGCTGGGATCAACAAGCTCGTTAAAGTTGCTCCTGCTAATAATGGTTTTGTGTTAAGTAGAAAATCTTTGATCAGAATGAGACGTCACACGAGGCTTTAATATGTTTCATCAACACGCGGTCACATGAGAGGCTGGTGTGAGGGTGAGGTCACGTTATTAAAAGTGCACATTATTCATTACACTTCTGTTTCTTCTGTAGCATTCATCACTGAAGAGCCTGAAGGCCACGACGCTGCCGCCTGGAACCCAGACCTTCACTCTGTCCTGATTAAACAGGAAATATTAAGATTAACAGATGCAAATTAGCAGAACCTCTGAGTTCTCAGCTCATATCACAGAAGCTTTAGCCTCTTTTAGCTGCTGGTCTGAACCAGTCCAGTGCAGTGCTTAGATTTGAACTGTAATTAACTTGATTCTTTTAATTTAAAGGAAACATCTTTTATATAAATGGAACTCAGCTAAATCACTACGAGTCAGGATCAGAAGATTTTCTGAGTCAATACAATTTGTTTTATTTAAATCTTATTTTATAATTAGGACTAATCATCCTTCCTCTCTTCCTCACTGGTCACCAGTGGAGAAGTTCCTCTGCTCCACAGACACTTTGAACTCATCTGCTGTGTTCTTGTGGTTTTCCAGCTGCTTTCACTTTACATCATGTTGCTCTTGTTACATGAATTAAAAACCTACCTGTTGGTTTATAGATGTAAAACAACACAGACTTCCTTCAGAGACGAACAGTGTTCAGTCACCAGGATGTGAATCCATTGGGCCTGAACACACGTCTGAGGCCTGGTGGTTCTCAGGGCCGAGCAGCTGCTGCAGGTCTCACCTTCAGATCAGGGCTCAGTAACATCAGTGAGGCCTTCAGCTCCTGATAGTCAGAGATTTAAACATGAATTCAGAGGCTCAGCGGCGGCGGAGTCGATGAGCAGCTGCCGAGTCCACAAAGTGTTTATCAGACTCTTTCCTGGGAAACTCCGAGGAGGCTGGGGGGGGTTTCCTCTGGATCATGCCTCTGACGCCTCCTGCACGGCCCGGTCGGATCGGTTCACACGTTCCAGCTGCCACGGGTTCGGGTTCGACCTCTGGGAGCGTTCCATTAGAGCGACAGAGCGTTTCCATCGATCTCACACGGCTGTTTGAAAGTCGGCCAAGTCGGGCAGAGCTTGATCCATCAGAGGCTTCGCTCGGCGCCCGGGCCTCCAGGACGTTTCTGTTCTCATCAGGAGGAAACCCAGGGACGCTGGACTCTGCCAGGGAGTCTTCAATGAATCCAGATGACCACACAGATATTTTATCACTCTATCAAGATGGAGAGACTG
Organism: Pseudopleuronectes americanus; assembly: GCA_038501795.1. Classification (NCBI taxonomy): domain Eukaryota; kingdom Metazoa; phylum Chordata; class Actinopteri; order Pleuronectiformes; family Pleuronectidae; genus Pseudopleuronectes; species Pseudopleuronectes americanus. The sequence goes on from CM076723.1 coordinate 24,770,850, forward strand.
TCCGGGCTGTAAATAAATGATGGATTGTGAACAGATTAGAGGAGAAGAGGGGCAGGTAGAGAAGAGGAGCTGTGGAAGACAGAGGGAGGAGAGGAGGAGGAGGATGATGATGATGAATGGGAAAAGAGAGGAAGAGAAAACTAAAGTAGATGGAGAAAAATGTTTCTCTTTATCAACAGATGGAAGAAATGTTGCTCCAGGAGGAAAACATGAAATTTACCCCAAAAAACTTCAGGCTCTCGTTTGAAGGATTTACTGTAACCTAGCAACCAACTGCAGAGGAGACAATCTACTTCCTGTTTACACCACGTGACCCGTGCACACGAATGGTCATGTGACGTGTTTTCAGGTGTTTTCAAATTACTTCTGATACAGAACCAAAGTCATTGCCCGACGCCAACAGACCTTAAAAGTCCTAAACCCAAAAATAACAATCATTTCTTATTTTCAGTGGATTTGAGAGTTTTAATTTTAGACTGAAAATAACAAACATGACCTTTGTATATATTTTGTGTTCATCATTAACAGGAGATGAAGTTTCCTCTTCTCAGCAGCGTCTCTGAACGTTACACATGTTTATCTGAGACTCAAACTACATCCTGTTCTCACGGCTGAAGTGTGAGTGTGTGTTTCTCATGAAGCGTGTGTGTGTGTGTGTGTGTGTGTGTGTGTGTTTTGTATGTGTGTGTGTTTATTCCATGTGACAGCTGTATGTGCAAACTGTGGGAACATGTATGTCATGTTTGCGCAGTCACATGACAGAGATTAGTGTTGAGATGAGACTGTTTTCATCTTTGTCTTAATGTGACCAATCACATTTTAGTAATGAACACATCATTAATTTAAGTTTACTCAACTGACAAAGAGAATACTCGTCTGTGATTGGCTGGCGTGTGACCTCAAAAAAACAGGAAACAGTTTATTATATTTTGTCTTCATGCTATTTTATATACACATGTTAATTTACAATGTAAAAGTGTGAGTGTGAGATTCTAAACATTTGTTTATTCAGAATCATTTCATCAGAAAACTTAAACATCAAAGATTAAATCTCTCAAGAGACGTAATTCTGCTCAATTAACACAAACATGACATATCAGTTAAATCAACAACATGATGATGAGGCAGAAGAAGTAAACACATTATTACTTGTATGTAAATATCAATTTGTCACATTAAGTCTTTTCAGCTCTTTTTCAAACTAAAAAAAAACCTCAAGCGAGAATAAAACATGTTTCATCAACATTTTCTAATGAGATAATTTATCATTTTCAGACAGTACATGGGCGGAATGAACCATGTGACCTCTGTGCTCTGGTTTAATTCAGTCACAATGGTGTTAATGGTTGGTGGAGATATAAACTCTGTGAGCATCTTTAGATTTTCATGTTTTTCAAAATATTATGATTATTTAGTTATTTTCATTTCAGGGATATTAAAGATAAATTAATGTTTGTGGTTTATATACCAAACTTTTTTTTATTTTAAATCCACACTGGACAGTAATGATGATCTGAACCTGAAGAAAACACAAGATAAACTGTTCACAGGTCAGTTCTTTAAACCCTGATCAACTACATCGATCTCACTTTGAGTGACAGTTTAAATATATTGTTCATCAGAAGGTTTGATATGAAACTGATTAACTGAAGCAACACAAATCAGGATCACTGTTTGTTTTTCCATTTAGAACGAAGCAGAATTCAGAACTAATGAGTCAAACTGAGAGAATCGTTTCCCTCTTGGAAACGTGAGATCTCCGTTTCTTCTTCGTGTGTCTTCTAGGTCGCCGCCCGGAGGCCAGAGGTTACTTTGCCGCTTAATTAGCGACGTGTTTGAAGAGGCTTCCAGCGACGACAACACGGGCCGACGACAACTCGATCGCACACGACGTGGAGCCCGAGGTGCTCATGATTCATCCCAGCAGAGAGATGTGATGTCACTCCTCGTCCCGCTGTGTGTGAAGTGTGTCATGGCTCCGAGGCTGATTGAGAGAACTTAATGGAGTGTTATGAGAGCGGTGCTTGTGTGGCTCTGGTGTGGGTTCGTGCTGATGGATGAAATGGATGAATTTCTTTTTTTAATTTCCATTCTCCTCTGGGAAATAATGCCTGTGGACAAGAAAAGAAGCTCTCAATATTGTTGCGGCTGTGTTTGCTTGGCAAAGACTCATTATACTGGATATTACTGTGGGGGGGGCTGGAGGAGTGGGGACCTCGCCAACGAAAATTATTGATGACCCCACAAGCCAAAGATATATATAAAAGGTTAAAAATATAAAAAGTTTTGATATCAACTTGGAAACTTGGAGAGAAGCCAAAGTGCTCTGAGCTGCAGGACGAGAGGATGAGCATTCACATCAGTTTGGGTTTTTAACAGAAGCAGTTTATTTATTTAGTTATTTAATGATATACATATTTATAATAATGTGGATGTGGCCTGAATCCACAAGAGGAGAAGATGTGAGAACGTTAAATGATCTCATCTGGCTCACGTGTCCACGCACTTATGGATATTTAGCATAATGTAATAAACTTATGCAGATAAATTAGTCATAATTCTCCTGTGTGTAAACAGACGTGGGACTTTCCCTCCAACAGGAGAAGCTGAGATCAACACAGACACAGATTCTCTTCTGCCGAGTGAAGCTTCCCGTTTGGGAATAGATTCCTGAGATATGGGATGGATATAATAATCCTGTGTGTGATGAAGGAAGCACGTGACTCCACTCAGGAGGAATCCTGATGAAGCTGCAGCCGCTCGGAGAGACACTCGTCTTCACGTCTCTCCGGTGCAGAGACGTCTCGCTGGAAGGACGACGGACATTTGCAATAAAGCGATTCAGTATCGAAGAGGAATCCGTGGACAGCTTATTGGTTTCAGTCTCTGGGCTCAGAGGGTTTGTGGGTGATTGATGATGTCGGCCTTTAATCAGAGAGGTGATTCATCAGGGATTTATTTCTCCTGAAGGTTTCAGGTATTTGTGACACGGAGGAAGATGAGTAAAACTCTCTGTTTAGTTTAGTTTATGAAATTAAAGAAATATCACATGATTATCAATCTCACATCTCTAGAAAGCTACAGAACATTTACAAGATTTCACCTAAAACATTTAGTTTTGAGTTGATTTTCTGAGAAAACATGAAAATTAAAGAAGAAAACAAAAATCTGTCCCAGTTCAGAGAACTTATACATTAATATATATACTGCATATGTCAGCAGCTTGGTTCTGGGGCTCCATGTTCGTACCCGTGTCACCTGGATCTCATCAGAATCTTCAGATGGATTTGTATTCATTGGATCATCAACTGGTTCCTTCTGGAGCAGAAGCTGGAGGTTCTGGTTCCGCTCCAGCTCCTGTTTGTTTATTCAGCAGCTCTGGTTCTGTATTAATGTCAAACTCTTTATCTCTGGAGCTCATTTGTTTCAGTCGCTGGAAAAACACCAGAGTGAACGGAGCCAAGGTTTGTGGGCCGGATTAAAAATGAGGACATGATCAGAGCCAGAGAAACAGAGAGAGAGGAGGAAACAGAGCCGTCAGGAGGAGGTGGAGGGGATCTGAACTCACAGCTTCTTCTCACTGTGTGAATTACACTGAGTCCTCTGCAGCTACATGATGATTAGCATCTGCTCATCAACTATTTAATCTGGAAGATAAAGAAAGAGAGAAACTTAAATTCAGAGGATTTATCCAGATTCTGATGAAAGAGAGAAACAAACAGGAGATGATGAAGAACTGATTAAAGATGATGAAGAACTGATGATCTCAGTGTTCACTCTCCATCACAGTGGAGCTGGAGGAGGAACCTTCGAGCTTCACCTGCACATGAAACCACAACCGCTGCCGGCGACACGTGAAACCAACATTGACCTTAAACTGTGAATTCCAGAGCAGGAATGTGTTTCACTGAGAAGCTTTGAAATGTCCACTGAAAGAAACTTTATTGACTGAGCACTCGAGCGCTGCCGGATCCATTCAGCTTCCAGAGGAGCCGCTCATGCTCATTTGCTTTTGTGAATCAACACAGTGCAGCGGGGATGATTCAAATATGTTCCTACACTTTATTTTGTATTTCTCTCTCTCACACACACACACACACACAGACTCACACACTGTAAACAAGGACCCGTTGAGAAAAGCAAACACAGCAGTATTGACTGGCACTTTGGCATTAGTGTCCAGGCTTCATTCACGTGGACTCTCTCTCTCTCTCTAACTGTTCCCTGCAGTCTAATTCAAACTGAGGGCTGCAGTAAATTTGCCGAGCGAGTCGACGATATTAACCAAATTAAACACTAAATCCGATCGGGCTCTGTCTCCCTGCTGCTGGTCGGAGGAACGAGGTCTTCACTCAGGAGGACGAGCAGGATTTAGTGCTAAGTGAACTTAGCCGCTGTAAAGCTGTCGTGAGAATGGAAACCGCAATTCTCTGAGCTCGCAGGAGTTTTCACAGCGAGGGCCGTAAATCTGAGACCAGGAGGGGTCCTTCAGCAGACGTGGGATCAGGTGATCAGGGAAGTTACTGCTCACCGACCACACAGAGACCAGAGGATCCAGATCAGGGACCAGATCCTGGTCTTTCTCATGAAACCACAGTTTACACATGATTTCAGTTCTGTCTCATGATAGAAAACATTCATCAGCTGAGATGAGACTTCAGAGATATGATCGTGTTTAGCTAAACCGTCAAATATCAAGACTCAATTAGATCGATTTGTTTTCTGTTTGGTATCATTTATTTATATATATATTGTTTTGAGAAACATGTTTTTGTGAAAGATTCTTTTATTTGAAATTCATTAAAATTCTTCCACCGGGATTTGTTGATGTTTCTATAGAAATATTTTACTCGTGAACAGACTCCGTCTTTGTTATGATCCATATTTACAAAGTCAGTTTTATAAAAGTCAATATCACAGTCGATGTGTCTTCATATAAAACACATTCAGCACAAAGGATAGAAAACAAAGTGCAGTTTGTTTCCTCTCACACACAATGAACACGTTTTGTTCTTCAGAATCAAAACTTTAGGAAACTTCTGTATCTGAACTGAATTAATTCAGTTTCATTTATTTCTTTACTAGTGAAAAGAAGAAGTAATATTACGTTTTTATCATTTCAGTCCTATGATTAAAAACCATGTTACAGTGGAGAGAACGTGACCCCCCCCCCACCCCACCCCACACCCTCAAGGAGAGAAGGAATTCAACGTGTTTCAATTCATCTTTATTTATCTTTTATCCTCAGTGTGTTGACTTGTTGCTACAGAAACTTCCAGTAACACAAAGATCTGCATGAAGAGACAAACTGGGTTTGATTGTAGGTTTATTATTAATTATCAACCTGAATATTAACAGAATATGTTTCCTTACTTTTACTCAAAATAAATAAACCGAAAGATGAAAAACACAAACAAATCTTAGAAGGAGAAACATCACCAGACTTCATATGAGCACGATGTAATTTGGGTTTTCCTCATGAGGACGAGTTGTCTCTGAAGGTCTCTGCACAGACACACCCCGTCCTCTAGGGGCGCTCCAACGTCCTATCACGTCCCCAAAATACCCCCGCAGCCCCCTGCTGTGCTGGATCCACACAACTCGACATGAGAACGAGAACAGACTCCACTCCACGCTGGGGAATACAGAACTCAACACGAAGCTGGTGCTATATATATATATAAATATGAATGTATATATAGCATGTTCAGCTCGGACACGCTGGACTCTGAGGACGCAGAGTGAAGACAGACGGACCAGTGTCTTCACAGAGACAAGCTGCCTGGAGGACTTTGTTAATCTTGTCCTGAATGAGATCCTGTCCTCTCTCACGTCTTCTCTGTGTCCATCCTCGTCTTCCTCCTTCATTCTTCTCTCCTGCATCAGCTCCTTTCTGTCTCCCACAGACGTCTCACGTGTCTTTTCTCCTTGTGGCTTAAACCTTTAATTTCACATGTCTGCCTCCACACACACACACACACAGACACACAGACACACACTGAACAGGTGTGATCAGCAGCCTGTTCAGCAGTCTCCTTTAAATACAAGTAGAAGGTAGAAGGCCTCTATTCAAAACAATGAATTAAATAAAGCTGATATTCATTAAGTATTAAAAGTAAAAGTACTTTTTTCGCAGGTAGGGTTTTAAGGGATTGAGTTGATGAATTAATTTAGTTATTAACGTCATCACGAAAAATACAACATGTTTTAAAACTTCCCACAAAGTGAAACTGAAGTCATCTGAGTTGTTTATGAACAGATTTGTGTGTCTGGTTTTCACCTGGTTGTGCACATGAGACATTTGAAGTGTGCGTTGATGCAGTAAAATGTGATTTGGACAAAGGTTTTTCCTGCACACTGCCCCCTGGAGTATGAAAGCCTCGTGAAGATAAAAACCTCAATGTGAATATTGTTGATGTTAAATAACGTGAAGCAGCTGAATGTCCCACAGACTGGATGTGACAGGCGCTGCTGCTGGTCTGTGATCAGCTCCTCTAGCTTCTCTGTCGAGGGAACGTTCCCCCCCGAACACATCATCCTCATCATCCAGATGTTTTCACGTTCACTGGTGAAAAGGAAGAAAAAAAAGAAAAACCCACTGATCCTCTTAGACTCGATCTGTGCAGCGATTTAAAGAGAAAGATCCTCGCTGATGAAATGTGACGTGAACAGAGAGAAGAAAATTACTAATTTGTGAAGGAGCGATATGAAAACAACATCAGGTCGGGCACCGAAGGAAAGAGAGGAAACTTTAAAGGTGTGATGACAAGCGACAGGGGGCTGGGGGGGGGGATTGGACGACAGGAGAGCGCCGCCTAGTGGACGACAGGAGAGCGCCGCCTGGTGGACGACAGGAGAGCGCCGCCTGGTGGACGACAGGAGAGCGCCGCCTGGTGGACGACAGGAGAGCGCCGCCTGGTGGACGACAGGAGAGCGCCGCCTGGTGGACGACAGGAGAGCGCCGCCTGGTGGACGACAGGAGAGCGCCGCCTGGTGGACGACAGGAGAGCGCCGCCTGGTGGACGACAGGAGAGCGCCGCCTGGTGGACGACAGGAGAGCGCCGCCTGGTGGACGACAGGAGAGCGCCGCCTGGTGGACGACAGGAGAGCGCCGCCTGGTGGACAAAGGGGACAAAGCTCAGGAGACAGAATGGAAACTGAGTCGCTCTGGAGAAACATCAGATGAACAACAGACGATCAGAGGAGGCGAGTCCCAGTCTGACCAGTGTTCAGCCACACAATGTCTACCAAGGCCCAGGTCAGACAATATATAGACTCTGCTATTGTGTCTTTATGAAATATGATTGTGCTTCTAATATTAATATTCCCTGCAGAGGTTTGAAAAGCAGCCGCACACAGACGCTGTAGGTGAGAGCGAGCGAGAGAACTCACTCTCTCTCTTTTGAGCTGCAAGGTCAAGATTCGTCTTTATTGTCGACGCACAAAGAATCGCACAATAAAGCCTCAGGTCCACAACACACCCCCACACACAGAAATCCTTTGAAATGGACTCAAATCACAAACAGAGACTGGTGAAAGGAACAGGGAACATGTGAACACCAGTGCATGTCAGCAGGTGATACACTGGTGCTTCCAGGAAATAGACCCAGCCCTCGCAGAAATACATTCATATTAAAAGAAGTGACACGTTTCATCTTCCAGAGAAAGAAACAACTTCTCAAGGTTTCAGCTTTAATCTCACAACTGAACACACTTTATGGAAACTTTTCACCATAATATGAATTTGTCGAGGAACATTGATCTTTATTAATGAATCAGGAATCTGTGGAACCGGTGAAGTTGTGTTTCTCACAGATGGTTCCTGTCATTTCTGATCACACTCATCATTGAGTTCCCTGTTCCTAATAAGTTTGGTTTTAATTAGTTAATTGGATTTTAAACATCATTATAAAATAGTCCCACTTGGATCCACTTTCCTTAAAGAGAGAGTTCAGCAGGTTGAACAGTTTCTTCCCGCTTCTTGTGATTTTGGATCTTAACTGACCACCGGCTCTACAACACATTTCCCTTCTTCGGCTCGAGCTTCACCTGCTGAATCCAAACCTTCTTCCCCCCCGAGCCTCTGTAATTACTCTCAGCCCGTCCATCCCTTTGTGCTCGGCCGGGCAGCGGGACAGGGTCGTCCTCTGACTCCCGTCCTCTTTGTAATCTCCATCGAGCCATTATCCCGTCTGTCCGTCCTCCGAGCGGACTCCATTACCGGTATCGCCTCCGACACAGAGCCTTCCCTCACGCTGCCCGACCGGCGAGGCTTCCTATTGGCCGATAGCAGGGGCTCCTCTCTGAGGCTGATACGAGTCTTTTAATCGTTTACGTTCATTTTGAGTTTAAATGAATCTTTGACTTGAAGCTGCTACGATCAGGAACAGACTGAGAGACACTGAGCTGGAATCTGACCTGAGACCTGAATTTACAGAGTTTTATTCTGTACAGGGATTGTTTTGAATGCTTTTATTCTGAAAATCACTTTGTGTTACATTGGTCGTAAAAAGGTTGATATGATTAAGTCTGATTGATGTCTACAATATTTTCAGTTTTATTCAATATACATTTATTGTTTGAACTAGTTTTTTGATGATATACAAACAGCTGAGACTGACTCCTGATTGGTCGAGCACAGTGTGGGTGGGACCTCGATGCCGCGGCTCCACCCCCTTCGCTCCAGCTCACGAATGACGTCTTCAGGTCAAGGGTCAGCGTTTGTCTCCGATGTGTCGTCCATCTTTATTCACAGTCTACGGCGAGGACAACTGTGATGTGCGTTTCTTTTACACTCACATGCCGACATTTGCATAATTGTGTGTGTGTGTGTGTGTGTGTGTGTGTGTGTGTGTGTGTGTGCGTGTGTGTGTGTGTTTGTGTGTGCATGTCCTATTTGCTGAACTCTTGAAAACAAGCTGCTGGGGATTATAGGAGTATATCTTTACACCATCAAGGAGAGGAGGCTTTACGTCGAGAGACACACACACACGCACACACACGCACACACACACACACACACACACAACACACACTGTTACACTGCAGTAGATAAAGGACTGCCCCCCCCATGACAGCACGGCTTAGAGAAGCTTCATCGTGATTCAGTCGACTCTCGGCAGCGGAGGATTAACTTCATTTGGACTCGTACAGGAGAACCGTGACTCTCTGGTGGAGGTGGAACTCAACAGGTACACTCCGTGTCACGGGTTCGAATCCCTCATTTCCTGTCAATCACTATCACCTTCTAACAACAATCTAATAAAGAAAACGTAATCTGGAAGGACTCACTGAGGAATCCCACAGAAACAAAGCAGCTGTGTGTGTGTTTAGTTTCTGGACAGAACAGCAGGGTGCCTTGCTCAGTAGCACTTCAGCAGCATCACTTTGTCAAACAGTTGAACTTCACATTCGTACAGTCACTGGTTCCCTGGGCCTCCCTCTGTCACAGTCCGGGATCGAACCACCGACCTCTGGGCCGTGAACAGTCCCCTCTGTCTTCCTGGGATCGACTCCCGACTCCCTGTGGGGATCATTAAGGCTCCGGCTGCCGGGGAACTCAGACCCCCGGAGACTCCGGGTCCGGTGCACCGGCTCCAGGAGGCCGGAGCAGCCGACTCGCTGCCGGTAACAAGGAGCAGAGGTGCAGGAGGAATCCAGATCCTCCAGGTGAAGCTTCACCGCTGCATTAAAACTCCTGTTTGTAGAATCTGGATTCACTGAGGCCAGAGAAACAGAAGTTAAAGGAACATTTACTAAATATGATCAGTGCTGTTTGGGGTTTAATTAATAACTCGAATTACATTTTATAATTTTAGTGTTAGCAAAGGTTTGCACAGAATTTGAATTCAGAACATCACATGTGTTTCTTTACTCTCGGTTCAGTGACCTGGACTGAACCACGAGGAGGAGGTGAAGCTCAGCAGGGAACCTCCACACGCGGCTCAAACACTGTAATCATGGGTCAGTTTGTTCCTTTCTCCTCAGAGTACAGGTTCTCTCTCCGCTCACCGACAGAAAGCAGGAAGTTCACTTTTACCGAGAGGTGCTGTTGATGATTCTCTTGTCTCGGGCAGAGATAAAAATGTGGTCCTGCAGGACAGAGTGAGCATCGTCTCCTGAGTTGTCCCCAGAGGGTAAATGCAGCTAAAAGCATTTGCTGAGCTAAAATGCTAGTTTTCTGTGTACTTTGTGTGTTGAAACTATTGTTTGGGTGCTTTGTGTCATGAGTGTGTGACAGAAAAGCTCAATCTTCTTCTCTGGTATTTAACGCATGCAGTGTAAGAAGAGGTGAAGATGTTGGAATCACATTGAGGTTTTTATTGGACCATTCGACTGGTCTCCGTCACTGGAGCAGAACCGGTTCCGGGCCTCAGTCGTGGGTTCTGCTTCCTCCAGGTGTCGGTTCTTTACCGTTCACTCGTCTTTGTGCCGCATAGAAAAGTTCCTCTGCTTCAATTTGTGTCAATCTGACTTTGGGAAAAGGGGGAAAATGTGTTGCTTCTCCGCGGTGATCCGTCTTCAAAGTGAGCCTGTGTGTGCCGGGGAGGGTGGCGTGGCGGGGTGTGATAAGTGTTGGGGATGTAGTAAATTTGAATACAATGACATAAACTAAAGCTGGTTGTCATGCTCAGCGGTTCTGCTCCGGCGGGCCTCTCCTTTCTGTCTAAAGCTGCTCGACACAGTTCCGGATTTACCAAATCCTCCGAAGACGAAACGAACCCTGTCGCTTCATTGTGTGAGAGCTGCCGTCAAACCCCATGCACACACACACACACACACACCTCACCCCACAACATCCTCCCACCGGTCGTCTCTCTCTCGGTACAAATGGAGGAAGGCAGGAAGTCAGGTTGCAGCTTGAGCTTCTAAGCATCTGGGGATTGGTTTCAATTTAATGCGGCAACGTAGAAAAGAGAGAGAATCAATTTAAAGTAGCTCGGTCCCCCGGGGGTCACCTGGTCGAGCGAGGAGCGGTAATGACTGAGAGAGAGAATGAGAGAGAGAGAGAGAGAGAGAGAGAGAGGAGAGAGAAAATAATAGGAGAAATAATTATGAGAAAAACGTGTCATCTAACAAGGAAAATAAGAGAACATTAAATCAGCTAAATAAACGTGATTAGCGTTGTGTGTGATCTGTAACATTTATCTCCTAATGGGAGAAATTCAAAAAGGCTTAATGTGAAAATAGTTTAATGAGGGGAAAAAAAAACAATTTAACCAAGAGAAAGATTTTTTTTTACAGATTCCCAAATGGTAGAAAGAATATAAAAATGGTAATAAAGACAAAATGGTGTGATAACCTCTCTGTGGTTAGAACGAGTGAAAGAACAAATTGTGCCCGAGCAGCAGGAGGGAAAAGGAAATGCTCGGTATCCAGGAAAAGAAAAAACATATTTTCATAAATACGTTTATATGTGATGGGCAGACAATTACAAGAAACAACCACAGAGACTATTGTGTGTTTTCTGAGGTAATTTATAACCTAAAATAAAAAGATATCAGAAACAATCTCTTTAATGAAAAAGATCAAATCTTACTCAAGACCAGGAGAATAACTACATGTGTATTTTACGGTAATCGACGGTGGAAACGATTCGCTGGGACTCGATGGGTTCGGACAAAAAGGTTGAAACTATATTTGAAAAAGCAGATTTCAGTCATTTCAGTCATTTCTGTCTATTTCTGTAGAACAACCACAGCATAAATATAGAATCTGGTATTTCCCTCTGGGTTTCATCAGTTGTGCTGCTCATTTTGTAATTTGCTGAAAACCCAAACCTCACAGATGTTCTTTTTGTGTTTGTGTCTTTTTCAACTCACTGATTTAAGACTCACCTGCTTTATAGATAAACTCTGTGGCTGCATCTCAGCAGCGTTGCCAGTTGAAGCTCATGTGGATGTGCGAGGCGGAGGGATGAGGCGGTGGAGGAGGTGCAGGAGGAGGAAGCAGCTTGAATCAGATCCAGACGTCTCCTTGGTAAAGCGAGACGATCTCAGCGCCAGACGCAGCGAGGATCCAGAGCGCCGCAGACGGAGAGGAACTAAAGGTTCTGCTGAAGGGCCCGTTTGATGTGCAGCCTCCCAGCAGGACTCACTTCCACGCCGTGGACGGGCGGAGAGCGAACATGACAGTCAGCGCTGAATATTAAAACTCTTTTGTTTGTTCCTGGGCAGATAAACAAACACACACAGAGCGGCTCGTCTGACAGCGGCTCAGGAATCTAAAAACACCTCCAGGTTTAATTAGGCCAGCGATGACCCGGCGAGCGTTCAGAGGGGAGAGACGCTTTCAAGCCTCCTGCCGTCTGGGGCTGTTGTTCGGATGCAGAGGAACCTTCTGCCAGAAGCTCTGGAGTCAAAGAACTGAGAAGAAGGTTCTTGTTGTGGTGGAAGGGCACGGCTGATGTTTATCTGCTGGTGATTAGCATGGCAAGCGGCTCTGCCTCTCGTTCAGCACGAGTCAATCAGCATAAAGACGAAAAATGAGAAGCATAAAGACGACAAAATGCAAAACGATGCAGAAAGTGAAGCTCAGACGTGACAACAGAAAGAAGAAGAGAGAGACAGGATGGGAGGGGGGAGGGGGGGGGGTCACATGAAACAAAAGAATAATAACAAAAGTCAAAACTAGAAATCTGTCAACCAGTCCAGATCCCAACTCAGATTCATATAAAGTCCATGTGACCTTTATGTCAATAATATTATTTATTAGTCTAATGTCGCCTTGACCTTTGACCTTTGTCCACCATAATCGAATCAGTCAATCTGTGAGTCTGAGTTAACATTTCTACAGAATTCTACAGAATTTCATTCAAGTGATTCTGGAGATATCACGTTCACAAGGTTTGGTTTCATCACCTTCTCTTCGTCTCTTCTCGTGTGAACAAACTTTTCCATCTCGTGAACAAACTGAGACTTTATCAGTTCGTCTGTTTCAACTTCAGGAGGAAAACGTGTCGACATTAAATTCTCATTTGATGCAGTTCACAGTAGATGTGTCTGCGGCAGGAAGAAGATGTTTCTCCTCTAATGTGATGAAGTCAATCACGTCCTCGCCCTCTGGTCTGGTTCTCGGTCCTTCCTCATTTGTTTTTCTGTCCTTCTGCTCCTCTCTAATATCGCCCTCCTCCTCCTCCTCCTCCTCCTCTCCTTCTTCTTCTTCTTCTTTCTCCTTCCTTCGTTTCTCCCTGTTGCTCTTGTCTAAAATTGAGAACAGAATAGCTGGTAATTGAAGATCATTGTCTCTCCTCGGGCCCTCAGGATTTGCAATGTCTTTCACCACAGCTCATTTTAGCCAGACTATCTTTCTGGTCTTCTTTTTGTTTGCTTCCCTCCCTCCCTCCCTCCCTCCCTCCCTCCCTCCCTGCGTCTCCTCCTCCTCCTCCCCTTCTTCTCTCCACTAGCTCTTTTTGGAAATTGGATTTTCATTTGAGATGGAGCAGGAGCACCCGTCGTGTTTATGCCACCTTCCTCCCATCAATTTTCCTTTCTCTTTCCCTCACTTCATTTCGGTCCGTTCTCTCCTCTATCTCCTCCGGTGAATTATCTCCTCTCAGTCCAGCTCGGACAGGAGCTCCATTTTCCTTCTGATGGTTCACTCTGCTCGTCTGAGAGAGGAGACGCTGAGGAGATGGAGGACGAGCAGAAGACAGTGTCCCCGAGTCTCCGTCCCCTGCTGAAGCTACAGGACGTTCTGACCTCGTTTAACTTCCTGCACAAAGAAAGAATAATTCCTCTGGTATTGTTGAATAATGTCAGTCATTTTAAATGTACATGAATAATACATTCATTTAGATAACAAGATAAATAAAATATCAGGTATTTACATTTAGAATGAGGGAGATATTTCCATCTGTCTTTCCTCCTCCACGTCTCTGACAGGAGTCGAGATGTGAGAGACCTTGAGTTGAGTAAACTCACAAGTTAAAGCTTTTGACGACTTCCACTTATAATCAACAAAATTCTTTCATATCTTTCTAATAACCTGTTGAAAGGATTCCTTCATTTCTTTCAGCTGGAGGCGTCTCCTCGAAAACTTGGTGATGAGTTTATGTTTTCGTGGCTGATTTCATTCCTGAGCTGGAGACGTATTTAGTGAAGTATTTAATGAATAAAATATGGTTATATACTAAATAAATACAAACTAATGTGATAGATCACTTAAACATTATTAAATAAATCTGAACTTGACAGGTCAGGAAACAACATTTAAATAACTGAAATGTTTCAAACAGCCGATATTAAAGTCACAATGTGTGACATAGCCAAAAACATTAAAATTCATTAATACAATAACAAATAGTTTTTTTTAAATAATGTTTAAGGTGGAGGAAAACAGTAATGATTTTACTAGTTTCCCATTGACAGTTTGTGGTTTCTCTGTCTCGCACCAAAGTTATCTTTTGATTTGATTGACAGTCGAACTATAGAATAAACTACTGAGCTAATTGCCATGACATATTGAGGAGGGGTGGGGCCTGTTTTTGTTTACATGATTCAAATCGATCTAAAATAAAAAACTCTTATCATCCATAACATTCAGCCGTGGTCGAGCCCGTCGAGATCCCACCGTCTCTCTCTCTCTGCCTCATTAACCCGACGGAGACTCCACCGGCTCCCTCCCTCTTTTTAACTCGCCCCAAACACACAACAGCTACACACAGTAGTCTCCCCTCCATGAATTCGAGATGTGCTGGTGAACTCATAATGTGACGGGCCGTGTTCCACAGCGGAGACACCGTGCTGCAGTCTGGAGGAGGAACCGAGAGACAACTAGAGCTGCTGCTAGAGGATCCAGAGCGACAGGGGCGTTAGAGGATCCAGAGCGACAGGAGGACAAGACGCCGTGTCAGCAACGCAAACGTCCAGGGTTAGAACAATAAGCTGCTTGTTGATGAAGTGAGTGAGAAATGAAATGTCCTGGAGACGGAGACCTGCTCCTCTCAGGTCCGATCCATCTGTGGAGTGAAGAGAAGTCTTCATGATCCTCAGAGGACGAATCCTCAGAGGACAGATCATGGAAATGAAGATGGACAACGTTAAGTCTTCCTGAAATGAACCCAGAGCCCTGGATCTCCCCCTGGTGGCTGGCTGCAGTATATAAAAACATGTTCTCCATGTTAGCAGACGGGACATGGACCAAACTGAAACAACTTGTTGAGTTTAGTTTTCTCAAAGACTGTTTGTGTTATTTATGAAGTGTTACTGAAGTTTACTGAAATCTGAACATGTTCCTGAGACACGACACCTCAGACGAAATAAACACCCAGCAGAGAAATATCATTGTAATTATTGCGATGTGAAATGAAACACGACTTTATGTATTTTCATCAGTTCACAGTTTCCTGGACCTTTCTACGAGGTTTCTATTTGTCCCTGAATCACCAGACGCTGTGTTGGTTATTGTGAGGCCGCCGGCTCCTGGTTTAGTCGGAACAATGATGAAGAAAAGCAATAAAATGTGAAGCGATGATGCAAAATGACTTGGAAATTGGCGTCTTATTCATCTGCCATTTGTGTGGAATTCAGAGCGAGCAGCAAAATGAAATGTGAGCGTTTAGGAAACCAGTCGAGATGGAAGTCGACAGTCGCCGTGTGCACGCCGCTCCTAATGTGAGCCGCTGGAGTAATGTGGCGTGCCGGATCCTCCTCGTCTCAAACAGGGCCAGGCGAGGCCTCCCGGGACGAGGTGCAGTCCCCAGTAATATAAAGGGTAATTAGCTCCCCACACTCACCCGAGAGCCCCCCGCCCGTCTAATACCATCATTTCCCCCGATGGATGTCGGAGCATGATGAGAGGCTGTCAGGGGACGCCGCCGTATTCATGATGGAAATTACTGATGTTCTCAATAATGATGAGAAAAAGATATACCAGGGCCTCTGGATAGACTGCTCACCGTTCAGATGTGTCAATCAACACCTCGGGATCCTCACAACACACACTGACAATCACACAGTCACTGAGTCGGGTTACAGGTTGTTATCAGAGTTAGTGTTCTTCACCTGACGAGCGAGGAGCCAACCAATCAGCTTCTTCAGGCTGTGAGGCGTCGACCTGCTGACGTCCAATCAGGAGTGGAGATGTGGTCAGAACCTCGTTTAGAGGAGTTAGAGAAAAACATCCAATCGCATCGGAGACAAATCAAACAACAAACCAACAAACAAATACAAAATGAGTGCGTCCTTATTCATGGAGACGTTATCTCAGTGATCTAGAGACGTTTGCTGCCAACAGGAAGTTCTCATGGTTAATTTAGAAACTTTCATAATTCAAGTTTAAAAAGAACAGAGAATATCAGAACCTGCGATGACATCACATCTTATCAGCCCTATCTGCGAGTTTCACTTTAACGAATCTGTTCTTAATTAAAACACGTTGACAGCAGCACACAGGACAGTTTATCACATTATTCTTCATTTTAACAAAACACTTATAATTCTAAACATTTTCACACAGACGCCAAATCTCACCCTGAACTGGAAATGTAATGACGCAGAAAGAAAAGCAGATTTATGTTTTAATGTCACAGTCTCAGGATAACAAGCCTCGACTCCTCTTCTCCAGCGGCTGCTTGAATCCTCTAATGAACCAGTCTCAGCTTTAATTGGACAGTAAGTGAAAAGTTGAGTTCACACCCGTTGTAAACTTCTTTAAACTTTTTAACACAAAGCTGTGACTTTGTCGGAGTTAACGCTCCACACTCCTCGCTCCATTTGTGTCATCTGCGGACGCCTCGGCACAGACACATAATTAATGTGATTAAAACAAATAATTACATCCAAAGAGTTGTCGGGCGTATAAATGGCGTTATAACTCACATCTCAGAGATAGCAGACGCATTATTCCTCTTCCTCGTTGCAGCGCGGCCTGAGACGGAGGCAGCGCGGCTACAGAGCGGCCGCTGATGCAATTTGTGTTTTTTATCTGGGCACGAGCAGAGAAGAGGGAGGAAAACAAGATAAATCAGAGGAAGGAAAATGAATTAGAGAGCGAGAGGGTGTTTCTATCTGGAGGCAGCGAGCGCTCACATCTCACGTCTTTACCCAAAACAACCGAAATAACACACAAGTGTTCAGGTTCTGCAGAAAGTGAGTGGAGCTGCTGCTGGAGGCGGAGCTCTGAACGTGATGTCATTTCTGTTCCATACTGGTCTCACTGATCTGAACAACCAGTCACTCCCATTGACTCCAAACAAAGATGGACGACACACTTCTTCCCACTATGCAGAAATGATGAAACTCTGAATCACGCTCTCTTGTTTATGACCTCCGGCTCCTCCTTCTTTATTTACAGCCTGGTGGCTCCGACTGATATCTCCACTAACACAGTTGGTTGGTTGATTTTGTTTAATAAATTTAATTCTTTAGTTTTTTCTCATTGTCAAAACTCCACTGAAAGCTTCTGACTCTGATGTTGATGAACCTGAAGCCTGTCACTCAACCCACTCGTCTGCAGCCGTCAGGGAACACGTGTCTGAGGATGTTTGAGGGGAAACGTTCCGGCCGCAGCTCAGAGCAGCTTCCAGCTCCTGAGTCGACTCCTCCTGACAAACCAAGGACAGGAGGAACCAGGATCCCCTCCAGGTTTTCCACGTGTGCGAGCGGAGACTTAACCCTCATCCATATGCATGGGTACGGAGGTAGCAGGAAACACAATGCAAACAACTTATGAACACACGCACGCACACACGTGGCGAGCACATACAAACATATGCGCGACGGCCCATTAGCATGCAGTTTGCAGCCCGGCGCCCACGGAGCCACTCAGACGTGTCAGTCTCCCCTCCGAGCTTTTCAAGCCGCTTCAATTTCGTCTGATCTCAAAGATTTATGAATTTGGAAGTGAGCAGATAACACATCCCCTCATATCAACGCTAAGCCTGTCACAGCCGGCGTCTGAGGGCCGCAGGGGCGTGTGTGTGAGCATGGACGGGCTAATCAGACGCTGTTGTTGCCACCGGCTCAAGGCCACAGATTCTCTCAGCGTCCCAGAATCCTTTTCCCCAAAGTCTGCACCTGAAGTAGGTAGAATAAACACACAACACGACTCCCCCCCAGGTGATGTGAGCGGTGAGATTGGAGTGAAAGAGAGAAACATAAATTTGAGGTTCTAAATAAAACCAATCCAATCTGGTCGAGTTGACATTTTGCCGGACGGCTGGAGAAAAGACAAACAAAGATGGGAGGCTGATAACAGAGAGAGAGAGAGAGAGAGAGAGAGAGACAGAGAGAGGGAGAGGGAGAGAGAGAGAGAGAGAGACAGAGAGAGGGAGAGGAGAGAGAGAGGGAGAGAGAGAGAGAGAGAGCGTTTGAATTCCAACCAACACACAAACACTTTCAGTTGTTCAGGTTATGGATGAACGCGGAGCTGCCGGAGCCGTAAGCGAAGTCGGGCCCACACACACCTCCGGCCCCTTCAACCATTTTTAAACTCTGTACGTTCAAAACAATAAATAATAAATTATGCATTTCATTTCCATGCAAATGTATTTAATGCTTGAACCATTATTAGTCTCATTAATCTCCTGCTGTCAGGTGAAGTCCCTCTCACAGCAGCTGCCTGGGTTTTAAATCCTCTAACAACTGCACCTGCAGGAGCATTAAACACCGGGGTCAGAGGTCAACCAGCTGATCCGGCTCCTCGCCGCTCTGCAGGCATCCGTCACTGTCTGGTTCGGCTCGGCCTCCGAGCAGCAGCAGCATCGACTCCACCTGACGGAGAACATGAGTGGAGCTGAGCTGGAGAACGTCCTGACGTGTTTACGCTTGTTGTAATGATGCAGGTGATTATGGACGAGCTCCAGATGAATATGAGCTTTTTGTTTCCAAGATGTTTGAGGTTCACTTTGATCCAACAGGAGGACGAGGATGTGTCGTCCATCTTTATCTAGTCTGTGATTTGAACTTGAGACTCCACTTGTTGTTTCAGGAGAGGAGGAGAAAACACTGGAGGTTATTAATCATAACTGACACATGCAAATCACGAGAATACTTTGATAGCTTGATCGTGTCCTTTCCTCAGACCTTCCCTGTCTCCTTAACGTTTGTCTTTCCTCTGCTCTTGTTTGTAGCGCCGGCTCCTCCTTATAAATCTGTATCTCCGAGCCCGAGCCGATAAAACACCGGTGACATCCTCAGGGTTCTGATGTCTGACTCGACTGAACCGCTGCAGAGACGTTACACGAGCTGTTTCCACAGGATGAGCCGAGCTCAACACGACTTGTAAAACAACATGTAAAACCAGGGTCTTTCAAAAGGTGGAGGAGAAACACAGAGACAACCTCCGTGATATAATGAAGCTTATGTTAAATGTAAAATAAATAATAATAATAATTTTCTGTATTGTTTACTAACATATTTGCTCATGTTAACACCAGTTATATGTATTCTGCTAGAGGCTCATACTGACAGATCTGATCTGACCTGAGTGAATCGTCTGAAATGGAGAAAATAAAAGTGAAAGTTGTTCAAACTAACTTTGTGAGTCCGGCTGTCAAACACTTGTGTGCGTCTCCGTCCTGACAGACGTTCGGATCCTTCACCTGCTGCAGGTCTCAATCCGCCCGTCTTCACGTGTCTGTCCTGAGGTGAAGCTGCGTCCTCGTCTCATCAGCAGCTGATCTGAAGCCTCGCTCTGGACCGACTGACGCCTGAAGACAAACACTCACCAGGAGTTCTTGTGTTTTTTGTGCAGACTCACAGAAAACCAGCCTGAACTTTACTCAGCCCTCACAAACACATGAAATATGACAGAACTGAAAGTTGTTACCTGCAGGAGCTCTCTCCTCCACGGTGAGATTTCAGTTCGAGGGCTTTCACCTCCTTTACTTTTCCTTTTACTCTCGTCATATACAATATATATCTTGAGCCATTTCATCTTTCTCCTGACGACAACTCGGAATGCGCAGTTCCAACTAAACTGAAGTGGATTTCCAGAGACACAACGTGGAGAGTTGCTGACTGAGCTGCAGGGAAGATACACAAAACTTATCAACACAACTTATCACAGTGAAAACAGCTGCAGAGTTTTCAGGTGAATCATCGATGTTCCTGTTTAACTGACAGAATTAATATCCAGAAATGGAGCTAAAAGTTAGCAGATTGTAAACTGAAAAAACAACGGATACACACGATCTACTGCCCTCACCTGTCAATCATGACGTCTCAGTCCGTTATTATATCATCGAATAACTGATTAAAACAAAACTTGAACATGAACCAACAACACTGGACATCACACCATCCGTCAGTCTCAGATAAACATATGTGGAATAATGTGAATCTACTCTTCACTGCAAACCACCCAAACTGCTCAGAGCTCGCCAGCCGATGGAGGAAAGAGAACACTTCTTCAGTGTTGACGCACTGGATAACAAACGTCCGTGTGACAGTGAGGGAGAAGTGGAGCGAACTGAAGAGAACTGAGTGTCAGCGGCTCTGATTCGAGCGCGAGCGAGCGTCACGCCCGGGTTTCTCCTCGCCGCTCTGACTGACGCTCTACAATGGTTGTTGACAAAGCAGCTGTTTGACCGGCCTCCGATCTGACAGCACTCACCTGCTTTCAAAGAGCAGCCCTCTCTCCTCTTTCTCTTTCTGTGCTGAGGTAGATCTGCTTCTACAGCGTCCTTCACCTGGCCTCCCCTCGGGTTCCCTTTGATTCCTGCAGCAGCAGCGAGGTTTGGATTCCAGCTCCTCCACACGTCCATCGCCCTGAGCGCCCGGCCTGTTGTCTCCTGTTCCTCCCAAACTCCGAAACAGGCAGCTCCGGCCTCAGCGCCACATTAACTATATATTACCTCGGAGGTTCAAGGGGAGTTGAGGCCAAGTCAAGTCTGTTCAAACATTTCCACACTGAAAAATATATGATTGTTTACCTCAAGAAAAGTTATTACTGCTCATTTCATCGCTCCGAGTTAAAAAGGTCGACAACAGGACTTTCACCCGTGAGTCTGCAGAGAGACGCAGTCGGAGCACTTTCACTTTCACTCAGTTTAAAATCATGTGATATATCAGAGACACACAAGGCTCTTGTGTGGGATTTGACAAATTGAAGCTAAAAGCTGCGAACAGATCTGCAGGTGACTTGTTCATTTGAAGTTGTTTGACTTGTTATTACCTTCTCTAAGGAGGTTATGTTTTCATTTGCCTGTCGGTCTGTTAAACTGGTTTCAGACCTGCACTGAGTTCTTGATAATCTCTGGGTCTGGATCTGAGCGTCTCTGGAGAACGAGCCGATGTGACAACAAACACGTGATGAGATTAATATGTTACCTCCACCTGCTGCGTCACCGTTCACCTGAACGCTCCGAAGATGAATATGTTGAGAACACTGCGTTGATGATTTGTGAAAAAACTAATTCTGTGGCCGTCCTCCAGAGTTCATGTGTGAAAACAGCTTCAGTTTCGCAGGTTTGTGGAGAGAACGACACTTCAGTTGTTGTTCCAGTTTCTCTGCAGCGTTTCCCACAGAACTCACTCAGCCTGAGTGTTACCTCTCGTGTTCACACATGAATGTTGCTCTCATGTGCAACAGAGGATTGAACTGCTGTGATGCCACGTGCAGGTGCAAAGCTGCAGCTGAAGCTATGAGGCCTGACTGCGTGGATGGTAAAAACCTCCTGGACGATGTGGCAAAAAGCAAAACACCAAGTCTGAGATCCCTTGTTTTACTGTGAGAAGCTTAACAAAGGGTTTTGATTCATTATGAGAATAAGAATATGTCCCAGACGACACAGTGTAGATAATTGACTGGATTGTTGAGACATTGTGCGACGTCAGATACAAACTCTCAGAGCAAACACACAAACGTTTAAATAGCTTCACTATAATGCAGTAAGGTCAATTTATTTTAAGTGGCCAATAACTTTAATGTTGGTGTCTTAAACATCTGATGAGTTGTTGTACCTGCAGGTCATAGATCCAGATGTGTTGGTATGAAACATCTGTCGAGTTAAAGGGGCCACGTGCTGACAGCCGCTCGCTTTAATCGCTCGTAAAAAGGTAACGACGAACAAATAAAAGAGGAGAAAAAGATCATAAACCAATGAAAACAAAGTGGATTTCAAACCCAGATAAATGTCAGAGCTCCTCTTTATTATCCTGGTTTTGTAAGAATCATCTTAATACTATGGGATTCATTTGCATGCAGCAGCTCGTCTCCTCCCTCCAGTGAAGATCAGGGATTCAAACTGAGACTAATGAGAAAAGACGGAGGCTCCTCTGTATCACTGGACCCCGAAGCCTCCACTTCAAACCTCTACAGTGAGATCAGAGCCGGGAGGCCGAGGACAGTTTTGCTCCAGAAAACAGCTCTGGTGTCTCCGAAGTGTCGGGGGGGGCCACAGCCATCTTTTTGTTAAAGCACTCCATCAAATAATCCGTTTCCCAGCTTTCATGTTCTCACTGCGGAAGGAGTAGAGATGAAACAGAAAGTCATGGATAAATCAGCGCTCGCTCCCTCGGCCGTGTTCGTCTGCCCACGAGATGAAATCCTTTTTATCACAATTTAGGGGCCGAGCGCTGCAGTTATGAGAATTACAGCCGCACTTCATGTGGACCGTCGTTACTCAGAAGCAGCGGGACGGCCTCCAAGTAGGTCCATCTTTTATACACACAGGGGAAATTGCATATTGATTGCAATCTGTGCGTGTTTGTGAGCATGTGTTTACTGGCATGTGTGTGGAAGAGAAAGTGAGTGTGTGTGCGTTTCCAGTGTCTGAGCATGTTGCCAGATATGATGACGAGCCAAAAAACACGGCAGAGAGAGAGAGAGAATAGGAGGGGGAGGAGGAAGAGGAGGGAGGGGAGGGAGAGGAGGAAGTGGAGGACGAGGAGGGAGAGGAGGAAGAGGAAGATGAGAAGGGAGAGGAGGGAGAAGAGGAAGAGGAGGGAGAGGAGGGAGAGGAGGGAGAGGAGGGAGAAGAGGAAGAGGAGGAAGAGGAGGGAGAGGAGGGAGAGGACGGAGAGGAGGAAGAAGAGGAGACTCTCCCACTGCTGACGGGAAACAAGCTGGAGACGCTCGACTGCTCGTAGATATTTTAACTGTGACCTGCAAAAGTGTGAAAATCTGGAACAGGACATTTTCTTATCCAGGTGACACGTGGAGGAACATAAGGCCTCGCTCCACTCGGTGGTTTCAGATCTGCAGCCGACGTGGAGGAAGCTGCAGGTTGACAGGTCCACACTTCTGAGAAACCAAACCTGCCACTCTGTTGTTTCCTAATGTCACGTATCAGGGACGGAAGATGACTTGAGAACAAAGATGACACGTCTCCACAGAGGAATTAACTGGAACACAGACCAACCTGGGATTGTTCCACTTATTAAAACGTGTTTAAACACATCAATGATATTTAATCTCAACATTTAAGACCTTTAATATGTTGATGCATATTTGTTAACATATAAAGAATGTAAATAAAGTTTGATGGCACGTCTTTACTTCTTTAGCTTTTGGCGTCAGAGTCGAGAGGATTGATCCTGGGGTGGAGCTGAGGTATTAGGGTCCCGCCCACACATGCACTCGACCAATCAGGAGTCAGTTTCATCTGTCAATCATGACGTTCTTATATCAACATATATCTCAATCAAACCCAACGGATCAGAAACACGTGAACAAACATCAGAGAGATAAGAACGACCTGAAATGACAGAAACATCTTTACAAACATCTATTTGATGTGTTCTTAGTTTGGTCCCGTCTGCTAACATGGAGGAGAAGGTCCACTGGAGCTCTGCAGCCACGACGGTCCAATGAGCTCCTTCTTCTTCACAGGAGAATTCACACATGTGTCCTTTCACCAGTGACTCGGACTGGTCTGACTCCTTCCACTGGTTCTTTCTCCCTCAGTGTTGAACCTGATCTCACTGAAATAAACTGAGGTGAAACGCAGCTGTGACTGTACGAGAGAGAGAGAGAGAGAGAGCAGAGTGAGATGCAGAGCGAGACAGGGAGGATGGATGATGGAGAGGTGGAGTGGTTTCAGGGGGTGGAGGAGTGGAGGAGTCTGTTTTCACTCTAATCTGTTTACTTTGCAATTTGTGTTTTCAGAGCGAGTCCATTCATTCTGCTTAACCTGACACTTCACTCACCGACGGGAAGAGAGAGAGAGAGTGAGTCAGTGTGTGTGTGTGAGTCAGTGTGTGTCTCTGTGTGAGTCTGTGTTTGTCTCTGTGTGTGTGTGTGTGTGTAAGAGGGACGAATCTCAATTAAGCCTCCTCTTATTGAGATGTGTGTGCGCCTGCATCTATATAGGCTACATATGTGGGTGTTTGTGAAAGCTCATTTACATCCTGTCTCATTGTAATTGTGTTTAAATGTGTGTGTGTGTGTGTGTGTGTGTGTGTGTGTGTGTGTGTGTCCATTAGCAGTACAGGGTCGGACTGTAATTATTTAGCAGTGAAGCCATTAGCTGAAGCAACAAACCGTCCTTTGTATTAAACTTCTTGTCTTGGTTCATTCATGATTCAATACTAATTATAAAGGCAGAGCTCGGTCTGTTCACTGAGTCACGCCGGCGCCGCACTGATCTCGGAGCGCTTTACTGATGCATTGTGGGATATTTCTTAGAGAAAACTCTACATGACACTTAGAGATTGAGAACATGTTCATTTCGTCCTTTTCCGACGGCTCAGCCGCTCAAAACAAAACGACACGATGGTTTGGAGGATTTCTGTGATCGGCGTCCCTAGCTTGTCCCGCCCCCGGCGCTGTCGCCTAGCAACAGGGCTGCAGCTGGAGGGGACAAGAACGT
>CM076723.1:24800603-24855872 GCA_038501795.1 Pseudopleuronectes americanus
GTCCACCGCCTCTCCCATCCTTATCACACTGATGTATGTGCCCTATGTTTCCCTGGTTTTCGGCCTCTTCCTGAACGCCCCTCTGTGACCTACCTGCACTTCCTGTTCGCTGTCTGCAGGATTTTTACCGCTGTCACTAAATCACAAGACGTCATAAATAAACGCTGCGGGCTCATTTGTTGTGAACGAAGCGGCGCACGCGGCCACTGTGTGTGCCGTGTCATGTTTATGACAGCATTACAGAGACTTTATGATGTCAGGAGCGGGGTTAGTTGTGCGTGCCTCGGTTTATTTACGGGGATAACAGACACGTCCCCGACGCCTCTGCTCCAGGATAACACATTCATGAACGAGACACTCGGCTCATTTCACGGGAGAGGCGGATAGATTGCTGCTCTGCCTCCTAACTATCCAATCGCTCTTTGTTAAACAAGCCACAAACCCAATTACAATGTGCCACATGCTGACAGTTTATTAACATCATCGCTGCCAGAGAGCGAGCCAGGCCACGGGCGGCGTGTGGGCGTGAACTGCTCCTCCTGTTTGAGTCCCAGGGATGAGGGACTGTCACTCGTTTGTTTCTATTCAGAAAAGGCTGCTCTGCCTTCGTGGAGCCGGACTCGTCCTCAGCTCCTCATCTGAAGGGTTTTTATTCACTGGTCTGTTTGTTTCCCGTGTGAGCGTCAGAAAGCTCACAGAGGCTAATGGAGTCATATTTCTGGTCTGCGTCTGATCTCAGCCTCTGATCACTTCATTAAACTGATGTTGATGAATCCACGAAGCAGCCGGGCGGCGAGCAGACGCTGCAGATGCATCTTCATCGTCCAACAGGAGAGGAAGGTGCGCCGTGTGTAATCACTCACACGCCGTCCGCCGTCCGCCTCGCCGTGATGAAGTCGCTCATGACGGAGGCAGATCAACAGGAAGTGGATCAGATCTGAGGTCAGTGGTGAGCACAGCCCTGATGTGCTGCTGCTGCTCGACTCAACATCTGGAGCAGGTTCCATCACAGGCTCGTTTCTCTCTTGTGCTCGGACAGAAAAATATGAACCAAAGTATTTGTTTCATTCACTTTTCAACTTGAAGCTTCATTGAAAAGTTTGGAGCCGATTCAGAAGTGAAACCTCAGGACCCGTCTTCAGTGATCGTGTTTTAAGAGGCAGGTTGTGGTGATGAGGTGAAACAACACTTCTCTCGGTGTGTAAAGGTTTGTGTCCACCCTGTTCCCCCCCGAGCGCCGCCCCCTGGTGGACGGCTTGTTGGGAGACTTACCGTAGCGCGGCCGGAGATCCCACGGGCAGAAAGAAATGTGAACCATAAATCTGGCATATGGCTCGACTGGGGCCGCCGGCAGGTTTACGACCACCGGGGGGGTAGGGGGCGGGGCGGTGGCGTGGGAGGGAGGCGGCTCTTTGTGGCCTGGTCCAGCCATTAGAGCGGGCCACGTGCCATTAGAGTGGACACACTCTGGCATTATGTTGTATAATTTCTCTCTACTTTAGTCCGATTAATTATTCATATTCCCTCAGCAGCTGAGGAGGTAGAGTCCCGACCACGTACACGGGGGAGAACAGACAGGAAGGAGCTTAATAGCTGTGTGTGTGTGTGAGTGTGTGTGTGTGTGTGTGTCTGTGTGTGTCTGTGTGCGTGCACGCTCGTTACGTATACATGCGGTTGACAGTTGAAAACCACTTATATGTTAATAATATATGTGAATAATCAAAACATTGTCCTTTTAGAGTTCAGCAGAGTTACGACAAGAGCAGCTTCCAATTAATTCTCTGCTTCAAGCTGCTTCTTCCACGTTTATCATGTTTTTCAGCAAACAACTAATTCACGATGTAGTTAAAGCTTGAAGAGACTTTTAAAACTGGACCTGACTCACGAGGCTTCACTTCAGTTTATCAGAGGACAGAAAACACACATGATGAAAGAATGATAAATAATGATCTCAGCTTGAAACAGTGAAGGAAAGTTTGCTTTTACTTTTCTGAGTTCTGGATCCAACAGATTTCATTATATATTTCATATCATGGTTTTGTCTCTAGTCTCTGATCATGACGATATGATCAGTGAACATATCAGGTCTGAAATAATGTCGTCTGCAGGTTTTAAGGTGAAACACATTCAACCGGTTTAAGCTTTAAAAGGATAAATTCAAAAGCTTAAATGTAATCGAGTCCTTTTTGAGACTTAAGGCCGACCTGTGGTTTCCTGTCCGGAGGCTTCTCTCTCACTCGGGCGGTAGACGAGGAAAACGAAATCCTGAGAGAAACGTTTGTCTTCGTCCTCGGGATCCGAATCCACCCGCCACTCTCAACCTGTAAGACGCTCCAGCTCTTTTAATCCTCCTGAGAAGACGGCCGGGAGAGGGGGGAGGAATGTGCCGGATCAAACGACCTCCCCACCGTCCCCACCGCCTCCCCACCTGCAGGACAAGGATGCTCTGTATCGGGGGGGGGGCAGGGGGGGGGTTGACAGGTAACCAGAGCCTCCGCCCCCTCTGCAGCCGCCCCTCGGACACTTCACCCCACGCCAGATCACTTTCCTCTCCTGAAGCCGGGCCTTGTCCGGCGCTAAACGACCACGATGTAATTAGTCTGCGAGACACAAAGCCCTGAACGAGAACAGACATCTCAGTGACTCATTAGGAGACAACAGATTAGATAAGGAAGGTCTAAGATGTCCGCCGCCCCGCCGTCCACCTGCCGACAGGTGAGCTGGATCAGAGGTCGCCATCGCTCCCACGGGGGCCGCTAATGGATGTAATGGGGGGCGGTGGGGAGGGGGGGGTTTACTGACGGGGTCGAGTTTCGGGGGGGTGTGGGGGGGGGAGGGGAGGTCAAGGACCCCAAGAGTTCTGAGGAGAAGGAAGGAATGAAAGAAGAGGAACAAGCTCAGGATGAAAGAAGAGATGAGAGATGTAATTGGATGGTGATGGACACACACACACACACAGAGTGACACAGACACACACACACACAGAGTGACACACACACACACACACACACATACACACACTAGCTTCTCCCTGAAAATAAATATCGATGTATTAATGACAGTTGATCCAGGACTGCGGATACAGTTCAACTTCTGTATTTGTGGTGGGTGGCCCTGTGTGTATGTGTGTGTGTGTGTGTGTGGTGTGTGTGTGTGTGTGTGTGTGTGTGTGTGTGTTTGTATGAGAATGTGTGTGTGTGTTGTGAAAGGGGAACCTGTGTGTTGGCTGTTTCACTTTGGATCTCAGAGGTTTTTCCAGTTTTCTGTGCATCACCATCGTCTTCTACTTTGTTCTCATGTATATTAAATGTTTTTGATCGTCTGGGAACAAACTGGATTTCATGGCTCATTTTGAAGCTTCATGTGAAAGAGTGTTTATTATGGGTTAGGGTCAACCAGTGAATTCTCAGCTGTGGTGTTTATCAACCTTGTTTACGTCTTTCCATCCGACTCCTCGAGGCCGGACTGAGTGCGTCTCTACACCTTCACAGATCTGCTTCTTAAAGATTGAATAATTAGAGTCTGAACACAATGGGACGTATTTCAGTTTCCAGTGAAGGTTGACAGCCCTTTATAAGTTTGACTGACACTCCCCCACTCCCCCACGTAGAAAAGACCCCACATCACGAGGAGCCGGAGGAACGAGGACGATTCTGTCGCACACGACTTTTCCAAATGAATGAATTTGAAAGTGAAAGCGAGCGAGGTCTAACTTTTTGTTTCCCTAAATGACCCTTGCTTCACTAACACTGGAGGTAATAAATGTTAATGTATGTAAACTGAATCAATTCATCCCATCAGCAATAAAAAGAAAATCTTTTCTGTGGCTTTTCCCCTCGACTGCGCCCGCGACACCACGACCCGCTGATGGCTCTGTAGTTAAAATATGGAGTCTGATCCGTCCCCGAAACCAAGTCCAGGTCGACGAGCTCATTTAAAACCTCCTGACACTGACAGGCTGACGGCTGATCCCCTGAATAAATGGAGCGGCTCGTCAGAAAGAGAGTGGAGGGATGGAGCGAGGGAGGGAGGGAGGGAGGGAGGGAGGGAGGGAGGGACGGCGGCGGCCACGACTCTGGAACCCTCTCTGTGCCTCTGGCTGTGAAGGAGCTGGTGATAAAATGAGTTTTTGAATATGGAGTGAGCCTTTTTAAACCTAATTCCTCCCGGTCTCGCCCCAGAAATACAGATCTGACATGTGGGGAAGAAGAGAATCAAGGGCAATCACATCAAGTCCTGTCAGAGAGGAAGAGGAAGAGGAAGAGGAAGAGGAAGAGGAAGAGGAAGAGGAAGAGGAAGAGGAAGAGGAAGAGGAAGAGGAAGAGGATCCACGACTCACTCTGATAACCAGCATCGACTAATGTTGTTGCTAATGTGTGTTTGTGCGACGCCGTTAGAGCGTAACAAACAGAATCAATCTGGTGTGTGGAGCCACAGAGCAGCTCGCTGCACGGCGGCCACAGTTAACTTCCTGTGTGATGTGAGAAGGAGCTGCCGGGCGCTCGTTACCTAAATGAAACCGGTTTTACGAGCTCCGGCTTCGTTTCCCTCTCGACCAATAAAGAGCCGGCGCGGACGGGAAACAGGCGGTTACCCAGCCGGCGTTTAGAGGAGTGAGATAAAGACTTTTCACTTTCCTGTGGAAATCAAACTGAAAGTAGAGTCGAGTAATTCCTCAGCTCACTGCTGGGTGTGCATGTGGACGAGTGACAAAAGAGAAGCTTGATACGTTTCTGTACAATCTGAAATATGGTGAGAAAAACAAACAAGTCATTTAAAATTAGTTTGAGATTTAACTGATTAACTGATGAATTAACTTTTTCCCTCCAGCATCTGCAGCGTCTGTCGGTTCATTCCTCCACCACACAGACCCACAGAAACCAGTCCAGAGGCAGAAGTTACTGTGGAAAAAAATCATATGAAGAGATCAGGAAAAAATGTATAACATATTCATAACACACACACAGAGAGAGACCATGTTCACGCACATCATCACAACGAATGTAAACATGCATTTTTCTATCCAGATTATTAAATCTTCTAATACTGTTTCGGTGTTCATCATACGTCAGTGACATTTATCTTATTTGAATATCTATATTAATCATATATAAAGGATAATTATTTAATGTATATCTGGTAATGCTGGCACCCTTATATGGATCTTCCTGTTACATATGTCCGGAAGCTTGGTACGACGCCCCCTAAACCATGTAGGTTTGAAAACAATACAAATACACAAAGTGTCTATATCCATCCTTATATTTATCCATCCCTCCCTTCATCCCATTCTCTCCATCGATGCTTACATCTATATCTATACCATCATCATCCGTCTCTCTATCCATCCCTCTCTCTATCCATCCCTCTCTCCATCCCTCTCTTCCTCTCTCTCTCCATCCCTCTGTATCATCCCTCTCGCCATCCCTCCCTCCCTCTCTCTCTCTATCCATCCCTCTCGCCCTCTCTCCCTCCATCCCTCTGTATCATCCCTCTCTCCATCCCTCCCTCCCTCTCTATCCCACTTTGCATTAAGTCCACGATTAGACTCGCTTGGTACCACCGGAGCTTGTAGGCAATAAAACACATTGTTAAAGTGACATGTAATTACGCTGCCTCTCTTTTGACTAATTAAGTCGGTGCAGCCTATTATGTGGAAATGTATAAGGAAGTCAGGTGATCAATAACAGCTGTGCAGAGGGACAAGCTCATTCCTCAACGCTCGGATCGCTGATTCCTGCAACATCCCAGCAGCCGTGTTCATCTGGGCCCGGGGTCAGTCCGCTCCGACATCCTGACGCACGCCGCACCCCGCTCGGAGACGAGCACACGGCCGGGGAGTGATGTTCCACCGCCACAAAACAAGACCCTTTTAATTTCATGCTGCCAGAAACTGCCCGTCCCGTTGATGATGGGAGTGGCTTCGCTCAGTGTGTGTGTTCGTCAACACACACACACTCCATGGCTTCATGGCTTCATGGCTTCAAGGCTTCAAGGCTTCAAGGCTTCAAGGCTTCAAGGCTTCATGGCTTCAAGGCTTCAAGGCTTCAAGGCTTCATGGCTTCAAGGCTTCAAGGCTTCATGGCTTCATGGCTTCATGGCTTCATGGCTGACGAAGGCGGGTCTAGAACCGGGAGACGGACACTTCAGATGAAAACAGGAACACATTCAGAAGTGATTGATGACTTTGTCTGAGACGACGTGAGATGGACTGACTCCGCCCCCTCTAGCGCTCCCTGCAGATGGAGGAGGATGAAGACTGAAGCCATGCAGACGTCTCCTCCTCCTCCTCAAGCCCCTGGTGGACTGAGGAGTCAACACAACACAGTGATGGAGTCTGGACGTTCACATCAGGTTCAGTGCGTCAGACAGATGTTCAGTTTGGTGAGGTTAGTATCAGTTGAACAGTATTTCAGGTCAATCCCTCCATCGTGAATCAGCCGGACGTCGAGGACCCGAAACAGATTCATCCACTTTAACGAGTTAAAGAGCGACAACAGAACAATCTGATCGTCTCTGGACCGGAGACACAAATGAAACCGATATCGATCTCCTCATCCGGCTCCGAGCAGGACGACAAACAACAACATTTCCCCAAAATGTCAGCGTGCTCCTTTAATTGGTCTCGTCTATTGGAACAGAGTGTGTGTGGCGAGAGGTTCAGGCGTATTGATACTGATAATGATGTACAGTCAGACGGCCCTCCCTCCCCCCCCCCTGGCAGCCATCTGCTGCAGCAAATACCTGATCCTCATAAACAAACACAGGCTGCCGGTCGGGTGCTGCTGCTCCGGGCCCGATTCACACACCAATCAATGCAGGGATCCCGCTCACTGATATAGAGGCTGCGAAAATTGGCTTTCTTCTTCTTCAGAAGATTCTGGTGATTACCTATATAGGGCTGCTGATTGGAGATTGATCGCAGGTTGGAATTAAACAGCAGTGGGTCCCTTTTCTGTGATTTGTGCGAGGCTCGGTGCACGGATAGAGGATGATGGGCAGGAGGAGGCGAGGAAGAGGGGGAGGAGCAGGACGGGGGGGAAGATGGAGGAGCTGATGGAAACACACTCCACAAAATCTCCATCTTAACAAGTCATTTAGTTCAAAATATCTCATCTTCTCAACACGAGTGGAGAAATCAGCCTGTTTCAGGTTCTCAACACAAAACCTCTGACGTCTTTTCTCCTTAATCAGCTTCTGTTATTTTCTCAGTTGATATTTTTAGCATCGACGTCGTTCAGCTGTGAAAACAGACGTTTGTCAGAGGAGACTCTTAATTTGTGGAAGGAGGCACAAAGCTTTATTTGTCACTGTGTAGATATGACTTCATCTCATCCATCCTTCCATCTATCTTCTGTATTCCGGAGCTGCAGCTGCTCCTCTCTGACGGACAGAGGTTTCTGAAGACGTCAAACAACGAGCACAAACGCCCGCTTCCTTTTATTCGCAGTGTGCACGTCCATCTCTGAGAGAATGAAAAAAGAGAATAGAGAATCAGAAGGAGGAGAAGTTTCTGGACTCCTCTATCTTCCACTCGCTGATGAGCTTTGACTTTGGAACGTGAACGCGAGACGAGCGAGGTCATCGCCGCCGCCGGGGGAAAGAACATTTTCATTGTGCCCCCAGAAGCAACTGTGTTCAGCTGAGGAGTTAGAGAGAGAGATTTTGTAAGAAAATGTTCTGAGGAGCTCTTTGAAAGACGGCTCACCCCTTTCATTATTTTCAGTATCTAACGCGGAGAGAGATAGCGCCATGTTAGCAGGAGGCTGACTGAGGGCTGAGTGCCCCGGCTCTGACAGCTCTGCACAAATGCATATCAGCCAGAGCCGAGATGGGAACTACAGAGAGGTTTAACTCATAAAACATTTAAGAGCCTGCCTCAAATTGCACTTAGAAAGTATTTAAAGCAGTACACACAGCGAGAAGATAATGAGAATGAAAACGTGGCCCCGGTTGAACCCGGAGTGAAAACGTCTGGATGAATTAACACAGAAAACCTTAAAGACGCTCGCTGCTGCGTTTCAGAGCTCGTGCAGGAGGGACTCCGGGCGGGAGAACGCTTTAATCAATATCTCTATATCACAAAAGCTGAACTCACCAGAGGAGCTGGAGGACGGGCCGCTCGTGGCAGGAGCGGCTCGATAGACACGCTGAGGGATGTGCAGCCGTCACAGGCTCATGTTTGGAGGTTTTACGCCCAAATAAACTCAATTTTACAACAACACTAACCTGATCTGAACCAGAAAATGGACCCATACGCCCGGAAAATCTCTCAGCAGGCTCTCGCTCTCATTCCTGCCAGTCAGCCTCAGCGGAGCTCGACAATACAGCGGGAACAACAGCTCCCCGCACTGTGCACAGGCTCGTTTCATCCTACAGCAAACAGGGATGGAATCACAGCCTCCATAAACTTCGTTCCTGCAGAATTCTGGCTTATCGTCTCCTCTGTCACCTTAAAACCAGGATTTGTTTCCAGGATCTCTCCCAGTGTCTCATATGTTCTCTTCTAAGCTCCATGTTGTTTACACGCAGCCGATGCATGAAGCTGCCTCGTGATTCCAGGACGTGATTTCCAACGTGAAACAGTTCTTAGGTTTCATAAGAAAAGAGCCACTGACAAAAACTGAACCAGAGCAGAAACAGTTTAAAATCACAAAGTCTGATTTATTCTGAAGAAAATATGAGTGAATTCATCTGTTCTCGTGTGAATCAGTGTCTGGGACAAGTTAACAAGAATAACAATAGTGATATTGGATAGAAAATGTATTGTTTGCCAGTCTGTGAAGAGCAGGACCCAGAGAGAGGAGCTGGATGTTAACACATCAGACGTCTGCAGCTCTGAGCCGTCGAGCTTCAGGCTCAACCTGGTGTCAGAGAACACGTCCATATAACCTCTACCTGACAGATGGGCACTGATTCACATGAAACACAGTTTTTCATGAATTCACTGAGAAGCTCGCACTGAAAATAAAGAGCTGGTCCATGTGAGAGATTTTACAGTTTTATAATCACTGTAACATTATTAATATATCTTAATATAATCTAATCCGAGCGGACTCTTTAGAAAAGCATGTTTCTGAACAGGGACTCGAGTGTAAATCATTTGTTTACAGAAAGCTGTGAGGATGCTCAGCTGCAGGTAACCATGGCAACAGGGCTGATGTTTCAGCTGGTAAATGGCTGAAACAGAAGAGAAATGAAACACTGGTAAAAGGCATCACTGCTCTTAGAGAGGACTCGAACCCCCGAGTGCTCTGAGGAGCAGATCTCATCTAGAACGTGAAGAATCTCTGAAACGAGCAGAGTTAATGTATCTGCAGCGTCTGAGTGAGACTCGTTCACACCTCGTCCGGTTCACAGCTTCACACTGAACCTGAACATCAGGTGTGAACGGCAGGGACGTGAGCAGACATGTGGGGAGACGCAACTCAATCTGTCATCGTGTGTCAAAGAAGTGAACATGCAGAATCACATGGAAGTAAACAACAGGATGTGTAACCTCACTGTGTGTTGTGTGTGTTGACCTGACGCAGAGCGAACAGGGCCGAGGCTTTAACACGTGGCAGCTGAAGATTTAAAGATTTAAATCCTCGGCTCCGAGCGCACAGAGAAGGAGCCGAGCAGTCGGAGGCAGATTCCCGGGTGGGAGGTTAGCAGCATGTGGTTAAAAGCTGCACGTCTCCCTCACTTTGCTCTCGTGTGAGAACAATTTCATCAACAGAAACGCAACCAGAGCTCTCTGAAAATGAATTCCAGGCTGGGTAATGAAGCAGCCGTATGCAGCCGGCTCAGGCACAGAACATATTAGACTTTTAAATCTTTATTATTTACAACCCGGCTCGCTTTTGATATCTGGAGCCTCCACAGAAATCCTCCCGTGTCCACGGTCCGGCCCGTCTGGAGGTGAAGGCGCCGACCACGAGGGAGCGCCGGCGGCTTAGTGCCGATGACGTCAAGTCACTGAAACATTTTCATCATCTGGCAACAGAGGGAATGTTACAAATTAATTCTCTCTATTATTTAGTGGTTCCAGTTTGACTGAACGTGGATCCGAGGCGTCCTGGCGTCCGGCCTCGTGTTTTTGTTTTCCTCGCTGCAGGACTGTCTTCACACTCGAGTGGGACGCCACTTTTCCCCTCTGCTCGTTCCAGACCCACAATTCAGAGCACTTGTGATTCTCGGCTCCTTCTGTCTGGCGATGCTATCAGAGCGACCATCTACCTCTCCAGCAGCCACTCCATTCTCTGCTTATGTTTGTTTAATACTCGGTGGAGTTGTGCGCCCGGGATTGGGTGTCTGAGGTGTGATGCTGAGAGATTTCCAATTGATGGGATGGAGGGAGCGGCGAGGGGAGAGGAGGTTATGGAATTGGAGGAGAAACGAGAAGAGGCCGAGTCGATGGGCGAGCAAAGTGTTTTGGTCCACAAAGCATCGGGCCAGACTATTTACCAGAGAGAGAGAGAGACGCCCAAAGTCAAATGGAAACTGAAAAGACTTCAGTGGAGTGCGGGGGATTCATTTTTGATGAGAAATTGCACAGTTTTGCACCAGGGTATTGAACCACACTACTTAAAATCCCTTTTACTACACAAGGCAATCGAGCTCCACATTAATATAATGATGAGCTTCCATGAAATCCCTGCTGCCGCCGCTTTGAGCCTCATACGTTCAGAGTTCTGCTCGATCTGCAGACTTTGTTTGGATGAAGTTGTGAAACCGTTTGTGTTCAACTCCCTGGACGGCGTCACGTTGGGATGAAGGTCCAGGACGGAACAGACGTTCAACCTCCTGTCAGCTCAGTCAACACACGTCCTCCATGGAAAGCTCTACATCAGGATATTATTATAAATGTAAATACTGGCATTTCAGTCCAAACGTGAACTCGTACCTGACACAACTTCCTGACATCCGTCCTCCACCTGGTGAACTAGTGTTGGAGTCTGTTTGTCGTCCTGAGGGAACATGCAGACTCTGTCGCTCTATCGTTCACCTGCCGCTCTGTGACGGTACCTATCAGCTGGAGAACACGACACATAGAGCAGTGACAGTGAAGCAGAACACCGGAGCTGTGGTGCAGGCAGATAAACCAGTGACATGAAACCACAGCCACGTGGAAACCTCCACAAAGAACCAACATCATCATCTGAGGAGGTTTTCAGCCCTGAAGAGGAGCTGGATGTCTGAGATGGAGCAAAACCTCGTTAATCAAATCTTTACAGTTTGGGCACATGAGCAGAAAATCTCTGTCCCCACCTTCAATTTATAAAATATCTAAATCCAGACGAGAACAGAACAAATATTCAAAGAAGCATGCCCGTCAGTAGGTGGCGATAAAGTCAATGATTCGTCAAATACCACAAAAGAAGCTGTGGTCCGAGTAATATTGGTCGAGTTGGCGGGAGTTCGAACCTATGACAGGGCAGGTCATTGGTTCAGTGGAAGGGTTGAGATGATCATCCTCTGGAGACTATGTTCCCAGATTGAAGCACTTTAAAAACACAAGAAGCCCAAGTTCTTGAATTTTAATTGATCAACTTTTGCACCGTGAGTAAGTTTCAGTAAAGGTTTGATACCCGACACCACGAGCTGCTCATTAGTTTTGAAATCTGTCTCAGAACATCTGGAGATCGACCACACCAACGGAAACTGAACAGATCTGCTCACGAAGCTGCTGCACTGATGAACTCTGGGATTTTAACAGGAAGTCTGGTGAAGACTGATCCTGAGAGGCCACCTCGATCCGGACGGCCCACGTGGCGTCTCGGCGAGCAGCTCACGTGACCGCTCTACGCCGTCGGCCCTGAGGGAACATCTCTCAACCTGTCAACATCTGTCACAGCTCGTCCCAGACTGCATCTCTGAAGAGCAGTCAAACGTTTACATCAGCAGCCGCGGCGGCGGCGGGGAAACCCCCGAGGGGACCGGTGCTGCTGGAACGCCGCCTCGCTCGCCATCCGTCACCGTCAGGAGGAAGGTGCCTCCTCCTCCTCCTCTTTTCATTTGTGGCTGGCGCTCGTCCAGACACTAATGAGGACTGGCTCTTGTCGTTTTTCTGCAGATGCGGCGTCTTTTTCCCCCCCGCTGTCATAAAGCGCCGGCCAGTTAACGACGGCAGCAAAAGTCTTCAAAATGTCAGTGACAAGAAAAACGGCGAGGGAGCCTGCGGTCAGCAGTTTGGAGTGAGGGGCAGGTCGTTCCCCAGCATGGTGGACGTGCCTCTGTTAACGAGCGAGCGCCCTGCCAACGCCATCGTGATGCAAAGTGGAAGAGGAGGCGTCTTTTAAAGGCGGCATATGGCTGCAGAGCATCTCCACTGATGTATTGTCATGGGAGACCCCTCTGAAACGGAGCCAGATGTCCACGTCTTCTCAGAGACAACGTCCTGATGTCTCGCTGCTTTATTGGCGGCGGCGGCGTGCAGTTGGTCGTGACTGTTATTGCTGTTCTGACAGTAATGATAATGACCATGAGGTTTATGGTTATTATAGGATTAATAACAGATGAGCAGGTGATTAAAGAAAGTTGCAGGTACATGAATTACACAGATGAGGGAACAACTGGATCCTGACTTTGATCTGTTCCCTTTATCAGGTTGAGTCTCATGTTTGTGTTGAAACCCGGGGAAGCAAGATTTAAAAAACCGTGATGAAAGAGCTTTGAACATTCCCACCTCCAAGAACAAGTTTCATAATTCAGCCGGCGAGCGGCGGAGTGTGTGGTTGAGGGAGAAACTCTTCTTTCACCTCTTTACTTGTTTTTTTTTACTTCGCCTGCATCTTTACTTTCTGCTTTTTCATCAGAGTTTCATCACTTCTCTTCCTCTCTGTCGCCGTCAAGAAAAACAAACTGAGAAGTTCGTCTCCATCACGTTCGTATAGAAAACACGGAGCTGGTCTGTTGACTGCGTCCAAACAGTTTAGATCAAATGTCAATGTCCCGTCAAACTGACCTGAGACCACAGATCCACGTTATCCACCATCTAACCAAACATCTACCACTTGGTCCACGTTCCAAAGTCATCCAACGTTTCTCAGACGAGCATCAGAGGAATCACAACTTTGATTCCAGGATTTAACTCTGAGAAAAGATCGATTATGATTTTATTGATACAAAGACTAAACCTAGAGAGAGAGTGCTCACAAAGTTTAAACATGAAGTCTGAACTTGACAATGTTAGCTCATCTTTTGATCTGAATCCAGCTTCAGGATAATTTTCTCAACACAATGAAGTTGTTTCTGCTGGTTTCAGACCAACAGGAGCATTTGCAGCCTGTTGCTATCATGAGTCGGTGGAAAGTGATTGTGCGACGATCTGCTGACACGTTGTCACTTTGTGCACAAGCAGATCTGATTTTATTGTTATTGTTCTGCTCAAATCCAACCATGATAAATCTAAAGTAAATCACTGGTGAATCCTGAACCTGGAGCAGGAGCCTGTTTCCTTCTCTTTCATGTGGACTTGAACATGATGCTCCTGTGTCATGTGCTTCACACCATGAGTCTAATAGAGGAGGAGTCCTCACCACAGCCTGTCAGTCTTTTGTTATTATCTCTCCTTTATGTCAGATCCTGGTCGAAGATCAAAGACCTTAATCCAAATGTTCTCATATCCCAGCATCCTGCAGCGCTGAATACAGATTAACACAACTTGTGTGTGTGTGCGGCACATCTGTGAGAAAACTCAAGTTTCACAGGATCTTTTTAAAGAATCCTCCAGAAGAAACTTTAAGAGACTTGGCTTTGAACATGAATTATGATGCAGAATCGTCATCGTAGAAATGTAGTTTTTATGTATTTAATTTAATTTAGCACTTTAAGCTCCATAAGAATAAATACAACAAATTACAGGTAAATTAAGATTATTAACATCTGATTAAATGAGTAGTCTCTAGTTTGACCTTTAAGACAAATTGTCACCGGATAATTCCTTTCAGCTAATTCCGGTAGCATGTTCTCAGGTAGCGTGATCTCTGTTAGCGTGTTCTAATATAGTGTGTTCTCTGGTAGCGTGTTCTCTGGTAGCGTGTTCTCAGGTAGCGTGTTCTCTGGTAGCATGTTCTAATATAGTGTGTTCTCAAGTAGCATGTTCTCAGGTAGTGTGTTCTCAGGTAGCGTGTTCTCTGGTAGCGTCTTCTCTGGTAGCATGTTCTCTACGTGTCCTGTGTCGTGGTGAGCTCGAGTTGTGTTGAGTATTTCATCCCCACATGACAACGCCCCCTCAGAGACTCAAGTGATGAAGTGAGTCCATCAGTCAGAGCTGCTCTGAAGTCTGGAGGGTCGACTTCTAAATCCAGCCAGTGTCTAATGAGAAGCAGCCTTCTGCACATAAACAGCCTGTCAGACAAACCTGAGGGAATCAAACTTCCTCCAACCGCTCCAAGAGGAACTCAGCTTTTCAGCAAAGAGTTTATCTGATGACAAACATCTGAAGACGGCTGCTTATTTTCTGGAAACATTCCCTGAAGTTTGACACCGTCAGAAGAGGCCTAAATGTAATTCATTGATTTATGTGAGTAATGCAGCCCAGGTGCATCATGGGAGAATGAACTGGGAGCCTCAGGATCCCAGTCGTAGACGGGTCTGGCTGGGAGTCGTCACATCTTACCTCCAACACGACCCAGACGAGCGGGGATCAGCTCACTTGTTCCATCAAATAGCTGCTACCACACAGCCGAGGTGAGGCGGCACATCAGTGATGGAGCACATCAAGGGAGAACCACTCTTTGCCTCCTAATTGGCTCCAGCAGGTCATCGCCGCTCCGCTCTCATGTGTCGGGGATATTATGCCAGACACATTTGGATTTAATTCTCCAACACGTATGCTCATTTGATTTTGCGCCGGGCCCGAAGAAGACGAAGAGGAAGAAGAAACGAGCAGGAGGAGGCGGTTTAATTGAGAGGGAGAGCTGGTTGAAAAGAGCTGGAGGATGACTGGAGGTGACACATGGAGAACAAGAGTGTGGATTTAAAACATGAAAGGGAGGGATGGGGGGGGGGAGGGGGGGAGGAGGGGGAGGACGACTCGGCCGACCCGTCGGATTGAAACAGCCAGAGATGGAGAGTGACTCATCTGAGATAAAAGCAGGAAGCGAAGGCTGCTGCTGCGACAGCTAATGAAGACCTCCTCCGCCCGCTGCCTTCCTCACATCCAGCCCTCATTGTTTATTGATGCCTTGCTCCGAGCTTCAGACCAGAGCAGACGATCACCGCTTGGCCATCATGCCGTTTAGAGGCCTTTAGCATAAAAGCAATCATTTTTAAAGGCTTTTCCTCTGCCGCACTTCAAACGGGGCCTCGGTGGCCCTGCTGTCGGGGGAAACAGGACCTGCCGTGTTCCCCGAGCGGAGGGTAATGTGAGTCTCCGTCTGCGATGCTCTCCTGCAGATAAGATGCAGAGGGCTTTGATGCAGCAGCGAGCGTGAAGAGCCTCTCTGTGAAAACTAAACAAATACCCTCTCGATTGGCTGTGAAAGAGAGCAAATTAGACGCTGCCTGCTGAAGTGAGAGCGCCACATAATCAACTGGAAGGAGGCAGAGGAGCTAAATGAGTTTTTCGGGCTGAATTGATATGCAAATGCAGCAAATCTACAGGACCTGCTCGAACCAACAAGGACGAAGAGTTTAACCACAAACAGACACTTTGTTTTAGGTTTTAATGAGTTGGCTCGGTGATCGCACACACACACACACACACACACACACACACACACTGAGGAGGTGCCTAACTGCCATAGGAATCAGCTTTGTCTTTGTAAGTGGAACGTGTTCAGTGTTCAGTTCCATTGGGGAGTCTGAGATGATTATAAAATCAATCTTCTTAAGCTGCTGAGGTGTTTCCCTAAAGTATAAAGACAGACTAAGCTCCTGACAGCGACCATCGATTAAAACACAAGTCTTCTGTCTTCATTATTTCCATGTGTCAATCATTTACTTACAAATATCTTAAAACTAAAATAACAACATCTACAACACATTCGTCAAACTCCAGTTATCACTTTTCTCTTTGGCCGTTTTTGGACATGAACTCTGGAATGTGTCTGGTTTCTGTACAGTTTGTGGAGTTTGAGTTTCTCACATCGTGTTTTCGAGCTGGAGTCGGTGATAACGAGGGGCGGCATCGACCCGCGGCTCCGAGCAGAAGATAACAAACATATTACAACAGTATTTGATTGTTCTTTTCACCTTTGCAATACTCATCTGATAGCTCTTCTGTGTAAGCCCGGAGTCGAGCGTGAGCCTTTTTCTACTGCGCTAATTAAAACCCGGAGCAGTTCGTACTTTGTGTGTTGAGGATTAAACCGAGAGTTTTTATTCTCTAAGTCTCCATCATCAACGGTTCTGAAAGACTGTGTTAAAAGTCAAATCACCAAAAAGTTCAGAAAAGTCAAAGTGGGTCCGACTTCCTCACGTGTCACCTTCGCACTTATCCAAGGTGGAGACGAGCACAAAGTTAAAAACAGCTCAACAAACAGTCGTCCTCACTGCTGCTAATTAGCTGCCTCCACTTAAAATAAAACAAAAGGCGGAAACGGGACGAGCGGCCGCCTGAGGGCCTGTCGTCACGGTGATGGATGGATGACACCGACTCCCTGCGGCAATGGCAGACAGCGAGCGGAGCGCAGGGCGGGGGGGCGGGGGGGGGGAGGGGGGGTAAACGGGTCTGTAGGACGGAGACGGCCTCTGGGTCGGGGAAATGGAGCAGAGGGCGTGGCCTCCGTGGACCCGCCCCCTGCTGGAGAACAGCGCTATGCTCTCCAGCTCCGGTCCTGCAGATCAGTCAGAAGATATAAACTCTCAATGACAGGAAATCACATCACAGGACTTTTTTTAATTCATAATTATCAATGTTTAGTCTGGTAAAGGAATGGAAGTTGATGTCTGTAATTACTTTCACTTTTGAAGAGACACAAATTATTCCTACATCACTTTAATGTTAATGTGTCTAATGTCAAAGATTAAAAACATCTTTAACACTTTCATTCACATGTTCAGGATTTAATTAACATCAACAGTTTCCTGTGGCTCGTGTTTGAAGTCATAAGAAAATATTAATGATCTAAATATCACAAACTGAAAGTGGCAATCTCGGCGTTTCCATTTAAATGAACGTTAAACGACGTCTATCACTGGATGAGGTGATTGAGCCGAGTGCTCACTGAGGAAAGTACTGACATATTTGGACATTATGAAATTCTGGAGAAAAGTGCAAAACAAACATTTTCTACACTTTCAGTTTCACTGGCCAATAACAAGTCGACTCTTATTATGAAGTATTCACAGGAAATGGAAAATGTTGTCATCAGATCGAGACACTGATTGGTTTTCTGACAGTTTGAAATGTGTATTGTCAGGAAGTGATGAATAGTCAGCAGCACACACACACACAGACACACACACACACACACACACACACACACAAACACACATCATTTGTAAATGTCTGAATAACACAAAAGAGTAATAAGGATTTATAAGATAAGATGTGTGTTGTGTTTTCAGTGTGAAGAAAAACTGGGACCTTATAAGTTGTTGCATCAGTTTTCTCATCTGTGTGTGTGTGAGAATATCAGTGCAGGTTAAACGGGGGTTCACACACACGTTCCTGTTCACACACAGACAGACTCACACACACATACAGACACACACACACACACAGACACACACACTGGGTCTCTGGGGTCTTTCCTCAGCAGCCTCTGACTCTAAAGCTCTTTTCATGCTGCTGAAGTTGAGAGCGGCAGGGTGGAGGTTTGGTTCATCCTCCCGTGGAATTGGATTATTTCTGGATGAGGACACCCCCCCCCTTCAACACCAGCTGGTTTTAAAAGTCCCCGATAGTGATGAATCCATTTCTCTGTGTAGTGACTGTGAGTTCCAGCTCTTAGACGGACCCAGCGTCCAGTCGGCTGGGATTAAAGCTTCAGCCTGAATTCAGGGGTTCACATGTTGCAAGATTCAAGATTCAAGATTCTCCACACAGCATGAATGCATGTGACATTCATGTGGCTGCAGTTAAATATAAAATAAATGTCAGCTATGTTTCTTTTTCTAGTCGCCAGAACAAGTCAAATCCTCCAAAGTCACAAAAGAAAACACGGGAGAACATCCTGAGAAGACCAGGACGGATCCAGAACCTGCCGGAGGGGCTGTGTGACCCGACTGACCCAGGAGCAGCTTCAGATCCTCCAGGAGCAGCTCGGGAACAGGACAGATGGACAGACTTGGTAAGTTTGCTGCTACCTGGCAGAAAAAGTCACAGATAAATAATGAAGATGCTTCAGTGGAACTTTGTGGAGAATCTGTGAATCTGTGGATTCGACCTGTGACCGAGGTCCAGACACTGAGGATGGGAGCCACTGATGTGAAGTACGCAACACAAACCAACACAGGAAAACGTAAACAACTATTTCTATTTCTACACCACAACACCAACACATTTTATTCTACTGTCATTCTGGACTTTTATTTCTATTATTCTGCATACAGCACATTTCATATCAATGGTTTTAAAACTTGAAACACCTTTTAGCCTCTTTTAGCTTTTTGTTTTGATTCTCTTGCACCACATGTCTGATTGAATCCCATCAGAACCCGTCCAGGAAACATTCATTTGATTCTTATGAACGTTTGGTTGCCTCATTAAAAACATGTCCAAAGTGTAAGTCTGACCCTCGGTGAATTGCTGACTCGGCACCAGGACCTGAAACCGTCCTGTTGTGTATTCAGAGCGAATCGGAGTAAAATGACTCAGACGAATGTAGAATGTCAGCGTACAGCTTCATCCCAGGGCTGGAAGTGATCCTAACAAATGTCACCATCATCTAACCTTCACGCTGAGTGCAAACTGCCATCGGATCAATTACCTGCTCCGGCCCGGTGACCTTTCCCATCATTTGTTAAACGGAGAATGCCATTTGATTTGCTCTAATTGCTCCTCGTCTGCCGCCGAGACGAGACCGACGTCTTCTTCACTTCCTGTGAGATCTGCAGCTGGAGTTCGGTCCGGAGTTTAAGAACCAGCAGAAGAACACCAGCAGGAAGTGGGTTCACAGATTGTTTTTAATGTGGTCGATACAATGAGCTGCAGAAAAAAGACAAAACCAGTGAGCTGATCCCAGACCAGTGAGATGAACCCAGACCAGTGAGCTGATCCCAGACCAATGAGCTGATCCCACACCAGTGAGCTGATCCCAGACCAGTGAGCTTA
Organism: Pseudopleuronectes americanus; assembly: GCA_038501795.1. Lineage (NCBI taxonomy): Eukaryota > Metazoa > Chordata > Actinopteri > Pleuronectiformes > Pleuronectidae > Pseudopleuronectes > Pseudopleuronectes americanus. Next base: position 24,819,811 of record CM076723.1, read on the forward strand.
TCCCAGACCAGTGAGCTTATCCCAGACCAATGAGCTGATCCCACACCAGTGAGCTGATCCCAGACCAGTGAGCTGATCCCAGACCAGTGAGCTGATCCCAGACCAGTGAGCTGATCCCAGACCAGTTAGCTGATTCAGACGAGTGAAACCTTCAATATTAATAAAATGTAATAACCAGTGGTCTCTGCAGTGTGTGGGGACGGGGCTGTGTCTTTTTAATTATTTTATTTCACCACATTTGACCGAGACACAGACACACTCCATCATCTCCATCATAACAACAACACACAACCACTTCCTGTTGGGACATCTGCCTTCACAGTAAAAGCAGAACCTTCACGGTGCTGCAGCTTCAATCGGAGCTGAAGAACCTTCCAGCTCTGCCGCTCGTCTCAACTCGTCCCACTGCTGGAAGTCACCAGTGCTCATCTGAGGGCTCCCAGTGCCATGATGCAACTGGTTGAAAGACAAACACAACTCCCCTCGTTTGTCCATCTGTCACGCACAATATCTCAGGGACACTGATTGGATTAAGTCATTTCATTCTGTCTCGTCTCAACATGATGACACTTCTGTGTGAAAATGTCTGGAAACACTGAGACTGAGCAGCTGTTTATAAAAGAAAGATTTGAATAAAATCCAGTCTGATGCACGTTTTCTTGCATTTTTGACAAATTCAGGGACTCGACCCCTCGTCTGCTTTCAGCTGCGTCCCGGAATCGAACGTGGCGGTGATCAACCCGGTGGGAGCGGTACACGAGCGGCAAGCTGCGAACAAGACGTCCTGTTTGTCAGTGGTTGGGGGGGCGATCTTTTCATCAAACGTCACGACCGCAGCTCATCCATCTTCTCCCAAATATCTCATACATGGAAATAATTCATGTGCTGTGGCATTAAATGTTCATGCAGCTTCACAAAGTCGACTCTGCATGACGCCGACGTGAAGGGGTCTTTGTACATAAAGACATAAACTTCAGAGCTGTTTCATAAATAGAAGGAAATGAAATATGTGTAAATAGGAGAGAGGAGGCGTGAGCGGGAGGAAGGAGACAAACATTTCAAGTGTTTTGAAAGAGGTTTCACAATAAAAGAAGAAGAAACTGAATGTGTGATGATTTATGAATCAGTGGCAGCAAACAAATATTAAACCAACATTTCAAAGTTTACATTGAGTCACCAGGTGGATCTTCCCATCATCAAATATGATCCTTTCCTCCAAGTGCAGATTCATTATGGGTTTATATGAATGTGTTTTATACGGATATTAATATGCACATGTCGTTTTAAACATATGAACATGAATATACAGACATGTTGACCTACATGTGTAGATTTTCTGGTTTGTGGTTTATTTAAATTCAAAAGAAGAAAATGCAGTTAAAAGTTTCTGCGATCACCAGCTGATCAGATTCTGGTAAAAGATTCTGGAACAAGTGCGAAATGTCAAAATACATTTTTACTCATCTGTTATATTTGATCAATTGAAAATATATTTTATTAGTGTTGAATAAAACGTCTGTTGTCCCAACATCTCATCTGTTCTTTGCTGAATACAGATGTTTAATGGAAACTGAGCCTGGGATGCGACGGATGATGTTTTATGAAGAAAAGACAGAAAGAAATAATGAAAACAGATAAGACGGGAGGAAATGAGCAGTAAAGGAGGGAGAGGGTCAAAGATAAAGGAAGAGGGAAGTGAGATACGAGGACAGAAGAGATACAGTAAGTCAAACGTGTGTGAGATCCCAGATGGAGTCGTGGATGAAGAACACGCAGGGCTTGAACTGTGCTGACTCCACATGATGAATCACCGAGGATCCACTGGGACGTCAGCAGCGTGTCCCGGAGCCTCGGAGCCTCGGAGCTGCATTAACAGGAGATGGATGGAGATGTTCGGAGTCCTGGTGCTCACCGTCTCATGCTCTTTGCTCTGCAGCCCGTCATCCATCATGATTCCAGACTCACGCGTGTACACACATCCATCAGGGGACGCACTCAGGACGACTGAACGCAGGAAATCAGTTATCTCTCCCATCGAACAACAGAGCAGCTGCGTCTCCGAGGAAGAGAAATGAATAAATGGATGAATATTTAAAGTCCTGATCCACTGATGAATGTCATCTCCACTCTAACTTGACAAGGACGTAGAGTTTCTGTAAAGAGGCTGAAGGCTTTATTATCAAAGAAAAACAATTACTGAGACCGAAGGCCGACGTTTCTGCTGAGTCACAGGACGGAGGGATCCAACGACGGGAACTGAAGTGTGCACGTGGTCCTGGGAAGGTCTGGAGCTTCTGAGCAGGAGAACACAAACGTCAGAGGGAGTCCGTGAGCAGCTCACAGGAAGCTTCCCAGAATCTGATGGTTCAGACATGTCAGAGGATCAAGGACATGAAGAAGAGACAGAGACAAACTGGGTTAACGTGCTCCTGAAGATAAGTTAGAAGTTTATACAGAACAATACGTTATTTATTATTCTGACTCTAAAAGCTTCGATACACTTGTTGTGAAATGATCAGATTTGTATCTCAGTGTCGGTGAAGCACGAATATATTTTTGTGACTTTTCCAGTTTTCCGCGGCTGTTTGAAAGTTTTTTAATCAGCGACTCATTAAAATCACTTTCATCAACGACTGATACTGAAATAATAATCTGCAGATCTTTGAATACATGAAACTCTGCATTCAGCTTCACCAGCGAAAGTTCTGCTTCTGTAGGATTGTAATCAAATCAGCCAGAATGAATGAATGGGACCTGGCTGTGTGTGTGTGTGTGTGTGTGTGTGTGCATGTGTGTGTGTGTGTGTGTGCAGCACAGTTTGAAATGTCAGGGCCCGATTGATTTCTTCTCTCTCTGATTAATTCATCTTACGCTCTAATGTTCTGCATAGAAAATTGTTGAATGGCATTCAGCGAGATTAAAACCACAAACAGCGCTTTTCATAATTTGACAGGTGACTGGCGGGAGGCAGACTCCTGGATGATTGCATCATTAGGGGGTTTTCTTTCCTCACAAGGAGGAATTAAACGCACCATCAGCACCTTTTCTATCTGGCGTCCGTGATGTGGCGTCGCTCAGATGCTCAGTTCCTGTCTCAGTCGCAGAGCGTGGGCGCTGAGCGGGCCCCGAGTGCAGACTGAAGGGTTTAGAAGACCACTCCCACTTCCTTTTCAACCAGTGGGTCACGGTTCATGGTCCCAGATGATGACTCCTGACCGGGCGGCTCAACTGGTTCTATAGATCCAGATTTTCTCGGCTCCACTGTGACGTCACACGTTGGTTTGTGAGCGGCTGAAGCCTCAGTTCTACTTCCTGTTCAGCGCCATCTTGATTTTTAATATCAGACATAACCATATTTACAGGACGTGGGGGGCGGAGCCTGACTGAGAGCTGTCATGTCATTTCTCTTTGTTCACACGAGTCCTTATTCTTCTTTGAAACATTAATCTGTGAAACTCAAAAGTTTTAATAGATTCTGGAGCAGAATCAAAAAAGTTTAAATTAAAAGAAAAAAGAAGAATAAACCGACATCATGTGATTTGTAGTTTGAGCTGTGAATCGTGCACCGACCTCTGGAGAGAAGTGATCTCTTCACCGACACGCTCATTCCCTCTGTCATACCCACAATGCTTTGCTCAGACATGAAATATTCGGAGCCAAACCACGATAGTGGGAATGCGATATGGCGATAATAATAACCTGCAGTTTGTAAACATCCGCTCAGGTACGACGTCGCATTCACATCCACACGCGTGTGATTCCTTATTTCCCAGTTAGAATGAGAACGCGATAATACCAGCCGACTGCCGCCGTCCTCGGGAAGTTGAATCATTCATGGTGGGAAAATTGCTCCTTTATGTGCAATAAATATTGATTTATGCCTCCTGCATATCTGGATGTGGCGCAGCTCCACCAGCCTCTTCCTCATTGTCCACATTTCACTGTTTTCTCCGCCACTCGTTCTCTGGGTGGGAACTTATCAGGTTTTCATCATCATCATCTTCTTCACGGCCTCGCTCTCTAACTGCTCACGAGGAGGCGGCGGCTCCCTAACCCTCCATCGGGGGTTCGTTCAGACGGGTCATCACAGTGTCTCAGAGAGAAGCGGCTGAAACAGAAGAAGAGAGACGTTCTGTAGTGAAAACAACTGAGGGAACAACATCAAGCCATGAAAGATGGTAAATATCTAAGATGGGTGATAGGATCTGAAATGTAAAGTAGTAGAAACAGTTTGTTTCACCTTTTGGATTCTTGGAAGGTTTAAGCTTTGCTTTATTTTTAATCATATGTATTTTATTGCTTTAAGCCAACAGGAGAATATTATCTCTGTAACATCTTTAATTAGAAAAACAATCAAACTAACGAGTGAATAACAAAGATCCACACGTCCAGGATCTCACTGCTGCGAGGGCACAAACACACTCAGACAGAAACGTGTGTGAATATGAGAAGTAGATCTTCTCAGCTGCTCAGTCGTGTGTGAAGGTGTGAATGTTCTGTAGATGTGGGCTCCTGTAAGATCCTCTGTGGGTTTAGTGGAGATTCATGTTTACATAGTTTTCCTCTGTTTCCTCGAAGTGACGCAGTTTATTCTCACACATTATTCTACACTCAGTCAGATCAGGAGAATGTTCTGTTCTTTTTACAAGACTTTTAATTAATCTTGTTCATTCTCTAGTTTCACATTATTCTTGTGATCACACCTGGTTTTTAATTCTGTGTATTAACCGAACTGAATGCAGTCGTGATGTCATGACACATTATGCAAACTAACCTTATAACCCACTAGAGGAGAGAAACACTCAAAGAGAAGTGACAAACAACTTGATGTCAAGTTTGAAACATTTATTTGATAAAATCCAAAGACACAGAAACATCCTACATTGATTCAGCAGCTTCTTCTTTTCTGCCTCAAACTAAAAATCTCCTCATCGATTCCAAGTTGTACAAACTTCAGACTTTGAACTTGAACCCAGAGTCTTGATCTCATCTCCTGCTCCGGCCTCTTTACACCGACTCCCAGCATGTTGCAGAATTGATTTCAGGACTTCACTGATTACTTTAAAGGTTCTTCAAGGCCTCCCTCCATCTTATATATCTAACCTTTCAGTCCCCCACACACCGGCTGGTTCCCTGACACCTCGGGCAGAGGCTTGTTATCTGTCCCAGACGCCCGGCTGGAATCATGAGGGACAGTTTGCAGCTGAAGACTCTGGAACTATCGTCTCTTAAATCAACTGGGTTCTTATTGTTGCATTTGCTGCCTCTGAAAGCTCTTTGTGATTTGTATTGGGAAGAGTGCTCCATAAATAATAATGATTATTATTATTATAATAAAAGTGTTGACCTCTATCTAATGTATTTTCATATAAAGACATCACACAGATCCTCTCCTGTCAGTGGGAGCTCTCCTGGTCGGTCACGGAGCCTCAGAGGTGCAGACTCCTCCTCCTCCTGCAGGCGTCACCTCCTGGTGCTGAACCCTGAAGACTCTCAGTAGATCAGCGTGATGGAGGTGACACGGCGTCTAAGTGGGACATCAACCCGTCACCGCCCGGCAGCTGCAGGTGTTCATGTGGAGACAAACTGCACCCGAGGCTCCGTGTTGTCCGTTAGCGTCAGCCGGCCTCCCGGGCGACCTGGCCTCCCGTGAACCTGCTGTCACCTTTATTTGCTCCGTTCGGTGGCGATGGCGGCGGCGGCGGCGGCGGCGGGGGAGTTGATCCCGGACGCCGGGCAGCGAGCCAATGATTCACAAAGAAGAGAATGATGGATCCTCGGCCGCGGCTCAAACGGGGGCCGCTGTCACGGCGCTCGTGTGGTCATTAGAGCGAGCTCACAACACCGGCAGCAGCAGGATGACAAATCACAACAAACTCCCAGCACGCCACAGCCCCCCCCCCTTCGCTCGCTCCAAACCCGCGACTGAACCGACACGTGGTGTTGGACACTCTCTGCAGAACTATGATTAAGCTGTCACCGTGGGGAGGCCAGTTTGTCAGCAGCTGGGATCTCTGCAGCAATTTCTTTAGACAAGTTACTTTAATTGAGTATTCAGTCCCAGAGCTCCTGGCTGGTTCCACCCTGCCCGGTCCCTGGAGGCTACACAAACTGCGGCGCTAGCTAGCTACAGCTTTCCACAACAACATCAGAAGCTGGCTCGTGACCAGAGCAGCAGCTCAGCATCGACCGCAGAGCGACGGTTCCAGAGCAGCCTTCTGTGAGCCCTGCTTCCTGTTGTTGTGTGCGTGCAGCTCAAAGGCCGTCAGCTCGGAGCAGGAGCCCGAAACAGGACAGGTAGATGCTCTTTTTAATCAGAGCTGTTCGGCATCACTGCTTTCAAAAACTTTCCTGCAGCGTTCTTGCATACTTCCCAGTCCCTGGAGGCCCCGCCGCCCGCTGTTCACTTGGCTAAAGCAGAGGCGCCTGCTGATTGGCCAACCAGAACTCTCAGACAAGCCCGTGTTCACCTGTTCTCCACTCTCGCTGCCCAATTACCCACAAGTCCGTGGGGTCCTTCGTTACCCAGAGGCCCAGGGGCTTCTCGTGTGCCAGCGTCCTAATGAGGAGCAGGAAGACGAGTTCCTGCTGCAGCATCACGGCTCAGATCGCTCAGCCTCACGTCCACAACTCCAACAGACACTGAAACCGACACAGCAGAAGAAGGAAATATGCTAAACTCTGGATATAATAACTATTTTTACGCTGCAGGAGAAACACACACACTCTAAATATTTCCCCCGAGACTTTAAGCAGCAGTTTGACTCAAATGTTTAAAATAAAACTTTATTTCTTCTGTAAAACTGTGAAGTGGATGATTCCAGCGTTCATAAATAAACTAAAACCCAGTGTCACTGTGACCTTTGACCTCCGTGTCCGAGGAGACCACATGGAGATGATAGAAGTGAGCGACAGGGTGAACTGATTCAGCTCCTGTCTTTATTCCCTCTTAAAAACATTTTAATGTCTCATCTCTGAATCGTGTTGTAAAATTAAACTTTGCAGATTAGTGCACGTTGGTTTGTTTTCTTTATTTTCACTGATGCTGGAGTCGACCCCGTCACCCGCTGCTCGACCTCCATGTTCGGTTTATAGAAATTATTCTGTGTTGTGGGCGAGAGGGTCAAAGCAGCTCTCATATAACGTTATAAATAACTCACAGAAATATTATCAGCTGTAACATACAACCGACAAAAAGCTCAGATTGTAAAGAACCAGCTGATGTGGGTTCTCTCTCTAACGGGTCGGAGCAGAGCAGCTTCTCTCTCTGGGCGAGTTTCAGGCGTCGTCTCAGAGGAGAAAAGGTTCAAATCCCCCTCAGACGTAGATATGTGATGTTTAAATGTCACTACTTTGTACCGTTATAATTTTAATGAAGTAAAACATAAATAAAACTCCTCATAGTGATGTTTAGTCTCAGTGCAACGATCCAGTCTAATAAATATTTAAAGGTCAGATTTAAAGTGAAGTTGTCACTTCTGACCACATGTCACAGCTGTTTGGACTTTCTTGTTCCCGCTCTGCTCAGCGGCAGGTGATGAAGTTTCAGCAGCACAGATGCATGCTGGGAGAGTTTATTAACCATCTGTGTCATCTCACTCCTCACAGGAGCGTTTTCATTATTCATCCTGATTTAAACAGTTACAGTTTGTTTCCTCTGCAGCTTCCGGATCGGTTCCTCCTCCCGTCAGCTGATCTGAAATCCACACACTTGAACTTAAAGATTCATCTTCAACTCAACATCTGAGTCCAACGCTGACTTCCTCCCCGAGCCTCTGCAGCTCTAATCTAAAGAGCTGAACAGTCTGAATAAATCCGTGAAGCTCTGGGAGCAGGACTCTTTGGCTCGGCAGCAGCGGAGCCTTGGTCGGTTTAAATCATCACAACAGTTCATTAATTGTTGGGACTCACATCAGAGAAAAAACTCGCCGCTCTCACCGATCCATTGGACCGCAGAAGGCCGCCGCCCTGACCCCGGCTCCTCCTCCTCAACGCCGCCGCCGCCGCCCATGTGTCAGCTGGTGTCTGTTGCCTGGCGCAGGATGGAAGGAGTCAGCATCGGGGGTGAATGAATGTGTTTTTGGCACGGGGGGAGTCAATAGTCTCGATTTGACTGGATCAATCCTCTCTGATACGTCTCACAGTCAAATTACCTCTGGACAAATTGAGCGAGCTGGAGTTTCCTCTGCAGCAGAAAGAGAAAACTGGAGAAGTGTTGAGGGAGCCGATAACAGGGGGGAGGGAGAGGGGAGAGAGAGAGAGAGGTTGTGTTCAAAGGATCCAGAGCGGCGCCCGGCTCCACATTATCACCGCAGCACAAAGGGCCAAATATATTCAGTGGCTTTTCTGTGGCACAAAGCTGATTAGCGGAAGGTAGCCCCCATTGTGAGGAAAATCACTTCCACGGCTGTAAAGCAAGTGATTTCATATCCTTTTTTTTTATTTAAGATTACACAGCAAGTGCCTAATCAGCTGATCCTTAATCATCAGCATTGTGCCCCTGCGTGTTTCCTGTAACCTCGCGCCTCCCCCCCGCCGCCTGCCGGCTGATGACAGAGGTTCTGAGGAGCCGACGAACGGATGAGAGGGAGAAAATCACTTCTCACATAATCGCCTTAACCAGCCCGGCTCCGTCTGCAGCAGCATCACCGGTTCATCCCCCTGCTACAGGCCTGCAGCTGGGGGGGGCTAAAGAGAGATATTGAATCAATTATAATGAAAAAAGAAAAAAACACAGCTTTTCCCGGCGGTGATCTCAACTTGGAGGGTGAACAGTTTTTACAGGTCTGTGTCTGGTAATTACTACACATTTGAAATGCATTGAACGCAGCATTAGGCCTCGAGTCGCCGCTTCACTTGATCCCAGAGGCGTCGGAGCGGTGTCAGAGCGGTAGGGCAGCATGAGGTCATCGCTCGGCCGGTCGAGTTCTTCAAACTGTAAAAAAACATTATCGTCCATCTGCAGTCGCACAAATGAAAACAAACTGATTGTTGCTTGTTTAATACGAAACACGGAGGAATATGATTGACCTCTGGAGAACATTATTTCCAAAGCCCATTATGCATCAGCTACAGAACGCATTAGAAAAGCGATTATAAACAGGTCCTGGGCCCGGAGCCTAAATGGTGTGTGCTCCGAGCATATGCCCTTTCCCTCCATCGACGGCTGCTCATGAAAACAAAATGAGGAAGTGAAGCAGCAGCGAGTGAGCGACGGGGTTTAAAGATAAATCTGTTATTCTGGGTTTTTACAGGTGGACACACGCTGGTCTCAAGCTTCTTCTGCTCCTGTCTGAACGGTGATGAGACGGCTGTGGCTCAGGGGTCAGAGCGGGTCGTCCTCTGACCAGAAGGTTGGCAGTTCAATCCCATTCCTCCTAAGGGATTGGCTAAAACAGCTATATAAACTTTTAAATACAGAGCATAAATCCAAACTCTATTAAGAACTTTCATTCTGCTTCTTTTGCATGACTTTAAAACTCAATGATAAGAATCACTATAATAACAGGTCTGACCTCTGGTGCAAAGTGGATGATTCTGATCCGTCTCATTTGATCACATTCATAGATATTGATGGAATACAACTCAATGCATTATGAAGACACAATTATTACATTATTCATGGCTCCATGGGCGTCGGAGCTGCTTCCATAAACTTTTGAACTTCCAGCCACTTCACACGACTCAGCGCCGCTCTCACATGAAATATTGAGAGAAGCCACAGTTCAAAAGCCATAAAGAAAAGAAACAATAGGAAGTAAAGAGCCGTCATCGAGCGGCGCATCACTTCCTGCAGCTGCAGCAGCGCCGACCTCTGCAGGCGCAGCACGCTCTTAACTTAATGGCTTTTTCTTTTTAACTCGCGTGTCACAAACAAAACATTAAAAGATGAAAACGAGAAAAAGAGAAAGACTCAAGTGCTCATTCACGGGATCTTATTTCTCTCCAGCCGTCGAGTTCTGAGGCTGAACGAGCAGCCGCAGTAAAACCTGCTGGAGGTTCGGGTGGAGGAGGAAACCAAGACGGGAGATAATGGAGAATTTATGTTCTCTCTGAGCGCGCCTCTTAGCTGGATTTAATTCTCTTAACAGTGGAGATCTCAGCCGGCAACACTCGGGCTCTAACCTGCCCCGCAGTTTGAAAGCCGGATGTGGGGGGGGTGGGTGGAGAAGCAACAGATGCATAATAAATGGACGAAGCCCTCTGGCTATGAGGAGACGTAATTGCTCTTAGCGCTGTTAATGTTTCATGATTTTAATAGCTGCGTTCAAGCTGTTTGGCTGAGATGCTCCGAGTGGGATGATGTCACCGGGGTCGAAGCCGGGGTGAAGAGGTCAAAGGTTTTTATTTACGAGAGGTTACACAACGAGCTGCAGCGTCACAGACACAGACTCACACCAGAGACTTCCACAGGCCTGAGGGAGGAACACACGTCTTCATGTGGTCGCCTGGTCACAGCGAGGGAAGGCGGAGTCAAACTCTGATGACCAGACAGAAGCATTCTCAGTTTATTAGGAACACCTCTAGAACTAGAGCAATCAGATCCGGTCGTGAAATGAAAACCTGAAGGTGTAAATGCTCAAAGAAGAATTATCAAGTTTTTGAGTTTCCATCTACGTTTGATTGTTTCTTAATCATCATGACTCGATGGATCAATGTCTCTGATATGATTTGCAATCAAGACGGTGTTAGCCCCGCCTCTCGTCCAATCTCAGCTGGGATTGGCTCTGCTCCTCCGTGACGAGCCGTATGGAAAACAGATTGATTTCATTTGAATCATCTTCATGCAGTGAAAGATGAAACTGCTGATTTTGTGTTGTTCTCATTTAACGTTAGTGTGATAATAAAGGAGAAACAGCTGATGATTATTGTTTTCATCATAACAACCAGTCTGACGGAGCTGAACCATGATGGTTAAACTGGTCTCTCTCTGAACTGGGAGCACGACCTGACGCCACAGTGTTTAAGCGTCTCGTCGTTTTCCTTCTCCCTCTAGTGAACGACTCTCATTTCTTTTAAATCTACCCGTCGCCTCTTCCTCCTTCCTCGCCTGCCCTCTCGGCTCTCGACTCATCTTCTTCATGCCCCACTTGACTCTGATGATATGAGATTTCAGTCCCCATGGCAACCGGCGGGACTCGTAACCATCTCCACTTTCCTGTCTCTAATTCCTGCCCCTTTCATTTGCATAGAAATAACATTTTGGGATGAATGAGCGCTCCCCTCCAGACCCGACCTGTGTGTGTCGGAGCGCTCAGAGCCTCTTAGTGGTGTTCCTGCCCGCCTGCATCGGCGCCAACATCCACCTCGTGATGTGAATGATGAAGCTGACGGCTGATGGGATCTCTCTCCGAGCACCGAGCCTCATTTTAATAACGCCTTTGGCCATGTATTTTTATTACTCTCATATTTCATCAAACAATCTCACCAACAAGCGGGTAATGACATAATTAACCTACAGGGGGGAGTGCCCTCGCCGCCAGGGCGAAGGATTTAATTGCGGAGGGAGGCTTCGAGGCGAGGCCGGCCTATCGGGGGGGGTCGGAGGGAGGAGGGGCCGGCGAGCGGAGCGGGGGACGGCGTGCACCGGCAGCAGGAGGCGGAGACGACCAGAGACTTAATGAGGCTTTAATGACGTTAACTCTGAGGGTCAGGTGCTGAGCTCCGTGTTTCACATCCAGGTCAGTGAATCCACAACTGTTCAAGTGCTTCGGCTTCTTAAACAAATAAATACAGTTTCTGAATCTGCATTTTCTTTGCAGTTAAAGTCAAAGTGAAGTCAGTTGGGGGTCAGGAGTCTTCTCTCTGTTCCTCCTGGTGATGTGATCATCATCACATCACCAGGAGGAACTGTTTTTCTATCTACAACACGTTTCTCACACCAGAGGTAAATCATCAACTACATGAGATTCACTTTCTGCTGCTGGACTTCATGTTATACAGAAGTTGTTTCTTCCAGAACATGTCCACCATATTTTATGCTGGAAGATTTAATCTGAAATTTATTGTAGAGATTCATGGTCCTCAGAGGAAATAATGGTTTAGTCAGTGACAAAGTCCAAATGAATTCATCCGGAGCTCAAAGAAGAATCCAAAGGTCAAGCAGCGATTCACTCGGACATCTTGCTCTTCACGGGACAAACTCTTTATTTCTCTCTCTCAGGACTTGAGACATTTAACTGGTTGTGAATGAATCCTCAGTGTGTTGTGTGTAATGAATCAGCCTGGAGCCTCTTCAGGGCATCAACAGGAGACCTAGAGAGTCCAGAGCAATCCCACATTAACAGCTCCTTAAATTTAATCCAACACAAGATCGCACACACCCAGAAATATCAGCTCTGTGAATATGTCAGATTCTTTCATCAAGATCCACAGATGTTGAAGAACTCAGGATGTTAAAGAAAGAGAGATGTTCTGTTCTGTTGAGTGAACAGTGATCTGATGACGAGCAGCATCTGGAAGAAGAGTAGAAAACTCACATCTTTCATCTGCTTTGTTAACTCAGGAGTTTTATTGTTTGATGAGCTCCATCAGGGACGAGTCCTTCATCTCAACGGACACTTGACATATTAAATCACTTCTTACAACACTTCATAATAAAAGAGATGAGGCATGCTGGTAATAAAATGATATTAAAAAGTTTGACTCCAGTTTGATGAAACTGTTTGTACCAGTGTTTGTGAGAATTAGAGTTTATTTCTTTTTGTTTTTGAAGCTTGGCTCCTCAGAACCATCTTCTTTCTTCACGGGTTCTCAGAGCAGCAGAGATCCACTCTCCCTCCTCTTCAGCTTCCACTTCACTCCGCTGCCACCGCCGCATGTGTGTGCCTTTGTGCTGCATGTTTCTCTTCTTTCACGATTTCTGTCAAATAAAACAACACTAAATATTTCATGTTAAGAATTTCCTTTGGAATAATGCAGCTTTTGTTTTTACATTCTTTCTCCCAGCCTCGTTAATATTAAAGGAGGCCGCGGCACAAAGCTCTAAATGGATGCATTGTGTGCGCTGCGGGGAGCCGCAGGAGTCATGCAGCAACGTGGAAACACAGCGATGCACAAAGTCAACAGAACGAAGAAATGACACTGACGTGTTTCAATAAAGAATAAAGAACATTGCTGCTGCTGCTGCTGGTGAGAAGAAAGTGAGAGAGGAAAGTTTCAAAATGAGATGAGCGCTGTGGAAAAATATAAAACACACTTTCAGGTTGAAGACGTGAAAAGGTTCAATCATGATGTGAGAAAAGCTGTGTTCATATCCGTGCTTCACCTGAATGTAGAGGTCACAGGTGAAGGTTGACGGACACTTTAGTGCACATTTGCTGTGAGCGAAGACACAATATTATTTTCTAATGATTCATTTATGAGCTCGACCTTTGCACGACAACATTCAGCTCGTACGGTAAATAAGCGTCGCTGAAAGGATGGAGATAATTCTGCTGCACTTCAGACTCCGAGAAACTACTTGAAACCCACATCAGTATGTACAGAAAATAAACCAGAGCAGACTCACTAATGATTATGGACTTAGATCATTTTTATTGAATAGCAACAATAAGTGCAAACACTCACATTTCTCGGCCAAGGCCCAACTGTTCCCTGATGAAGTGAAAGCACACTCACAGATATCAGGTCCCTGAACAAGACTCCATCCATGAATCAATCTCTGAGAAAACAGAAGCTCACTGGATGTTTGTAAATGTTTTTATCAAATTATCTTTCAATGATATCTTCACAAATACCATAATTATGTTCTTTAAACAGATTTAAAAAAAAGCAGTAGAACTGGGCTCAAAGGTTCAAGTCGTGTCTTAGTTCAGCTCGAATCTGAAGCATAAACATCTCATCGTTAATGATTTGTTCATTTAATTGTTTCTTTGGTGCTCGTCTGCTGAAGACAGTAAAACCTTTATGGATGTTTTAACAGGCACAGATGCAGGTAGGATTTCTGTCCTTTGATTTTCTGGACTTCAAACATGACAGGTTTATTTCTGAAGACGTTTTTTAAACATTAAAATAAAAGAAACAAACATATGATATATATAAATGTTTTAGATAATAAAAAACCTATAAGGAACGAGGTCATGACACAATCCTAACTGGAGGAATCGATTTGGAGGTCACGCTGCAGCCGGCCGGTCGCCCGGCCTCACACACAGATCCCCAGGGGAGACATTTATCTACATTCGTTTTCTCTCCGCAGCGAAACGCTCTGCCTCGCACCCTTTGATGCTGCTCCCTTTCAAAGTAAAACAAGACATGAATTTAACATCGCTGCTGTTTATCTCCGCCGAGCCTCGAGCCTCTTTCAAATGCAGAGGATTTCCTGCGGCCGTGTTGCTTAGAACAATTTAACAGTTCAAAGTTGTTTGAATGCGTCTGCGTGTGGCGGCGCTCACAACTCGCCGGCACTTTCAAAGACTAACAGAGGAATTAACATCCAGCTCCTGCTCCGTCCTCCAGGTTCCACTTGAAAGCAGCTGTTTAACATCCATTTTTGATCAGCCATCTTTGAAGAAGTTGTGGAGATCTGGGTACAGTGGGAGCCTGTGGTGGTTGGACTGGTGTGGATGAGTTGGGTCTGATCCGTCTCGCTGCCCTCGGGTCACTGAGCTTCATTGGTTCACTTCTTCTTCTTCTTCTCATTTAAAAAAGGTGCAGTGTCGAACTTTTCTCTGCCATCATTTGTGGTTTTGCTGACGTTTCAATATATATTCTTTTCTTTATTAAACAAGGACGATGAAAAAAAAATCAAAATGAAAAGATATTTACGGACGCTAACAGCAGTGATTCTCTATCGATTAATAAACCAGTCTGTAAATAATCATAATGGCCCATAGAAACTGAAGAAGGATAAGAGCTGACATGTTTGTGTTGAACTCTTTCTTTCCATCATTCCAAATTAAAGTGTTGTCATTCACAAACAGAACCAGGTTCAGTTTGATCCAGAACTCCTCTTCTTCTCTGAGGAACCTGTCACACCTGATGTTCAGAGCTTCAGACTGAACCGAAGAGTCTGAAGCTCTGAACCATCGGTGGGAACAAGCCTCAGAAGCTCAGATAACCAGTGTTCACCTGTAAATAAAACTGTGCCTCAAGTGCTCAGCACATCATTAATGAGTAGAATTTCGATGAGGAGATGTGATCCGAACTAAGTGGAGGTGTCAGAAGTCAGATGTTAATTCTGCGTAAAGAGCATCTTCTCAGCATCAAACCCCCGGCTCGACTGAAGGTTTAGTGACACGGCAGCGCACGAGGCTGTGAAACGTTTTTGCAGAAACTGGATCAGTTGTATCCAAAGCACGATCCTGCAGCTCAGCAGTGACCACACCATCGCTGGATCAATACATCAAGCTTAGTTCCCTGAGAGATAGAAAAGCAATTTCATCACAGATACAGAATTGTATAAAGAAGGCCGTCCTGCAGTGGTCTCAGAGGACGAGGAGCCGTTTGAACTCGTGAGGGGGGGGGGACATGAGGCCAGACGCCGGCGTGGGCCGAGGAGCAGCAGCTGCACAGCAGACGACTGGAAAACAAAAGTCACGTCTGCTGATGAATCAGTTTGAGGTTTACAGCAGAAACAGAAGAGTCCCAGAGAATAACACTGTGTTTAATGACCAGGTTTAAATCTGGGGGTGTCTTCATCAGACACCTGCATCAGGCTGATGAAGAACCACCGCTGTGTTCCTCAGAACCTCCTAGACCTCGAAGCAGCAGGAAAATAATGATGTGAAAAATACATCAAAACAAAGACAAAATGAAAGAAACAAATAGTTTGAATGTTTCATGTTTCATATTGTTTTCTAACGGATGAGCTTGATGAGCAGGAACAATATGAACTCAGACGACCGCCTGAAAACAAGTAGATATATGAACTGATGCTCGTTGTGTTTGTGTGTTGTGTTGCATTGTCTGGTGTGTAGTTTGCTCAGTTTTACATAATGTTGTTTAGAAAAGTGCTGTAAAAACAAAGTTTGATCATTATCATTATTATTATCATCAGATGTAAACCTTCACAGAACTGTTGTGTTGCTCGATGTGTAGAAACACGGACTCAACATGTGGCTCATGTCGTATTCTTCTACATTAATATCTGGAAGCAGAAATCCTCTTCCTCCATATTGACTGAAACAATGAAGAAGAGCACGATACCTGACATACAGTAAATGTCAGCGTCTCATTAGAGCAGCAGCAGTTAATATTTCAGCATAGATTTAAAATGTACATAACTCAAACCTCTGCTCCAGTCAAGTTGACGTCAGATGTCGATCAAAGCCGAGTCGAGCTCCTCTGCCGCCCGGCCGAGCCGAGGGCCGGGTGGCAGCAGGAAACACTTTCCAGGAGCAACACTCTTCATTTAAAGTTGAAATATATTTAACCTTTGGAGCGCTGCGCCCTGAGAAGCCGCCAGGAGCTGCGAGTGATTTCTTTAGAAATTATATTAAAGAGAAGTCAGAGCTTTTCCCAGAAGACGCAGGACCCGAAGCAGCGCCGCAGCCGGAGTCACGATGACGCCGGATCAAAAGAAGCCTTCATCTCTCCCTGTTCCACACGGCTCAGACTCTGCAGCTTCATTCTGCTGCAACAATCACACAACACAGGAACTTTCACTCCTAACCAAAACACAACAAACACGCTGGTACACGTGTGTTCCTGCAGGTCCTTTGCTCTCAGCCACTTCACAGACAACATGGGAAACATGGGAAACATGGTCCTGTGATCTGGATCCTCTGGATGCTCTGGATCCTCTGGAGCCTCTGGATGCTCTGGATCCTCTGGAGCCTCTGGAGCCTCTGGATCCTCTGGACCCTCTGTATCCTCTGGATCCTCTGGAGCCTCTGGATCCTCTGGAGCCTCTGGAGCCTCTGGAACCTCTGGACCCTCTGGATCCTCTGGACCCTTTGGACCCTCTGGAGCCTCTGGAGCCTCTGGAACCTCTGGATCCTCTGGACCCTCTGGATCCTCTGGAACCTCTGGAGCCTCTGGAGCCTCTGGATGCTCTGGATCCTCTGGAGCCTCTGGATCCTCTGGACCCTCTGTATCCTCTGGATCCTCTGGAGCCTCTGGAGCCTCTGGATCCTCTGGACCCTCTGTATCCTCTGGATCCTCTGGAGCCTCTGGAACCTCTGGACCCTCTGGAACCTCTGGACCCTTTGGACCCTCTGGACCCTCTGGAACCTCTGGAGCCTCTGGAACCTCTGGAGCCTCTGGAACCTCTGGAACCTCTGGACCCTCTGGATCATCTGAAGCCTCTGGATCCTCTGGAGCCTCTGGAGCCTCTGGAGCCTCTGGATCCTCTGGACCCTCTGGATTCTCTGGATCCTCTGGAGCCTCTGGAGCCTCTGGAACCTCTGGACCCTCTGGATCCTCTGGACCCTTTGGATCCTCTGGATTCTCTGGAACCTCTGGAGCCTCTGGATCCTCAGATCAGGTGATTTCAGATTATTGATTCATCATAAGACCAAACTGGATTCTCAGTGTAACTCAGCCCTCTCTCAGTTTGGCTCCTCGACCTCGTTCTACGTTTTCTGCCTTGACACTGAACATTTAATGGTCTTTTCCTCAGAATCCTCTTTTATCAGGACACTGTTAAATTACTTTTTTTATTCCCATTACTGGACTTCATGCCATCAGGCACCGAGCGACTCCACCAGATCTGGTTCGGATTGTGCTGCAGCTAAATTTAAAGAAGTGATTCCATCAGCACTTAATTCAATCCCGCGTCTCAATGTAACAGAGGATTTCTACAAGTTAACGTGAGTCTGAAGACATCATCTGATGGACGGAGCTTCAGGCTCAGAGCCAAAGACTCAGATTCTCCTCGAGGATAAGATAATAAAACTCTCAAATCTGCAAATTACAGCAACAATTTAGCTGTGCTGCTGAAGGTCGCACATTATCCTCCCATTTAATAAAATGTGAAAACACAAACGTCCGATTCAGTTGCTCCTGCAGCCTCCTGGTAGAATGTCCTGAAGCTTCCCAGTGAGCGAGTGGACGTGTGGATGAGGTTTCTAACACGTGACGTGAAACTGGAAGAACACAAACATCTCAGGAAGAAGAAGAGGAGCAGGACACGTAGAAGACGAAGACGAGGAGAATCCAGAGCGTTCGGTGATAAGTGCACCTCTGGAAAATGCTCTTTTTGGAGCCGACTCGTTCATCTCGTCCAACACTTGTGATTCTGTGTAAATTCACATGTGACGAACTCCCGGCAGCCGGAGTGGAGTCGTTACGTTGACCTCTGTGTGACCTTCACCGCCGCTTAGAGCTGGAGTTCAGCTGCTTCATCCCAAAGCCGATCATCTTGTTTTATTTCAACGCTTCCAACACAGACATTCAACCGTAATCACCTCTTTTATATTTTTAACATTCCCCCATAATCCTCTCTGTTCGCACGCTAGTGGGTCAAGCAGCGGCGTTACGGCGTCATGTGTGATTGCATCTTCATCGGGGGTCACCTTGAGAACAGGCTCCGCCCCCTCGTCTCCCTCGTCTCCCACCATCTCTCTTTGTTTTCCTCTGAAGTGACGTGGAAGCTGATGAGAATAATCTACATGCCAGAGAGAGAGAGAGAGAGGGAGACGGGGCAGTGCAGTGAAACTTTGAGACGGAGGCTGATGATGCAAGTCCGAGGCAAGACGCCCGATACCCGCGGCCACTGATCCAGCAACTGGGATGTAAACCCTCGGTGAGCTCAGGTGGGGAGGTTGGAGTCTGAGTCGGGAGCGCTTCGACATCGTTGTCACTTCCTCTTTCTGCTGAAGTGTTTCAGACGAGAGGAGCGATGATCAAGGGACCAGACTTAAGATGCAGCCGTGACGCTTCCATACTTTCACCCTGAAAATCAAAGACAAATGCAAATATATGTACATTTTAACCAGGGAACCGTCCAAAAAGTTTTTATTCACAAGCTCCTTTAACTTTGTCAGAAAATGAAGTTGTGTGTTCTGGAAAACCAGTTTCTACTTGTTCCAGGATCCTGACGAAGATGAAACATGTCGAACACCGACCGTTATTATTTCTGCATCAGAACACGTTTCAAATAAATAACTGTTTAACTTTTTAACAAACCACATCTTCAGATACACAGAACTTTGTGTGTTTACATATTTCTAATTTAAGTCAACAAGGTATTAATGTGAAATTTTTCCGTTAAAATGTCAAAAAACAGTCAGAATGGTCATAGTTAATAATAATAATAATAACTAAATCTGTAGAGCATTTATTTAAACAATAACAAAGTGCTTCACGTCAAAAAGATGAATGAACTAAAGTAAAAGGTTCAGTTCAAGAGACGATTCATAACACAAAAAGTTCAAGACCCTAAAATCTGTTGTGAAAAATGTATTTAAAATAAGTTGTTTATTTATGTGACGGTTGTGTAAATAAACATCTGGAAACATCTGATCTTTGAACCTCTGGGGTTCTGAAGCGGCGGCGTCTCCTCGGTTCAGATCCGTCTGTGACTCGCTGCTCTTCACCTGAGACGATGTCAGAGTCGAACCTGGAGGTGATGAACCTGCTCCTCGCCCCTTCCTCCGCTCGAACACGTAGGAACACGGACGCCTTCTCCTTTTATCTCCTGGCACTTCAAAGGGAATCCATGCAAAATTTAACATGGCTGCTTTACCACCGGCGCCGCTCGCAGATCCGTCTCACCGGGGTTGACAGGTGGCGCCGCTGAGCAGTGTCAGAGAGGAACCCTCCACAGGAACTTCCAGTGTTTCAGATGAGAACAGGAAGCAGCTTCATCATCTTCAGCAGAAGAAACAAGGATCAGAAGACGATGATTTCTCCTGGAAACTGGAAAACATCTCGTTCAGAGTCTGAAGCTCGAGGAGCTCGTCAGTCAACACAGAGCTCCTCCTCCTCCTCCTCAGCTGCCGCTCTCCACCTCGGTTTGAGCCTTTAAGGACCCGACATTCTGCCTCTGCCTGGAGGGAAGCCACAGACGAGCCGAGCGGTCGGTGGCCTCATGAAGACGTGTCGTCGGTTCGATGCCCTGTCGAGTGAGGCCGGAACACAAAGACGGGAGAAAGAAGAAAAGCTCAAAACGGGAGATTAGACACTTCAGAGACTGAAACGAGAGTCGTGTGGTTGTTCGTCTCACGATGAAGCTTCAGGCTGCGGCCCCCTGTGACCTTTGACCTCTGGAATCTGATCAGTTCATCTTTGAGTTAAAGTGACAAGAAAAAGCAAAATGAAGTAAATAAATCAAAATAACGTTCTAGATGTCTTTCTCTATCACACACACATTCCTTCACAGCTGTCAGAGGTTTGTGTTTCCGTGTCTTGCCCAAGGGAATCCAACCGTCGACCTTCTGGTTAGTGGACGACCCGCTCTACCTCCTGAGCCACAGCCGCGTGTGAATAAAACAAACTGAAGAATCTGTTGGAGGTTTGTTTGTCTCAGGTGAACAGGTCACATGAGCCCCAAGGAAAACACATGAACGACCTCTGACCCAGATGTTTAAAGTGATCAAACATCTGGAACCTTTATTTACAGGTTGCTCATGTTACAGGTGATGAATCTGACTTTAAGATTCAATCATATCTGACTCTTCTGACAGGAGAATCTCTCCCCTGCAGCTCTACACATCTTAACCACAGACCTTCTGTGTGCTGACAGCAGAGAATACATGAATCCAGATCATAAATGAATCCAGATCATACATGAATCCAGATCATAAATGAATCCAGATCATAAATGAATCAAGATTATAAATGAATCCAGATTATAAATGAATCCAGATTATAAATGAATCCAGATTATAAATGAATCCAGATCATAAATGAATCAAGATTATAAATGAATCAAGATTATAAATGAATCCAGATTATAAATGAATCCAGAATGAAAGCTCAGAGCTACTCAGTCAGACTCTGTTTCAGTTCATCCCCCCCCCGCTTGTTTACTTTAGTACCTTGTTGCAAGTTTCTCCGCAGCACTCCGAGCGATGGCTTGTCAATTATGCATATTGCATATTAATACTTGATTTTATTTGATTTGCCTTTGCTGTTAATCCAAGCACAAACAAGCCATGGGTCCTTCAGAGCGGAAGAGGAGCTCCAGCGTCTACAGGAGATTTCTCCAGAACCTAAATCTGAGTAATTAACTCCTTCTTCACGCTCGGCAGAGAGGGGCTTTCATTCTAATGATTTGATTCACTGATCCTTTAAATTTAGCCCCGAAGGAAGAGATGCAAATAAAACTCCTTCTTCATTTATTGTCTTTGTGGCCTTTTATGCTGAATCGTGAATCAGGCAATAAAAGCCTCATTGAATTTATGAAACGCACCTCGAGGCCGATTGGTTCAGAACGTTGTGTTCAGGCGCCGAGCGAGTGACACGCGTGTTCATCACCAGACGCCATCAAGACGGAGCTTCACCAGGACAACCAGGGACTGATCAGTCAAACAGGGAGAACGTGTGTGTCTTTGTGTGTCTGTCTGTGTGTGTGTGTGTGTGTGTGTTGATGAGATTACACCTGGAAATACCCTCAGTGATCTGCAGATCTATTCTAAACACAAACCAGATAAGACATCAAACGCAGCGGCGCCCTCCTACAGTCGGTTTATCACCGTGGCGATGGAGGCAGCGTTCCTCCTCCTCAGCTGACGGTTGTCGTCCATCAGATACCAGGACGAATATGAATATGAATATGGATGTGGGAGCGTTCGACTGCGGCTCCTCTAACACGTGGAAGTCGCCCGCTCTGGTTAATGCTCAGCGGGAGGATTCACTCGGATCCTCCAGCTCAGCTGCTCCCTCAGATGGAAACGAAGCAGCGAGTCACTGGTGTCAAATTAAAAAGCTTCGCAGCTGATTAAGCACGAGAGAGAAGATGTGGTTTCATTTTCAAAGAAGACGAATCCATCCTCTGTGGTTCTGCTCCTCAGTCGGTGTTAAGATGCTGCCACTCGTCCCCCTGACGGGTCCCGATCCAGGAGGTTTTACATTCATTAGCCTGCAGATCCGACACAGGGGGGGGGGATCCTGAACATGTCACCTGCACCTGAACGAGCTTCAAACAGCAGGAAGCTTCTTAGGGTCTGAAGCTTCACGTGCTGGTTCCATTGTTCCCTGGGATCTGTTGGTTCTGGTTCCATGGTTCCCTGGGATCTGTTGGTTCTGGTTCCATGGTTCCCTGGGATCTGTTGGTTCTGTTGGTTCTGGTTCCATAGTTCCCTGGGATCTGTTGGTTCTGGTTCCATGGTTCCCTGGGATCTGTTGGTTCTGGTTCCATAGTTCCATGTGGTCTGTTGGTTCTGGTTCCATTGTTCCCTGGGATCTGTTGGTTCTGGTTCCATGGTTCCCTGGGATCTGTTGGTTCTGGTTCCATGGTTCCCTGGGATCTGCTGGTTCTGGTTCCATTGTTCCCTGGGATCTGTTGGTTCTGGTTCCATTGTTCCCTGGGATCTGTTGGTTCTGGTTCCATTGTTCCCTGGGATCTGTTGGTTCTGGTTCCATGGTTCCATGTGGTCTGTTGGTTCTGGTTCCATGGTTCCCTGGGATCTGTTGGTTCTGGTTCCATGGTTCCCTGGGATCTGTTGGTTCTGGTTCCATGTGGTCTGAACCGGAGTCGTGTGATGATCTGAACATCACTTTCTGTTCCTTCTGTTTTTAACCACTATAACCAGGTCCTTTTCTTCTGTTCACTCTTCTGGACACAAACATTTTTATGTAAAATCAATTCCCAGTTTGAAATATGTCATCTGTCGACCTCCATGTTTAGAATCCCTGGTTTAAAACTTAGAAGATTTGATTCCTGATGATTTCGTCCAATCAGACATTTTGGAGGATTTATTAAATATGAGGAGGTCACTTTGTTTCTTCTTCTTTCTTTTCTTCCGTCTGTGTTTTGCTTCTGTTCTTCGTTGTCATTGTTTTTCTATCGGTTTTCTTTCCCTTTGTCTGTTTCTGTTCTTCTTACTTTACTCTTCGTCATCTCTCTGTTTCTTCTCCTCTTCTTTCTCCTCTTGTCCTTCTTAACTTCTTCATTATTGTTACTTCTTCTTTGTGTTTTCACAAAATGTCACTTTTGATTTTCCTTTCCTTCCTTTTCTTGGATGATTCTTTTGTTTCTTTTGTTCTTCTTTGTTTCCTGTTGTTCTCTTCATACTTGGTGACATTGACTTCAGAATATTAAATTATTTTTTCTTTCATTTAAATTATTTTCTTTCATTGGACATTTTTTAACATTGTTTTTGAATTTGAGTCGTGCTGAATGTTTTCAGGGAACCTAAAAAAACTGGGTTATGGTTTGTCAGGAGCTGCACGTGTGTGTGTGTCTCTACGTGGGTGTGTGTGTCTGTATGTGTGTGTGTGTGTGTGTGTGTGTCTTTATGTGTGTGTGTGTGTGTGTGTGTGTGTGTGTGTGTGTGTGTGTGTGCAGTCCTACCCTACTTCACCTCCTCTAATTGCAATTACCATCCGCAGCCCGGGCTATTATCATTTTGACAGTTTACAGAAGTTCCTCTCTGCCGGAGCTGGAGGCGTCTAAGTGGGTTAGGTGTCCTGAGCTTTGTGTTGCTGCTCCTCACAGACGCCGGCGCTCTGCTCTTTAATTGGTTGAACCTCAGCAGGTCGGAGGCGAGACGCTCACGTCCCTCATCAGCGCCCTGCGTCCGTCCCACCGGAGACTCGTCTGCTTCACTCAGAAGACACAGACAAACGGACTAAATGAACTCCCTCACAGGAGGTTCAGTATTTAATCTGACCTCAAGTACACATTTACCTCCACTGTTATTTTAAACAATGTGATTTCTGGTTGTACATTTTCTAATGTTGACTTTAATGCTTTTAATTTAACCTGTATGTTTTTTTTAATTGATGTTTCTTCCTTTATGAATCCAGACATTAAACCAAGTTCCTGTATTTAACTTCATAAACATATTTCTATCTTCTCTTCAGCAGCTGGTATCTGCTGCCTGACATCACACTCCTGCAAACACCTGCAGGTGAAGGAGGGTCACGCCCTGTGTGTGTGTGTGTGTGTGTGTGTGTGTGTGTGTGTGTGTGTGTGTGCATGTGTGTTTGCTGCCTGTGCACGTCCTGCGGGGGTCAGCAGTGGTTTATGGAATAATCTGTAGAACATAAATTTATTGTCAGAGCTGTCAGGGTCTGGAGCAGCAGCTCGGAGAGGCAGCTCTGGAGAAAGATTTGAAAGATGATTTGAATATTCCTCCCTCCTTCCCCCGGTGTCACATTTGATTTGACAGACCTTATTGGCTGCAGACATTGGAAATTCAGCATTGCTGGAATTACAGCTGGGATGGAAATCTCCTCCGCTGCTTTTCTCATCTTA
Source organism: Pseudopleuronectes americanus (assembly GCA_038501795.1). Taxonomy (NCBI): domain Eukaryota; kingdom Metazoa; phylum Chordata; class Actinopteri; order Pleuronectiformes; family Pleuronectidae; genus Pseudopleuronectes; species Pseudopleuronectes americanus. Next base: position 24,844,118 of record CM076723.1, read on the forward strand.
GAAAAAAGGGATCAAGAACTTTTGCCTTGTTAATCCTTTCTTTTGTGTCTTTGATATTTTGTCAAGCTTCAGCGACGGATTCTGTGAATTTCTACAACCAAGAGAAGAGAGAGTGTGTGTCAGTGTGTGTGTCAGTGTGTGTGTGTGTGTGTGTGTAAATTACACATGCCTGTGTTTCATATTCATAATCTCCACCTGTGGAGAAGGAGTCTCTCGCTCACCTCGACTCCATTTTTAATCTCGTGCTTTTTCTCATAATTAATGCAGCAGCTCTGAAGATCCACAGGTATCAGCCTGCAGCCACTGACACCCCCCCCCCACACACACACACACACACACACTATAGAATTTACATTCTAAGTATAACCCTTCAGTTCATGTCTATTCCAGTTGCTTCTGGTACTGTACATCCAGGAAGTAGTTACCATTCATTTTACCAGTTATTTAGTGTAACTATACTATAAACTACTGCAGATAAATTATAATGTGATTATAGAATATTGTGTTTTGTGTCACGTTGTCTTCAAACATTAAAAACGACCACACACTGCAGCGTGTGTGTCTGTGGACTTGAAAACTCTAATAAAAATAATCATTTTTGTCACAGGAGCTCGACCAATATGGATTTTCTTGGGCAAATGTCGATATTGATATTAAAGAATAAAAAAATGCCAGTTCTTATATAACAGCCAATAAAAACATTAAAAAAAAATGGTTCCTAAGATGTTATCAAACTAGTAGAACAAATAAATGTAATTGAACAGATAAAAACAAATAAACAGAACAGGAATTAAGAAAATACTAATTTTCTGCCTCATTAATTCTAAAAAATGAAAGTTAAATAAACGCAGATCCTCACATGTAATTATAAAAACACAGTTATTTTAATACTAATTACAAACATATCTTAATGTTTGAGCCTGACTGGTCTGAGGCTTCATCTCTGCTGCTCTGACACAGGAGCGTTGACCAGAGCTTCAGGATGAGAGAGGAACCGTGATGACAGTTAAATACACGTTTTATCATCTTCTTCTGCCGGTGATGAAAGTGAGTGAAGGCCGAGGACACGCCCCCTGTCCCTGTCCGTCCACTGGAGCGGTTAATGAGACACGACACAGAACGAGGAGGAAAAGTATTTTTAACAGAACGACCCAAAGAGTAAAGTCTGTCTCTGGAATGAGGATTCAAAAAGCTGAAATATGAAGATAATGAACGTGCAGCAGGAGAAACTCACGTCCGGCGTCTTTAAGAAAGAAACAACAGCTTCAGAACGGTTTCATCACCTGTTCCCTCGGATCCGCTCGGTTTCAGACGAGGCCGAGACGAGGAAGAGGAGCGAGGAAGGTTCAGAGCGGTGATCTGGTCAGGAAGTCACGGCTGGTCCCCACACTCCCAGTAAATGTCCTGCTGTAAATGGGGCTAATGGGGGAAAGGTCTGTGTAATCCTCTCTCCATTAGCTGCCCCCCCGGCCCGGCCGAGCCTGAACAGTTCTGTCAGACGGAGACGAGCTGATTACGGCTTTGGCTAAAAATAACATCCGCCCAGAGTCAGGCAGCGGGTTTCTCTTCTCTTTGTCCTGGAAGCCTTGGATCCTCGCCACTGGGACGGGCCGAGCTGTAAATATAACGAATATGAGGCCACGCTGTGATGGAGGCTGACGGCGGTGGGCTCAGGGAATCGAACCGGCGGCGGTTTGTTCCTCCACGGACACGCCTCTGCTCGTGGTGATGAGCCGATGGGATGGAACCGATCATCCTGCTCCGACTGCCACCCAGCGGCGAGGAGACGAGAGACGAGTGTTCATGTTTAAATCCATCGATCAGGAGGAGACACCAGGAGAACAAGATCACCACTACCCACAATGCACTGCTCCGTGTTTACTCTCCTGTGTTCCCCCCCCCACCTGGAGCCATCACCATGTTTACTGAGATGTTTCAGAAGAAGATGTGTAGAACAGCGATACTGATCATTTCCCATCATGCATTGCACCGATGTTAAATGGAAGAAACCACGTCACCCGGCCTGACAGTAATTATGATGAGTTCAGTGACATCACGCAGCTGTCATCACATGAGCGGTTCTGTGGCTCCAGCATCGAACCTGCGTCACTCAGCTCAGAGACTCAGGAGCAACAACAGGAAAACACTTAAGGGTTGTATTCAGACTAATCACAGCAACACAAATCAATTAGAAAAGACGACAACAGGCCTCAGTCTCACACGTGGATGATTCTCGGTGTCAGGTTACATGTTGTCTTATTTCCCATGATGCACCAGGTGAGGTTCACGTCAGAACCCGGTGGCCACGCCTCCTCTGCTGACGAGACGTTTCAGAAAGTCGTGACAGAAAAGTTTCTCTTTCTTTCTGCCGCGGCAGCCGAGAGGAAACTGAGTTATTTTAAATGAAGATTTGTGTTGTAATCTTCGCTCCATCCTTCCTCCTCCTCTCCTCCTCCTCCCTCCTCCCTCCTCCCTCCTCCTCCTCCTCCCCCTCCCTCCTCCTCCTCCTCCTCCTCCCTCCTCCCTCCTCCCTCCCCATCCTTCCTCCTCCTCCTCCCTCCTCCTCCCTCCTCCTCCTCCCTCCTCCTCCTCCTCTCCAGACAGATTTACCTCCCGCTCCGTCAGCCCCTGCCTCCATATTTATCCCAGCAGCCCTTTCTGCTGGCCTGGCACTTGTGTTTATGTAGTGCCGTGATTGTTGATTTATATTTTGACAGCGTGCATCTGCGTATTTTGCTGATGTGTGTGTTTTTTTTTATTTATTTGTGCGTGTGTGCACTGGGCTCATTGTGTGTGTGTATATCTCAGGCTCTGTGCGTGTTGCTAACAGAAGCTATTGACTTGTTGTGAAGCCGCGGTCCTTGAGAGTATTTATGAGCGAGGGAGCCGAGCAGCTCGGTGGCAGAACGACTCTCTCTCCTCTCTCTCCTCTTTCCTCTCTCTCTCTCTCTCTCCTCTCTCTCTCCTCTCTCTCCTCTCTCCCCTCGTTCTCCTCTCTCTCTCTCTCTCTCTCCTCTCTCTCCTCTCTCCCCTCGTTCTCCTCTCTCTCTCTCTCCTCTCTCTCCTCGCTCTGACAGCCACCGCTGAGCAAAGAGACACGTTACCCAGAGTTCATAGCGTCCCCCCCCCCTCCCCGTATCCATCCATCCAAAGCTATCTGTTGAATCCATATGGAGGATTGTTGATGACAGAGTATTGAGCGCTCAGCGAGACGAGTTGTGATCGATGTGGACGCTCAGCACTAATCTACACGTTGTTGTTTACTTATCAAATAACAAACAGGAAGTGCTTCCACTAATACTTGACACGGTTCTGGTTTATGGACTTTAAAGTTTTGGGTCAATGTTTTGAAAGTGACTGAAAGAGATTTTTTTAAGCTCAGAAAAAAGTTCAGTGAAACATCGAGTTGGACGAAGGAAACAGGATTTGTTTGTGTTTACATGTTTATTTCTGTTTTTTTTATTCAAATGAGCGACAATAAAAAATGTATTAACGTGTAAAAAAGATTTAAGGAGTGGGGGGTGGAGCCTGACTGAGTGCTAGAGGACACGCCCACCTACACCAGCCACATGCACCCATTGGACGATAGTAGCTGTCAATCACACTGTGGTTTCCCTTCTATAGAAACTACCAGTGGAGTCGCCCCCTGCTGGTCATCACACACAACAGTCATAATAATAACTGAAGCTCTGAGAGTTTTTGTTTGAATTGTGACTTTCAGTGTTTTGGAACGAGAAGCTTTTTAAAATAAGACGTCAGAATCTACAGCCGAGTTATTTCAAAGTGTCAGAAGTTAAACTCAGATCAAACTCGTTTTTGGCAGTTTCCCGATATCAAGCTCAGATTTGGGCCAAAAGGAATCGAATCATAAAGAGCAACAAGTAATAAATACGTTTGTGTACGTTTAAATAATTTATTAAAGAACAGACGATGGTGACGTTCATCAGCTTCTTGTCGTCTTCGAAGCTCGTTTCAGCTTCACCAGGTCACTTCTCACTGGAGACACATTTAATACAGAGACAATGAAACTATTACTCATTAATATTTAAAAGACTTGTAACTAAATCTCAGCGTTTTTTTTCGGGGGATAAATCGTCACAATGATTGTTAAACAAACCTTTTCAATATTTCGAATTATTGATATGGCTGCTCTCTTTTCTTTTGGATGTAATTTCTCTTTGGTCATACATGTAATGTTATTAAATGAACAGATCTTCTTCTGGAGCCTGGTGGTGAACACGCCGGTTCCTCTGCGTGTGCTGACGGATCCAAACGGGACCTGAACAGATGCACAGCTTCATCTTCTCTTCCGACTCTAATGGAGACGAATGGACGAGGCAGCGAGCGACAGACGGAGTCACATTAACATTCATCCATATTTATCTGGCTCTTTGTGGAGTTTGTGTGTTTGTGTTGAAACCTGCTGCTCTGCAACAAGAGCAAAGCACTTTTATACGTCTGATGCTTTGGTTATAGATTTAATATCACATGTCACTAAATAAACTCAAACAGGAGCCATCTCTTGTTTTACTGTTGTGTTGATGTCCGACGCTTCAGCTCCTCTTAACGACACTTTGCCTTTGGATCCTAAATGAGAATCGACTTTCACACACACACAAATAACAACACAAGGTATTTAACAGTAATTATCCAGCAGCAACAAAGACGATGACATTTCAGAGCCGAGTCGCTGTCGTCTCAGCTAAATGAGCTAAAGGATTTATAGAGAGACTTCCTCTGTGGAGAGGGAAGAGGAGGATGAGGAGGAGGAAGAGGAGGAGGAAGAGGAGGAAGCGGAGGAAGAGGAGGAGGAAGGGGAGGAAGGGGAGGAGGAGGAGGAAGAGGGGGAGGAAGAGGAGGAGGAAGGGGAGGAAGAGGAGGAGGAAGAGGAGGAGGAGGAGGAGGAGGAGGAGGAGGAAGAGGAGGAGGAAGGGGAGGAAGAGGAGGAGGAAGGGGAGGAAGAGGAGGAGGAGGAGGAGGAGGAGGAAGAGGGGGAGGAAGAGGAGGAAGAGGAGGAAGAGGAGGAAGAGGAGGAGGAAGGGGAGGAAGAGGAGGAGGAGGAGGAGGAAGAGGGGGAGGAAGAGGAGGAGGAGGAGGAGGAGGAGGAAGAGGGGGGAGGAGGAGGAGGAAGAGGAGGAGGAAGAGGAGGAGGAAGGGGAGGAAGAGGAGGAGGAAGAGGAGGAAGAGGAGGAGGAAGGGGAGGAAGAGGAGGAGGAGGAGGAGGAGGAGGAAGAGGGGGAGGAAGAGGAGGAAGAGGAGGTGGAAGGGGAGGAAGAGGAGGAGGAGGAGGAGGAGGAGGAGGAAGAGGGGGAGGAAGAGGAGGAAGAGGAGGAAGAGGAGGAAGAGGAGGAGGAAGGGGAGGAAGAGGGGAGGAGGAGGAGGAGAGGGGGAGGAAGAGGAGGAGGAGGAGGAGGAAGAGGGGGAGGAGGAGGAGGAGGAGGAAGAGGAGGAGGAAGAGGAGGAAGAGGAGGAGGAAGGGGAGGAGAGGAGGAGGAGGAGGAGGAGGAAGAGGAGGAGGAGGAGGAAGAGGAGGAGGAAGAGGAGGAGGAAGAGGAGGAAGAGGAGGAAGAGGAGGAGGAAGGGGAGGAAGAGGAGGAGGAGGAGGAGGAGGAGGAAGAGGAGGAAGAGGAGGAAGAGGAGGAGGAAGGGGAGGAAGAGGAGGAGGAGGAGGAGGAAGAGGAGGAGGAGGAAGAGGAGGAGGAAGGGGAGGAAAACCTTGGGAGGGTCGAGTTGCACCTGAATGGAAGTTAGCCAGGTGCATCGGGGGGGGGAAACCAGTCACCTGCCAAGTTCCTGTCAAAGTCCAGAGGAGAGAAGAGCTGTGGTGCAGTGATGAGACGTCCTGTGTTTCTGTTTCATGCTTCAACTCAGCGAATAGCAAACAGAACACATCTTAAAACTCTCGTCATCTCCATCCTGAACAGTCCGTCTCATTTTGAGTCGACCTTTGTGGTTTGCAAGGCCCAAGAGTTCCTGGGTCACGTGGACCAGAAGGATTCACAACCTGAGCTGAGGGACTATTGACTCCATCATTGAGAACCCATCTAGTCTCCTCTGTGGGAGGAGCCTCCTGTGAGTGGCAGCACCAGAACACACCTTTCTCTACTCCACCTCTGCTCTTGTTAATTCCTGAGATCTGTCCTTTTCTCTGACATTTGCACAAATGCTAAAAAGCTCCGGGGGCTGTTTGCCTCGGTCGGTGATGGAGGACGAGCAGCAGCTGCAGGGAGCTCCACTTTCCACTCAGTCTCCCTCCACATCCACCAGACCCAGGGATGAAATCCATCTCTCTGTGATGAGACAATGATGGGGGGGGGCGAATTTGCATGTAAATACACAAGGAAATGATTCTGCAGCAACAGCGAGGCAGCGTCTGCTTCTTCACCTGCTGATGAGCTTCCTCTGCCACTGGAAACACACCGAGCTACACAAACACACCAAGCTACACAAACACACAGAGCTACACAAACACAACGAGCTGTAGCATAGAGCAACATGCACTCACTGGACTCAAACCACAGAGGAGGTAGAAATGATCCTGATGATGGAGGGAAGTGAAGGAGGAGAAGAGGAAGTCGAGAGGGAAACAAGCAGGAAGACATTTGTTCCTTCACATTAAGGGAAGTGTTCACTTTCATCAGCGCTTCCCTCATTGCTCCAGATGTTTACTACCCTCATCCCCCGATGGAGCCAATGAGCTTCGACTGCAACCCGACATTTGTTGAAGGGTTTTAAAAACGACAGGAAACATTTCCTTCTCTTTTCATCAGTGTTTTACCTTCAGAGGTTGAAATGTTCATGAAACACTTTGTTCAGACTGTCGGAGGTTCATCAAACACCTCGTCAGGCAGGTGAGCTAAAAACTCAAAACTACATCACCCACCTACATCATGTCTGCTTCGAGTGGAGGAGTCAGAGTAGAGCCCAGAGACCAGCTCATGACACACACTCGTGCACATCATGAGGAACCTGCTGTGAACTCTTCTCTCCACCCAGCAGGAACAGACGATGTGTCCACACCCCGGAGCCGTCAGAAGGTCAGAGAGTCTGACAGGCCTCAGTTAAAGCCCCCCTGTCAATGTTTAATTACAGCACGATTACACGCATCAGGCCGAACGGCTCCATCAAGGACTGCTGCGTGATAATCGATGTTTCAACCAGTTGCTCGCTCTCTGGGAATCAGAGGCTGCTCTACTCTTCACAGAGGAGGAAGAAGAGGGAACAGCAGGGTGTGGTGAAGGGGGTGGGGGGGGTGTCGGGGGTAAAGACGACAGTGGGAAGAGAAAATCCTCTGACGTGTCCCTAAAACGTCTCCGAGTGGGTAATTATCCGCATTTTCCATATTCATTTCTATATTAATTCACCTTAATGCCAAAATATTACAGCCCTAATCTGGTGCAAGCGTCTTCCTGTCACGGCCGTCGAGCATGTGATCATGTCACCGAGCGGCGGGGGGGAGGGGGGCAGAAACACACAGCTGCCAAGTTGATTCAGGAAACCGAGGCCGAGCGGAGGAATCCTCCCAGAGCTCCCAGTTGATCCTGTGAAAAACCACAGAGGAGAAAATGCACCTGACGCAGGTGAGACACCGTTTCACCGACTTTAAGCCGAACCTCGAGTCAGTGGATGTTTCCTGAAAATCACATCTTCAGAGGATGAACACGACTTCTCATCTTTCACCAAAGGTTGTTGATATGATGTGAATGAGTTTAAAGCTTCATTAAACTTCTTCACAGGTCGAGGAGAACATAAAATTTAAAACCAATAAAACAAAAACCAGGAACCAGGCCCAGAACAAACTGACTGATTCAATCCTCTAATGACACTGAGGCTTCATTCCTACGACTACGTTTAGTTTTATTTAGAATCACAGTTGAAGCATTTTTAATTTACAACTCTTCATCGTCACAGGGAAACTAACTCGTGTTCGCTCTGAACTCAGTGGATTCACACCAGCTTGTTATTTATAGATCGTTTCTCTCTCACAAGATGGAAACACAGAGTAATTCATAACAGGAGAATCATCTGAGCTTCTGATGTGATCGGGTCTCAGCAGGAAACAGCTGAGTCCCGACTCTGGTTAATTATCACCGTGTTCGACGAGTCACTGTGTTTAATGTGTGAAAAGTGAAACTGTCAAATCAAGAAAGGAAACTTTGCGTCAAGAGGAAACAGTTTGAATGTGATAAAACCACAAGGTGTGTGTGTCTGTGTGTGTGTGTGTTTGTGTGTTTGTGTTTGTGTTCAGTTCCTCAGTTTGTGGATGACTCCTGATGAACCGTCACCCTGCTGTTGTCTCATATCTCTGCAGTCATGTGACAGAGCTGCTGTCTGACCCTGAGCCCTGAGCTGCTCCCGGTGGAACCTGCTCTTTACCGGGGGGGAACGTGAAAGTAGAGCAGCAGCTGATGGAGGAGCAGGTGATTGATCGATCTTATTGATGAGTCATGATTATCGGCCGGCCGTCGCGTGATGTGGCAGCAGCAGCTAAAGGCCCCTTATAGATTTTCCCTGAGTGTCGTTACTCTTCAATCACTGAGCTACTTCATCAAGAGGCATCAATCAGCGCCCAGCAGAGCGGCTCGTAATTATAGAGGGCCACTTCCTGCCACTGATTTCTCCCAGGGAGGCGGCGGCTGTGATGTCAGAGCCGCGGACGCCAAAGCTTCGCCAAACCCTCAGAGCTGCCGGAGCCGCAAAGTGGCGCCATGAGCCAGGTGATATTTCTAATATCAGTTTCAGGCGAAAAGAGAAAAGAGAAAAGAGAAAAGAGAAAAGAGAAAAGAGGAAAAAGAGAAAAGAGAAAAGAGCAGCTTCTGGCCTGTAGAGGAGCTTTGTTAGAGTGGAAAGTGGAGGTCAAAGGTCAAACTGGTGCTTTCGATCACACTGTACAAGTGCAGGCTCTTGAGATTAACAACCTTTATTAATTATTATAATAACAACCTTAATTAATCCGTGAAAAAACTCAACCAGTTATAGAACAAGCTAACAAGGAGTCAAACATCTGGATCTCACAGGAAAGAAGATTTAAGTTTATTCAGTTCAAATTACTTGAAGTGGGTGTGCGTGTGTGTGTGTGTGTGTGTGTGTGTGTGTGTGTTTGTGTGTGTGTGTGTGTGTTTGTTTGTGTGTGTGTGTGTGTGTAAAAGGTAAATTATACATGGTAAAATAAACACGACTGTTAGATTAAGCCCCGCCCTCATTTTCTACTGTATTTATCTTTAGTGAACGGATCAATAATTGAACAGATCTCATTCATTACTTTAAACCAGTGATGTGTAATGGGGTCGTGTTAGTCTCTGGAGAGGTCATCAGTGTGTGTGTGTCTGTGTGTGTGTGTGTGTGTGTGTAAACACTCCTGCTGAATCAGCAGGTCATGTGACAATGAGGTCCATCCCAGAGCAGCTGACCAATCAAACCTTGTTTTTTTCCGGCCCAGTTCCGGCCGGCGTCACTCGACAAGAGAGGCAATTAATCTTAAGAAGAAAGCGGCAGGCGTCCCGGGTGACAGAGGGGATTCTGGGTAATGAGGGTGCAGAGCATTTAATTAGCTGCAGGACGAGAGACTTGATGTGCAGATTGAAAGATGGAAGCAGGATCGAGAGGAAGATGTTTTCATTAACACATCAGCACATGGACGAGGATGAAGACTTCTGACCTGAAGACGAGCAGATTTCACATGAGTTACTTTTCGAGACCCGGTGTAGCTGCTGGATTTCTCATAAGCAAAAATCCATTCACTCCCGTCCCCGTCAATCATCTTCCTACGAGAGAGGAGCTACTGGAGGTCGGCTCCTACACACGATAACCTAGATGCTGTTCTGGAATCAGTTCAGTCACAATAGTATATGTTATTGAAAGAGCAGAAAGAAAATGTTTGATCTGAGTCAGAGTCGTGATCGAGGGGTGGAGCCACATTAATGATGTCACACATGCCCTCAACCAATCGCAAGTCAGTCCCCAGGGTGATATGAACCAATAAAGACAGATAATATTTGAGAAAAATGTTTTTCTTTGATTGTTTTGTTTGGTCCATGTCCCATCAGCTAACGTGGAGGAGACAGGGTTTATGACCTATACTGCAGCCGGCCCCCAGGGGGAGCGAGAGCTGTGATTTTTTGCAGATTGTTTCGAGACATTTGCTTAAAAACCTTTCGCTGCATTCAGATGAAATTTACTTTCTGAGCATCTGTTGGAGAATTTATAACCATTTCATTTCCACATGTTGGAATAAAACCACACACACACACACACACACACACACACACACACACACACACAGACACACAGACGCACACTCTCGGGCTGAGTCAGGCGGTGACAGTAATAAGGGCCTCGGGCTGCGAGCAGGTGATGTGGCGTCACATCCAGCCACGGAAACATGCAGAGAATTAGATTCATCCCAACAGAATCTCCTTCCACTTCAAGCAGCCATTTATTCCCATTTCATAGGAGACGAGCGGGCAGATGACACTTCAGAGAGCGAGCGCCCCTCCCCCCCCTCGCTCGCTCCCTATCATGCACACAGAATTCAAGAGGAGAAGGAGAGATCTTCCTCTTCTAACTTATTCTGATGGCGTATCTTCTCCCCATCAGTCACGCATGGCTGCTAATCCTCTGCTCTGCTTCTACAGAAGAGAGGAGAAGAGAGAGATGGAGGGAGGAGGGGGGGGGGATGTGACGGAGTGTATATTTGCATTCAGGGGGAAAGTTAGAGAACGAGGGATGAATCCTCGATGGGAAAAGCCATTATCAGCTCGTAGGTCGGTTTGACAGTGAGAAGAAGACGGGAGAAGGAGAAATGTCCCGGCTGCTCTCAGGAGGTGAGAGGTCACTCGGCCCGTTAGAGAGCGGCGAGCGCTTCACGACCGGGTCACAGGGAGCTCTCCGATTGGACGATACGACGTGAGGACGATGAGGAGGTGGGCGGCGGCGGTTCAGACGGTTTTCAGATTCAAACCTCCGGAGGGCGAGCTGCCGGTGGCCTGACGCTGATCGTTCAGGAAGACCACCTGTGGTTTTACACCAGAATACAAAGACCCCTGGATCGCCCCCTGGTGGCAGTATAGGTCAAAGCCCTAACTAAAAGTTTTCTACACAACATTCACTGATGCTAATGATTTTGTTGATGTTTATTAGCATCAGAGTTTCATAAACCTGTTTATTCTCTGTCCTGATTCTCCACTGGTCACCACCTCAACACCTTCCTTCTGCTTCACCTTCACTCAAACTCCTCAGAAGACGCGTGTCGAGCCTTGAACCTCAGGAGGATGTGCCCGACCTGCTGGGATCATACTGGGATCGTACTGGGGTCGGACCACTACCTTATTTACTGGTTCTATAGAAACACAGGATCAAAATGATGATTAGAACAAAGTAACTTAATTCATGAACATTCAGAGGTTTTTGAAAAGTTCAAATTAGAATTGAATTAAATGACTGAACCGTTGAATGTGTTTCTATGATTGAGGAGTTAAACAGATTGTTAATTTAACTCCACCCACAGTTTGTCAGTCCGTGGTGCGGCCCATCATGAGTATGCACCCAGTGAACCACCTGATGGTAAATGTCACAAGTTGCATTTGATTTATCCACAACGAGGTCGAGAGATCGAAGAGATGCAGCTGGAATCCAGAGAGAACAAGTGAGGAGAGGCTTCATATGAAATGAGGAGGAGAAGCCGTAACGTACAGAACGACTGACACACGTCTGTAGCTCAGAGAATCAGGTCCCTGACCCAGTATCTCCAGGAGAC
>CM076723.1:24856072-24903572 GCA_038501795.1 Pseudopleuronectes americanus
TTCTGAATGTAATGAAACCAGAGGGTCTCAGAGGCTGAGGAGTGAAACCGGAGCCGTGACCTCACCGTGACCTCACCGTGACCTCACCGTGACCTCACCGTGACGAGACGAGGGCGCCATCGCTGCAGGATTGAGCTTCTTACACGTGATTGGTGGTCGGACCACAACACATAACCGCCGTTGTTCAATTCCACCCGGTGTGACCTCAGCGGGGGTCAACATGTGAGGTCAGCGGGTCTGTGTTGTCACCTTGTGCCGCCGGCGCCGCTCAGCCGGTGCCACCGCTCCGCTCCAACACCGACTGAGTGGTGTGTCATTGAGCTGAGAGCTTTATTCCACTGTCCATCAAAGCAGAAATCTGACGGGGCCCTGTCTCCCTGGTTAAACCCAGCACCGCCCCATCTCCCCAAGGGGCTCAGAGAGCAAGGTCAACTGGCAAGTGGTGCGCCGGCGACCTTGGTGTGATGGGGTATAATACGAATACAATCATGCTGAGTGGCGAAATAATGGCGCCGTAAATTCAATAAACAGCCTGGCGGACCTGACACCACCTTCCCTTCATGACATCTTTTTCTGACAGGACAAAGTAATACAGCGCCCCCCCGAGAGTCCCTGAAAACAGTCAATTTCTCCACACTAAATGTCAAGGCAGCCATGCGTGGAAATATGAAAATGGAGGAGCAGAGGAGGAGGCACTTAGCGGAGACGGGAGGACAGCAGCACCTGCTATCAGCAGGAATCCCACTCTCCAGCTGTCTGAGCATCTGAACTCTGGAGGAGAGGAAACCGTTAACCAGACAGCGAGCGGGGGATGAGCGGCGGTGGTGGCGGCGAGGAGCCTTCAGAAAACTGAACAAGCTGGCAGACATTTTTTTGACTCTGGCCTTTTATCTGAGCTGCAGCTCGAGGGAAGTCGTTTGTAAAAGGTTCTGTCACCTCGGAAATGTGTGAGAATAAATATCTGCATGTGGTTGTTCCCGTCACCTCCGGACCCGAGAGCAGCCGGTAACTATGGCAACGGGTTAAAGAACACCTCCGGGTCTGCTCAGTCCTCACGAGCGTTTCCTTTGTGGAAGAATCATTTGTAACATTGTTCATTTCCAGATGAAAGACTGTCGGGTGCTTCTGACTTTATTAATCTGATCTTTTGTTGCAGTCACATACTTTGCATCTTCAACTGTCTGAGTTTAAATTGATGTGTTTATGTTCTTTACTTCTATAACTCAACCAGAAGAATAATATGAATAATGTTTCAGAGACGAAACCAAATCCACGGTTTGTAAACTCAGTGACTTTGACCTTTGACCTGCAAATTCTAATCAGTTCATGTTCGAATGTCGAACTGAAAGTTTAAAGAAAGTTTAAAGAAATCCACTCGTTCTGGAGACGTCGTGTTCACAGGAAAATGGACAAACATGTTGACTAGAGGAATAAAATCACACTTTCACCGGAGAGACTTTGAACGTCCAGGATCTGACTCTCCTGATGATCTGGTACGAGTCTTGTGACCTTGTGACCTGGGCTCAGCCGGCGTCTCACTGTATGTTGTGACAGATCTGTTGTGTGTTTTGTGTGTTTGCATGGATCTGTGACTCTGGGAGCTTTGTGTTTTCAGAGGGCCCTCGCAGCTCTCTGATATTTCACTGCTACATTACTCCTCATGTTTTCTCCTGTAGAGCCACGGGCCCGCCACCCGGGGGGACGCCTCCTCCACTGCGTCCAGACTTGTCACAGCAGATTCTCATCAAATTACCAATGTCCTGCATCGGGGTAATTGCTTGCCAAACCCACTCTACTGATGCAAATTTAAGGGGTCGCCTGTGATGGAGATAATGCCAAATTGGTTTTGAGATTTTGAGATGTCTACTCAGCTTGGATAGATAGATATGTGGGCCCTTTAAATTAAAGCAAAGAACAAATGAAATAAGGTTGTGGAGAGAATGCTGATTTGGTTTTACTCCGTATCAGAGACATCTCTGCTCCCTGCAGCTCACGGGATAATAACTGTGACGTCTGGACTCGTGATGCTACATAACAAACACATGCAGTGCAGTCATAACACCTCCTCCCCAGTCCCGTAATGTCCAATTGTCCTCGCTAAGTAGCCATTACCCACAGCCGGGCTAATGGCTGCAGTCCAGCTCGGCCGCGGTGTGACCCGACTCTTAACGAGGCAGAAAGAAGTGGCTCACCACGGCGTGCCGGCCTCTCTGATGCTGATGTCACCTGATGGGAGGGGCTGGCCGGCGCTGGACGAAGCCCTCGATTGGCTCAGCCAGGGGGAGCGATACCACAGCAGCTCATTTCAGGAGGATTAAAGTCTGGAGGCTCAAAGGAGCTGAGGGTCTCTGGGGGGGAGGGGTTTCATTTCAGAGCGGCCAAGTTGGTGGTTGGGTAATGAAGGGGCAGCTCGGGGTGACTTGGCAATGACAATTAAAGAGTGGTAATTAAAAGGGTTAAGGAGGAGAGCGCCCCCTGGGGAGGAGGAGGAGGAGCAGCAGGCTCAAGGGCAACGGCAGAGTTCGTCACGGCAACAAGATCGAAGTGATGTCATCAAACTGAGCCGCAGCGACCGGCCGTCGACTGGTCGCACGATTCCACTGATCATAGAATCATCATAGAATCATCATAGAATCATCATAGATCCTGTTTATTGAAACCTGGATCAGCGTTCGCCCGAGTTCTGAGGCATTAATCACTTTTCAATTATGTGAGATTCTTAAAAACCCAATAATTGTCTTGTTTTGAGTTTTTCTGCCAGTTTTCTTCTAAATGAACAAAACGAAGGAAGTCGAGTTTAAAACCTAAACGTCAGAATCGATGTGAGCTGGGGATCCACTAATTCAGAGATAATAAGGTTTGTCCTGCGAACGACAGCAGACGAGTCCTCGGCCTCACGTCACGTTCCCCACCACCCCCCCCGGTCCAAGGCCGAGGACCAAACATTGAGTGAGCAAACATTTCAGAGGCTAATGAAATATGTTGTCATCCCGCTCGTCCCTCTGGACGTCCCTTCATACCTTTGTCACTTCGCTTCCTTCACAGCCAACGCTCCACGCCGCCGCCGCGGGACTGAACGAGCCGGGGAAATAATTAAAATTCAACCAAATGATGAAACACTTGCAGCAAAGCGTCCTTGAAGGGTCGACAGGTTCTGAACACAGCACGGAGAGCAGGGGTGGGGGGGGAGTAAAGGCGAGTGTTCCGCTCCCCCCCCCCTTCACAGGGAATAATGTTAAGCTGCTGCTCCCAGCTTAAGGGCCTCTTAAATTGGAAAGGCGCTGGCCTATAGAGACATGTACCTGTCAAACAAATACCACACGCCTCTGATTCTCTCCCCTCTTTCTCTCCGGCTTCGTTCTAAACTCTCAGATGGAGCTGGCGTCGGACGCGGCTGTCGGGTTTCAGAGCGGGGGTGAGGATTCGTAGAGGAATCACAGCGACGCCTCTGTCGGAGGAATTAAGAGGTGAAGCTCGGCTCAGAGGAGGTTTCTCACGCCGGAGGAAGGCTGTCGCTGTGGAGATGAACATGTTTAGAGGAATGTTAAACTGTGAGTCACATTTATTCTTTGTCTATGAGACAGTTTATATTTTCTCGTTGTTAATCTGAGGATAATTGATTAATATTCATGTCATAAGGATCTTTGAATCATCACAGCTGTAGTGTTTCTTCTGATGTGTGAACTAACGACTAAACAAAGATGGCCGACTCCAACATGAAGCCTCAGTGTCTGACTGTCTGACTGACATCTGGTGATGATGGTGGAGTCGTGGCCCCGCCCACTCACGTGCCTGACCACTCACAGGTCCGTCTGAGCTGTCAGTCATAACGTCCAGTTTTCACTTGATCAAGTAATTTATTAAAACCAAACTATCTACGTGTTTCTCTTCATCTTAGGAAACACAAAACCAAAAGTGAACTGGATTCCATATAAAGTAATAAATGAAATTATAGGATATTTAATCAGAGACACATTAAACACTTCTTGATTATTTCATTCAGTGTGATCTGTGTTTGGTTATTCTCACTCACAGACGAAGCTGAACTTGTGTTCGTACGTTCTTTTCATTTAATCTCTAATTACAAATAAAAGCTGTTTAACCACCAAAGCATTAATTACGTTTATTAAGTATGATGTCGACTCGTGTGATGAATTCATTCTAACTCATCAGCCTCAGTTTCCAGTGAACGTTTCATTATCATTTTAGAAACTTAAACGTAGTAACGTGGCCAAATCAGATCTACAAGTTCAGCTGATGGGTCACAGACTGAATCCAGATGTGTCCACTGCAGATGTGTCAGTGTGAGATGTGACCAGTCGACTGGTCTCATAGAACCCTGATGCACAGCAGCCCACCTGCTGGTGACTGGCCTCCCAGCAGCTGAGGAATTACCAGTGACGTCTCAAATCCATCGATGACCTTCAGCTCGGCGGACGCTCCTCGGCCTCACGAGTCATAAATAAAACATCTGATTGGAGATCAAGAGTTTAACTGACGAAACGCTCGGAAAGTAATAATCAATGCCCCCATATTATTTAGTAAATGCCCTCACATGAGCATAAATCATGTAGAATCCAACTCGGGTCACGACTCGGAGGAGTCTGGTAAATACTGGAGCAACGCAGGGTAGGTGGAATAACCAATCCCAGTCCCTCCAGTCGAACCAGTCTGGTATCCAACCTGCTGGGAGACATGGGGCTCTGGATTCTGATTCTTCTCCGTGTTGGTCCCCAGCTGACGACGCCTCCGGCCCGAGCGCTGCAGGTCCAACGTCCTGTTCACCTGGATCTCCCTTTGAGTCATTTATTTCATATATCTGGACTCAGCGGTGTCCTGGTCCGTGGTCAGCTCCTCGCCATGCCCTGTCCTCTGCCTCGTCTCCAGCTCTCCATCACGCCGTCCCTCAGCCGGCTGTCGGTCTCCAGCAGCATCACGCTCGCCTCCCTCCATCAGGGGGATTGATCTGCTCGCTCCCCTGACGCTGCCTGTTAGCATTGATTAACCGCTGAGTCACGCTACCTCTGCAAAGACAACATTTGAAGCTTTCATTTTTACCCCCTTAATTATTTAGAGTCGCAGCGAGGTGCACGCCGGCCCCAGCCTCATACATCATGCAAAATACTCCGACTGACAGCCACACCACTTCCAGGCCTTTTCTCCCAGTGTTTGTTTTGGTTGTGAGCGCCGGGGCAGGGGGGGGGCAGTTAGCCGGGGCCTGATGGGAAGCTGAGAGCTGAATTAGCGCTAATGGCTGCGGCTGAGAGGAGTGAGGGATGATTTTATGGCTGAAGTCATGTATTTTTCCTCAGATTTAAAGGTCTCTGTGAGAGGCTGTTAGTGCTCAGTGCTGCGCTCAGCGGCTTGTTGTGTTCTCAGTCTATTTGCACGGTGATAAAACAGCACAGTGATTAAAATGGTGTCATAAAAGCAGCGAGAACAAGAACGCTGCAGCGCTGGATGTTTATAAGACCAGAGGGTGTCACAGGAGCAGAGTTATTAATGACTCAGGTGTGTGCGGGGGGGCTGCGCTCTTATTGGGGAATAATTCAAACGTTAAAGACGCATTAATCTATATGTTTGACACGAACATTTGATCAAGTGGCTCAGCTGGTCGAGCGGGTCGGCCACTGCTTCCAGAGTCAGTCGGTTCCCAACAACCCAGGAAGTGAAGCACCGCCCACATCACAGATATAAAGAACGTTTCCTCCTTCTCTCCCTGAGCGTCTGTTCTCTCTGCTGAGTGGGTTCCATCTCCTGAGAGAACAACTGACTGAGAGTCACAGACACAACCAGCTGCAGCTGAACTGAGATCAGTTCAAAACACTCTGAAGTTATTAACAACTGAGTTTATCTCGTACATTCAGCAGGAAACTGTTAAACATGAAGAGTTCTGAACAGTTTGGTGGATTTGTTACAGCAGCAGCTCTTCAGGCTCATGAAGCAGAGCATCATGGGTAATATCCAGTGTTCAGTTGTGTTCCAGTGAGTGGGACGATGCAGTCAGAGCTCCGGTCAAGTGATTGATGGGTTTTGTTTTCACGACATGAAAACCACTTAACTCGCATCCGAACAGAATTAATAAGCACTCGTGGATTCTGCTGCTGAAACACGGAGAGAACGAGGAAGATTCATTGAATCGGCTCCAACATGTCATCGCCTCCGTGTGTTTACTGTCATGACGACGAGACCCCGGTCACATGGTGGGCGGCTCGGAGCGGAGGATCTGTCGGAGTGTGATGAAGACCTCTCTCACCTGGGAGGTCGGTGTGGTCCGCGGCCTCGGCTCAGACCAACGCTTCCAACGCACCAATTAGTGTTGAAATGTTTCTGAGTGAGAAAGTGCGAGTCCCCTTGTCGCCTCTCATCTCGGAGCCGCTGCCTCCTTCCAGCAGCATCTCGTGGAGCGGAGTCGGGCTTTCATGTGGAGCCTCGGGGACGGAGCCCCGAGCCCGAGCCATTCTTCGTCTCTTAATTGGCGCCTCTACGTGCTCGTTAGTTCACAACACGTCAATTTGGCAGCGGCGTTAAGGATCAGCCCCCCCCCCGTACCCGACCAGAACTTGATAATGCTGTCAGTAACTAATTAGCGGTGATGGCATCTGTCAGGAAAATGCATGCCGGGGCAATTAAAAATGATGCACTATTAGTTTTTGCCAACCTCGCTGCCCCAGTTAGCGCGGGTGGTCAGGCGCGGCGCACAGGAGCACTTTGAGGTTATTTCTGGAAGAATCTGGGCTGATTTAACTTTGTTTGTTATTTTGCTCGTTCTCAGACAGATCATTTGGCAACACACAGACACACACACGGACACACACACAGACACACACACAGACACACACACACACGCACACAGGTCAACCTGCAGTACATTGTGTGCTGTCGACTCTCTGCAGCGGCTGCCAGCTCCTGCAGAGATAATAAATGTCAGAGTTTTAAGGTGGCGGTCCCCCGGCTGCAGGTTGTTTACACGCACAACTCAAGAAAACAACAAGTCACTGAAACACAGCTCACAAAGCGCTGTCATGGAAACCAGGAGGACAAAACTGATGCAAAACACGACGGGTCCGAGGACGAGAGCAACACATCTCATCGTGTGGAGACACGTCTGCAGCTTCAAGGAGCTTCATTGAAACGTGGATCTAACAGGATGTTGGCGTTAGATGTTTTATAACAGGAAGTGATGACGTGGCCCCTCTGGAGCCTCCGAGGACCCTCAGGGGACCCTGCTCTTCACAATGGAGCCTGATCATTGAACTTTTCCTCTTACACAATCGTCTGGTCATAAAAATACAGTTTTTATGACAAAGTGATTTAATGTCTCAGAGGCCTGATCGTCGCTGCTGAGGTTCTAACTCAATACGAAGATTCATCTTTACTTCATAAACCTTAATAAATTAAATCCCTCCAGTTTTCACTTTCTGCCCAAATCAGCGCACACGTCGTTGTGTTGTCGTGTTGTTGTGTTGGTGTGTAGTCATGTGCTGACGGTCGACACCCACTTCCTCCTCAGCCGTCACTTTTCTGTTTGTTTGTTTGTTTGTTTTCTAATTACAGACTTTTTTTTGACACCTGTTCAAACTCTGCAGTGGAATCAAACCTTCAGCGTTACACACGCTCGACACCCGGCTGCACACAGATCAACACACACACACACACACACGTCCCCTTGTGTACAATTACCTCTTCTTTACTATTTACCTCTCGCTGCACGCTAGCTGTTTTTTGAAGGGTTTAGGTAAACAACATGCACACACAAACACACACACACACACACACACACACACACACACACACACAAACACACACACACACACACACACAGCTCAAACCCCTGAATGCCGTAGCGTTGGTGAACGTGAACTGATTCCCTGTAAACGCAGTCTGTTGATAAACTTCCCACAATGCACCACACCGGGTGAGCACCATCGCTTCCTGTCACAAACTGTGGTTGAGTGGCGTCACATGACAGACGCCTCCCTCGTCAGGCCTGGCGGCGGCAGATGGCTCCGGCGTGCGTTTTAAGGAACGATGGTAAATAATTCCCAGAAGGCTCCTCTGCTGGCGATGGCATGTTGGGCAGCGGCCTCCCCAGTGGGCCCCTCCCCCCTCCTCTTCTTCTCTTGCAGCTGAGTGATGTGTACGACGGCCGCGCAGATGGAGGCGTGCACGAGGGCGTGCACGAGGGCGTGCACGAGGGCGTCCTCTGGGACGATGTGGCGATCTGAGGAGGGACGAGGCGTCATTGACGAGCGGAGGAACTGAGTTTAACCACAGCAACCTCGATGCATCGTGATGCCTTCAGGGGCCGTCCGCCCCTCTGGACAGGATGGTTAACATCATGTTAACAGCTACAGATGCTTTGAGGAGTTGGACTGTTTGATCTGAGCCACAGTGAAGATGTGAGATTGAACCTCGGACTCGATCTCACAGCATCGCTCAGCTCTGTTTTCCTTTTCCTGCCCAACATGTAAATGAGATGACCTGCCGTTAGAGGGTCAGAGAAACTCACTCTCCTCTCTGGAACCTAATTACCGCTCCATTAACGAGTGTTTATCCGGATCCAGATAAAACTCCAGATTACTCCCGGTGGGGGGGGGTGGGGGGTGGTGGGTCTCGATGATCTCACTCAGAAAACTCTAACGTACAAAATATACAAAATAAATGAGAGGAAGTGAATCTCTGATGAGGTCAGCGGCTGAGACTCTCACATATGAGTGTGAGAGAGAACTTTCAGGGGATACCCTACGGGGCGACAGCGATCCTTCAGAGGGGGGGGCAGAGGAGACGGCGGCTGAGAACCTTCAGGCCACAGGAAACATTTTCCACGGAGAAAAGCCACTATAATTTTAAAAAGGACAAAAAAACGGGGCTGACCGAGATGAAGCTGCCTGGGGCCAGAGAGGAAGAGGCAGAGCGATGAAGAGATGAAGAGATGAAGAGAGCGAGAGCCAGATACATTTATATTATGTGATTAAAGGGGAAGGGCCGGCCGGTCGGTCCGGTGACAGACGAAGTGATGTAGTGGGAGTGGAGCGGCGGCTCTAGACTCTCTAATTGACCCCGGTTAGGATCCACGCAGCCTTTCCCCGGCGCACAAAGAGACGCCTAATTGCTGCAGCTGATTGGGTCCTGATAGAATTACGGCTGTCAGTGAAGGTCATTAGGCTCAGATCCATCTTCCATCCCGGGGACGGGCAGAGCCGGCTCCTTATTCCACAAGCTCCTTAACGAGCTCGCCACCAGCTCTTTGTCAGGGAGAAAATCACAGATAAAGTAAAAAGCTGCCTGGTGTGTGTGTGTCTGTGTGTCCCTGTGTGTGTGTGTGTGTGTGTGTGTGTGTGTGTGTGTGTGTGAGTGTGGGGGGGCATGTTGTCTGCCTGTGATCTCAGATACATGGATCAATATTTGTGAGTGAACAACTCTCTCCCCCAAAGGGATGATGAGCGGCAACAGAGGCTTTAATCCAGGAGGTCAAGAAGATGCTTCCTGTAGCTGCTCCGCTGGTGGTGAACAGGAAGTGGAGCTCAGATAAAGACGGAGGTAAACCTTTCTTCTTCTTCTTCTTCTTCTTCTTCTTCTTCTTCTTCTTCTTCTTCTTCTTCTTCTTCTTCTTCTTCTTCTTCTTCTTCTTCTCTGAACATGAAGCTGTGTGAGTAGCTGCAGCAGAGACTCGTTGAGGTGAGAGCAGAAGGATATTATATATTTTTCTGAGCTGCGGTTCTGAAACCAGAAGTTACCATATATGGAGGAGTAGGGGGTGGAGCCTGACTGAGAGCTCAAGCACACGCCCACCTGCCACCTGCACCCATTGAACGGTACTACCTGTCAATCACTCTTTGGTATCCACCCCCCAACACATCCGCTGCTTTATGTTCTATTGTACAAGTGAAGGATCAGAAAAATGTGACAGGACAAGAACTCTTCTCTGGCAGATGAACACAGAACTGAAACGTTTAAATCTAGATCTGTAATCTGTAAAAAAAATGGGAAGAATATATCATTTTAATCTACAGATTTTCAAAGGAGCATTTTTTTCCCTGCATCGTGCTCATGCATTAAAAATCGAAAGCCATCATCTGGGCTCCTGCAGGAGGTCTCAGTGTTTGTGTTTGTTCGTGGTCACATCAGATTCTCCTCAGAAGACGGGAGCTGATAACACGAGGTCGGCGGCCTCCTCCGTCTGCGTGAGGCCACGAGGAGCCAGAGAGAAGCACAATGGATGAAGCATTCAGTTCTGAGCGGGAGAAGCAGAACATCGATGATGTCCGCTCGCCGCCGACTTTCAGGATTTACTGTGCGAAAAAGAGAGAGGGAGAGAGGGGGGGGAGAGAGAGAGGGGGGGGGGAGAGAGAGAGAGCTAGAGGCCTGCAGGGAGGCAATGACTCAACCAGCAGCTCTCAGCCACCACAACTTCTTCTGCATTTCGAGTCTTCCTCATGTAATATTGCTGTTTGCACGCCACAGTCAAGTCGTAGCGTTTAAACCATAATTAAACACATCGGGCGTTTCTGAGGTTTTATTCCCACTTGGTAAACTACAGGAAAAAGGTCGAGCAACACGAGCACAAAGCCTCCGTCCCTGTGGTTACTGCACATCTGAAGAAAACCCACGTGAAGAAGGGAGGTAGCGTCGGGATTCACTTGTTCACAAACCGCTGTTTGAGGGGCGAGCGATGAGAGTGGAGAGAGACAGGAGCGATTAGGGTTTAAAACCTGCAGGAGACATCAGAGGAGAGCGCTGGTGGACGTCCTGCTGAGAGAAAAACATTCATCATGATGTGAAATACACATCACGCTGCTGGAGGAGCTTCACTGAGAAACGCTTCAGATTCAGAGGCTGAGCCGACGCTCGGCGTTCAGCAGCTTCCTGCACATGACGCTCATCACGCAGGAACCAGAGCTGTGCCACAGACGTTCAGCTCCCTCCATCTGAATCACTTTGAGTTTCACTGTCCAGATAAAGAAACATCACGTCAGGTTTGTAGAAACTAAGGCTCTGATACTGATGTTCTAAAAGCTCCCTGATGCTCCGTGTGAGCAGGACGTGTGAACACAGCTTCACTGAAACAGATCTCACTTCCGACTCCTACGTTAGATAAATACTCACATTAGTTTCCCGTGCTTCAGGTTCAGTGCGTCCTGCTGCAGAGCGTCCAGAGCTGTCGGCCGCTCGTCGCTCTTCAGCACATTAAAACCCTCCAGTCGTCCATTAGCGCTCCCCCGTCACGCCTGAGAGCTGGAGGTGGGAGTAGCACATTAGCTGAAAGCTAACATGAATGATATAGATGTGCAGGATTTAACCCCTGACCCGAGTGAGCGAGCCCACGCTGCCCACGCCGCCCAGCGGAGCCGCCGCCACCGCCTGCTGCCGCTCGGGGGGGGAACACGGAGTAATCAAAACAAATGAGTCAGTGAGCGAGAGGAGCCCGGCGCCGTGAGCAGATTCATAATGACCACTAATATTAGCATAACCTAATCTGTTTGTTGATCAAGGGTAAACTTTTGGGGGAGGACATGTTAGGTGCAGAATAAACAAAAGCAGCTGCTGCCAAGGCTCCCGCCGCCTTCAGGTGGGGTCTATCAGGTCTGCACACGCTTATCCACTCTGTTCCTGCAGACTTCAGGTGTTATCCACTCTGTTCCTGCAGACTTCTCAGAGGCACCAATTAAATGTTGGGGAGAATTGAGTAGTTTGAACAATTGCAGTAATATATTCATTCCTCTTCTTTTACCACAAAACACTTTTCTTTGTTCCGTCGTCCCCCCGTCCCCCGCCCCCCCTGTTCCCCGCCCGCTCTCCACCGGCAGTTAATTGCACGAACCTCTCGGTGCTTCCAGATACAAGGCCGCTGCAGACCTGCCACGCTCGGCCCTTTAATATTAGATGAAGACTTAAGTAACAATTGTTGTTCTTTGGCCCATCAAGTATTCATGCTCTCTGGGTGAGGTGCACCATGGGAGACGAGTGTGGGAGGAACCCTCGCAGGGAAAACCTGTTTGCAATGCATTTTCTGGGGGAAGTAAAAGCAAACACTGCAAAAATAAAGAGTTCATTTTAAAAAGTTAATCCAGTTTCATATTCAGCCTTCAAACGCGGTTGTTAATAAAAGCACAGAAGCCTCCAGTGGATTCATCATCACAAAGTCACGCTGAGCAGCCGAGCTTTGTTCAAACACACAGAACTTTAGAAGAGACTCCGAAGCTTCCACAGAAAAACTGTCGGGACCAATTCCTGGAAAATACGTTTAAAAAACTGCAAAAACAAATCAGCGATATTTCAACTTGGAAAACTTGTCCCAGGAATCTTTGGTTTGATCGAAGACGTTTATTGAAGCTTCGTATTTCACACACAGGTTTGATCCGTGATTGTTAATAAAGATGGAGGACGTGACAGTTACCACCTCCATTGCCCCCTGGTGGCCGGCTGCAGAATTGATTATAGACCTACCTCCTCCATGTTAGCAGATGGGACATGAACCAAACTAAATACCTCAAGTAAATGTTTGTAAAGATGTTTCTGCCATTTCAGGTCGTTCTCCTCTCACTGAGGTTTGTTCAAGTGTTTCTGATCTGTCTCTTTTTTGTTATGTTGTGGTTCTAATGTGTTGAGATCTTATTAAAAAAAAATACTACAAAGAAAGACATATGAAACACGACATTTCATGAATAGAAACAACAGTGATTACAGTGTAAATGCAGCAACATGAAGCAAAGGCACCACAACTCTCTCTCAGTGTAACACACACATATGAACACACAAGAAAAATACCAACTCCCTGATCTCAGTGAAGCACAGTGGAGCCTCGGAGAGTCTAATAAGTCAAACTGCAGGCTGAGCAGGCAGTGCATGAATATCAAATGCAGCCTAATTGATTACCTAATTTATGCAATAACCAGTATTTTTTAATTATAGTTATTTATTGCCTAAGTGTTTATGGGGCTGGGCTGATTCATGGACGCTGTGTCGAGCCACGGGTCAGACTCAGTGGACCCTGTTTATAACACTGACAGCAAAATTACCACAGATCCACTTCATCATCGCGGCTGGAAGCTGGAAGCCGAGGATCCGGAGAGAAAATCACAGAACGTAGAGAAAACATTAAACTAAAGGTCCAACGTCACAGATCGATGAATAATCATCTTTAAATTCACAACACAGATGGACAGACACACATCTGGCAGCGTGCAGCAAAGAACATTTAGATTTTAGTTTGAATTTGAAGGTGAAAAACGTGATTTCCAGATTAAATCAGACAGATTTCACTGAGCTGACGTCATCATTGATTTGATTTATCTGAGGACGAGCCCGGATCGGAACCGACCCGTCAGCTGTCACCACGTCCACTCATGTGTTAGAAAAGGAAAACGACTTTAACAACTCGCTTACACACAGAACACTGGAGGAGTCAGAGTCTCCGTGTTCGATTGTTTCTGTGCTCAGCTGCTCAGCGTGTTGACTGCAGCCCAACGAGAGGCAGGGGCTTCTGGGTAATGCGCGCCTGGTGTCACAGCGGGCTGCCAAACGCTGTAAATGCACAACTCTTGTACCGGCATTAAACATGTAGCGACGGGGGCGAGTGACAGTGAGGCGTGGGATGAGCTGGAGAACGAGTCGACACGACAGGAAGTTAACTTTGGTCTCTGGGGACGCGGGCGCGAGGAGATGGATTCTCTTCGAGGAGCGAGGAGCAGGAAGTGGAGAAGGAGGCAGAGAGAGAGAGCGCCTTCAGAGACGTGTCGCTGTGGTTTTATCAGTTTTGTTGTGTTCGCTCAGGGTTCAGCTCCGAGGAAAACCTCCAGGACCTGCAGACCCCGGTGACCTCTGACCTCCTGCCTGGAAAACAACCTCTGGAGTTCAGCTACAGCTGCCACTTTGGATTTGAAGCCTCCCCCGTCCTCCCAGAATGCCGTTGTCCATGTTGATGTCGCCGTCAGCGCCGAGGCCTGCCCACCAGCCCGTCCATCTGCCCCTGCTGTCTGTCTGATGAGTGCTGACGTCTGACTGAACCGTTGAGTTCGGTTCACATGATAAAAGCTGGAGAAAATCCAGAAAGCAGCAAAGTGACATTCAAGGTCCAACAGACGTCACACAACCATCATTATTAATCTGAAACTAATGTATGTACCAATGTTCTAACTGTATAATTAATGATTATTATAAAGTAGTTATTAAAAGCCATGTAGCCAACTAAATGTTCTAGAGCAAAATAGAACAAACACTTTTTAAACGTAACGATCTTCAGGCACATCTTCATCGAGTGTTTGAACATGAGAGATGTCCTTTTCATTTCAAGCTGCTTCCTGTTTGGTGGTTTCTTGTTTTGAATGTTTTCAGATGTTTCTACATGTGTCAGTCAGATGATCAGATCCCGGTTCGGCTGCCGGCAGCTCGTGGTCCTGAAGCCTTGGATCCGCCGGTCGTCCTCTCTCTCTGAGGCGCTGGCGGTGAGTTCAGGCCCAGACGTCCACGTGGTCTTGTGATCAGGGACGAGTGTGCTCGCTCTCCTGTGCCAGTTTGACTCTGAACCAACACCAGTGACTTTAAAGTGTAAACCACTGACGAGGAGAAGCAGACGGATCAGAGCACGATGTGTGTGAAGGTTTCTGTTGGCTCACGTTTCTCTGCCTCGCGTCTCAAACAGGTAGTTGGAAGTTCCAGAGAGGAAAACGCTGGACCTGATTCTGATGATCTGACACGTTTGATGTTGACGAGACAAAACGTTTCAACGCTTAATAAAACAAAAAGAGCTGGAGGTGTGTGTGTGTGCCAGCCTCCGTGTGCCTTCTGTTCTCCTCAGAGGACCGAGCAACACCAATTAGCTCCAAACAGTAGTAATCAGGGGAGCTGTAAGATACCACACAGATTGAATTAAACCGTCCCTAACCATATGCCAATACGTGTCATCTTCAAAGCCTGTTTCCAACACGGAGCGCTTCACAGAGCCGGAGCAGCACCATGAAACAAAAAGACATAATCAATAACAAGCAGCTACAAGCAGAGGAATCAGCCCGAGTCCTTCCATCGCAGCTTCACTCTCGTTTTATTATCTCACAACACGAGAGTCCGACCACGCGACTGAGGAGCAGTGCAGGTGGGCGTCAGGGAGAGTTCTCCTCGAGGCCTCAAGAGTCCTGACGAGGAACTGAAAGGTTCACGGTCAGATGGAGACGAGGAGTCGTCCGGCTGCTAATGGCTCCGGCTGGTCCTCGTCTGACAGGGACAGTGGTGACGAGGGGTCAAAGGTCAGCGCAGCCGATGAACCTGACATCCTGTGACCCCTGATGATGATGTCAGTCTGAGAGGAGCAGGTCGTGGGGTCAGGCTGAAGGGGGCTGGCTCTCATTAGTCGCTGTGGAGCCGACAGACGGTGAATGTGTTCGGATGAACCTCGGAGTCAATTAGGAACTTAGGTCTCAGGGAAACAGTCGAGAGTTCAATTCACAACCTCCATGTCTTTGGACTGTGGGAGGAGCCAAAGAAAAGCCACACAGACATGGGACAAAACACAAAGGCCCTGGATGAACCAGGATTTGAACCTGCAACCTTCTTGCTGTGAGGCGACAGCTGCTGCAGCTCCTGTCTTCAGCCTCTGTCTCAAACTCTTGGTTTTAGCGCCACAGCACGAAGTCAGGAATCAAACTCAGTGACCTCAGCTCTGCTCCAGTTCGGGCTAATAGCCCTTTGCTAATCATCTGATGGCCTCCTCTTCCTGTGGGCCACTAGAGTCTCTCCACAGCCACGTGGTGCAGACCACACTGACCAGGACCCGCCTGCTAATGGGCTCTGAAAGGCAGAAAACACATTCACTCACATTTACTCACAATGGAAGATACAGCGGCCTGTAACCCCCACCGGAGCGGATACGCCGTTATGCCACCGTGTCGCAGGGCTTTGATTTTACGTTCGATTCCTCGTTAGTTATTGTGCCGCTCCGTGTTTTCCTGGGTGCGTCGGGCGATCGGCTTTAATCATCAGCGCAGGACGGTGCGGGCGGGATCGATTCAGATGAGAACTCCACCTCCATCACAGCAGCTCATCATTAAGGAACTCGCTGCAGAATCAAACCACCGACACCAGTAGATCCCACTGGTCCACAGGTGCTGCTGCTGCTGCTGGACACTTTGATACAGAAGATAAAATAAACTTCTGTTAAACCAAAGTTAATGAGAAGACGCAGGTTTTTTAAATGTTGACAAACCTGCTCTAAAAGGTGAATAACTTATTTCCCTTCGTCAGAGCAGTTTGTCTTTTTGTCTTCTTGGGTCACGTTGGACGTCTGAGAATCTCTCATCTCGCTGCATTTTGAAAAATATAAAGAAAAATATGTAAAAAAACAAAAGGTTTTAGCTCCAGCAACCGGAAATGTTGAATATGCATCATAACAGAGAAGGTGAAGCATCATTAAAAGAAATCAGCGAGCGTCACGTTTCCATCAGTGTCGATCGGAGCAGATTGAAAACCTGAATCCATTCACGCTGCAGAAAAAAGAAGTTACAAACTTCTTTGATCATGTAAATTGTCCTTTGGAGATTATTGAAAATAAGGATTTCAAACACAGTCCCAACACAGTGTGGCTAAATGAAATTAGCATCAGATTAAAGAACCATGGATCTGCAGACTGGTGACGAATTAAAGGACGGAGCCGCAGAGACGAGTGTGAAAACTGAAAGAAGCTTCCACACGAACAGGGACACGACTTTCAGGCCAGAACTTCCCTCAGTGAACTTCTCACAGAAACACAACAAAGACTTTGACTTCAGTCAATCACAGTTTCTCACATGTTTCAACCTCAAGAAGCAAAACGTCGGTTCATCACTGTGGGAAACAAAGAGCTGATTAGAAACACAACATCACACAGGCTTCATGTCATCTGCCTGTGATGCTGTGAAGCAGACACAGGGGGCGCTGTGCTCCTGGAACCTCTCTGTGATACACACATTTGTTTCTGATCGTTTCTTGATGAGAGAATTTATTCTATCTTTATTTTTGTCTTTTTAAACGACTCTTTCTTCTCTTTTCCTTTAATCAACATAAATGTTCTCAAACTTGATCAAAGCTTTTTTGTATTTGCATCGTTAACTCTGGCGTCTTTATGTCTTTAATTGGTGTTATTAGTTTGATCCTCCCTCAGACTCACTCTGCTTCCTTTCTGTCTCCGTCTGTCTGATGTCACCTCGCTGCCGCCTGCACGCCGCCTGCACGCCGCCTGCACGCCACCTGCACGCCGCCTGCACGCCGCCCGCACACCGCTGCCTGCACGCTGCCTACACGCCACCTGAACTCCGCCTGCACGCCGCCTGCAAGCCGCCCGCACACCGCTGCCTACACGCCACCTGAACTCCGCCCGCACGCCGCCTGCACGCAGCCTCGATCGCTGCCTGCACGCCGCCTGCACAGGCATGCCGCCTGCATGCTGCCTGCACGCCGCCTGCACGCCGCCTGCTCGCCGCCCGCACAGCCTCTCGTTAGCTCCTCGGCGTATCAAAGCCACGTAATGACTCTGCAAAAAGCCTAATTAGATCAGATCACTTTCTTGACTCAACATTATGGCTTGAGGACGAGGGACTCATTACGCTGCTGTTAATGCAGAGGGGGGTTAATGACGGGAGTTTGTCCCCGAACCAGAACGGGGGGGGGGCTGGAACCCGACCGCTCCTCTTTCTGCTGATGTGAGCTGCTCCAGCGCCGGCTGCTGCTGATCCATCTGCACTTTACACCTGGTAAACAAACAGTCACTCAGATTTACAGGCCGTCCACCGCTCGGCAGATTAGAGCTGAGCGGCGCTGAGCCTCCGGAACACGACACATTCCGCTGAAATGATGTGCGTCACAAATCATCAGAATGTGTCCCGCTGAACTTTAGACTGCGTCCGTGCACACGTGGGATCACAACACACAACACTGAGCTTTACTGTTTCCTATGAAGCAGCAACGTAAATGCACATTAGAGCTAAACTCCATCACCATTAAAAACCTCCATGTGAAGTAAAATTGATGATTACTGATCCTAAATGGAACATTTCATTATAGAGCCTCCATCAGGAAACAGGAAGTCTTCACAAATACTCAGGATTTACTTTTTATTACACGTAGAAGCAGACACAACAGAGAGGGGAATAAAAAGACACACTTCAGTTTGTTTAGAATCAATCAAGCTTCATGACCTGAACCGAACCACAGACGTGTTCCTGAAGAACACAAACATCTCAGGATGAAGAAGAGGAGCCGAACACGTAGAAGACGAAGACGTCACCTTGGAAACATGAGGAGATTCCAGATCTTCTGGTGATGAGGACTGACCCCGGTGTGGATGAGCTGTGAACAACAACACTGATCCTTCCACAGCAGAGTTTAATACGTCAGGTCCCGCCTCCTGCTGCTCTACAGGCTCCGCCCCTGCTGCTCTACAGGCTCCGCCCCTCATCTGGATGTTACCACATGTTCCTGTTTGAACGAGTCGGACCCAACAACCTGCTGTGTTTTTCAGGGTTCATATATGAAAACATCTTTTGTGATATGTTTTTGTTTGATGAGCGTGAACTTTATCAAATAGAGTCTAAGCTGAGTTCATGTTCACTCGTCTCTTCTCCTTCACAACCTGAGTGTTTTTCACGTGGTTTTATTTCTTCTCTCTTCGCTGCCTCGTCTCAACAGAACATGAACTCGACCTCGTCTGGAGACGCACGAGTCTGAAGGAACCAGTTTGGACCAGTTAGAAAAACATGATTCATGGATTCTGTTTACGCTTTAAAAAACGTGACTCGCATCTTTAATGTGATTCAATTTAATCCTGATCACCGTCCACGATTAACGAGGAAGTTCATCTGCTTTTCAAGTGTTTTGAGTCCAACAGTAAAAAGTGTTGAAATGAATTTGCTGCTGCAAAATAATTAATTTCAAATAATAATCATATAAATAAACATTTTAGGTTTATATTGTATAGCATTTGAGAGCACGTATATTCTGTCTGTATATTCTATAAAAATGTTGGTTAATTATCTGTTAAATATTTGAATAAAATATGAAGCAACAGAAGAGCAGTTCAGACCAAGTGGAAGCAGGTGACTGATCTGAGATCTGGGAGCAGGCGCCGCTCAGCCAGCCAGCGCTCCTCCACGCCACCACCCCCCGCCTCCTGCCCCGCCTCCTTCCTTCAGCGACGTGACTCCGCAGGGACTCTGAATCTCAGACAAAGTATGCAAATGAGTAATTAGTTCAATAACAGTTTCCCAAACATCAGCCCTAAAGCAACTACTCTGCATTTATTATGACAATTACCATCTGCAGCGTCGTGATGGATCTGCCGCCGCAGCCGCCGCCGCCATCCTCCCCAGACCGCGCTGGATGACCGAGCGGGAGAGAACACTCGACGTGAGGAGCAGCTCGTCCTGCAGGCGGGAACACAAACCTCCATCTGCTGGAGGAGCCGGCCTCATGATCGACCCTCGACCCTTCACTTCCTGTTCACTGTGAAAAGAATCTATCGATTATCAGTGAAAGTTCAACCGTGAAATAATAAACTGATGACTTCAGAAGTTGAATCCACTCATTTTCCTGTTTGTATGAATCATGCAATAAAGAAGTTGTGTTACGCAATTTCCGTGCATTAATCAGTAATAACAATGTAACGTTAGCAAGTTAGCTCCCGAGACATCTTGCCGGTGACTCTCAAGGCATTATGGGAATGTTCACAGTCCCCGGTTTGAACCCCTCCATCGAGACGCCAGTGAATCACACGTGATCTTTGTGTCGACTCTCCAGGAAACTCATTAGAAATATTTAACATGAAAATAATAAAAAGCGAACGTCTATTTCTAGATTTTAAATTTCCTCGTTGAATCTGAAGTGTGATAATTCCCTTTGTTCCCAGAACAGCTTCTGTGATCTTCTCAAGGTTCCTGTGAACGAGCGTCAGAGCTGGAAACAAAACAGAAAAATACAGAAACAAGGAAAATGAATAACAGGAGAAAACTGAGTCAATGTGAACTCGTCACGTTTCTCTTATTTATTTTCTTCGGACAAACCTCAGTGATTTGAATTAAATCTCATTAGATCCCAACGATCCTCCTCCAGCTGTGGATCTATTCATTGAGTCTGAGGAACCTTCAGGTGATTCTGATTGGTTCTGATTGGTTCTGACTGATTCTGATTGGTTCCCTTCCTCCTCACGTCTGTTTGAAAAGTTTCATCAACTTCTTGAGGTCGAACATTTGAACGAGTGCAGAACTCAAACCTGAAACAACAGAGATGAATCTTTTAATTTAAAGTTTATTTACATTAAACTCTCACAAAGTCTTAATTTAATCTTATGTTTATCTTATGTTTAACAGTTAAAAATACATCAGTCATTTGCCGACAGTAAACATGACCTTGATATCCCCGGAGTGCGCCTCAGTTAGCCGTAGCACGTCGGCGATGTGTCTCCATGGTAACCGTCTCCTTCTCCCCCGGCTGGCAGACGCTAACGACACCGTTGATTTGTCGCCCGGTGCCGGAGACCTTGTAAGGTGACGGCGAGGCGCGGGCCCCGTGTTGGCGGCAGCGGTTGGACTGCTGGTGATAATTAGTCCCTGTAGCGGCGCCGCTCTGACTGGGCGCACATGTTCCGGCTGTCACAGGTGTATTCTGGGAGATGCGGTTCGATGACAGCCGTGACAGCGCCATCTGGACCTGTCCGTACTGCGGGACGCCGACTCCACGGTGACGAGCTGCGAGCGGTGCCGGGGGACTAGTGTGTGTCTGTGTGTGTGTGTGTGTGTGTGTGTGTGTGTGTGTGTGTGTGTGTGTGTGTCTGTGTGTGTGTGTGTGTTATCTCCTGTCTGAATATTCAGGATGCCAGCAGGAGTACAAGTTGCAAAGTGTGCGAGCAAATGTACGTGTGTGTGTGTGTTTGTGGGTGTGTGTGTGTGCATGTTTTTGTGTGTGTGTGTGTGTGTGTGAGAGAGAGAAAGCATGTTTAAAACTATACAGTGAATCAAAATGAATTTCAAATGATACACAATGAGTCAGAGTGGATATTTGTGTACAGTTGCACATGTGTACCGTGTGTTTTTGTGCAGTTGTGCATGTATTGTGTGCATGTGTGTGTCTGTGTGTGTCTGTGTGTGTGTGTGTGTTGCAGTTGGATGACTCACTGTTGGATCTGTGTTTCAGACTCAGTCCAGCAGGAATCCATGCTGCGTTCAGACACGTGTTTTCAGGATTAACACACGTGTAATTCAGTTGTGTACCAGAGATGCATCCACATTGTGAACACAAACCTTCTAATCACACAAATCTTCAGCCGAACCTTGAACCGTACAGACCCAAGAAGAGAAAGTTAAACATCTAAATCTGTGTTTGATGCTTTTGGAGCTTTGTACTTTAACTTTACGACTTTACCTTTTATTCCTGAATATGCAGAGTATGAACTTTCTGTAAATGTGGTGGTAAAAGAATCGTTTAACAGCTCAGGTCCCTTGAAACACTCCTACATAGATGATGATGCACCTTCATCATTATTTATTATTATTATAATATATTTAAAATGAAATATAAAAATCGGTGTCGTTGAGGTGAAGGACTCTGACCTGGTTCTGGAGGAAACACAAACCACATGAACATTCAAGTGAAAACCCTGCAAACACAATCTGATTTTCAAATTCAAATAAACCAACAGATTCAATAAATCCAGTTAATATTTAATGCCGTGACCCTCTGACCCCCTGTAGAGCGCCATCACCTGGTCAAAGTTAAATACAGTGCACACGAAGAGGCAGAGGAATCACATTTAAAATCTTCTCTCAATCTGTTCTTTAACGATTCAGCCTGAGTGTGAATGAGAAGCAGCTTCAGATGCTTTTCAGCCTGAGCCTCCGTCTTTGTTCCTGCAGGAACATGATGGACGTGATGCTGCTGCAGCGAGTGTGTGTGTGTGTGTCTGTGTGTGTGAGATGAAACAGCAGTGCAGATGAAACGTGTGTTGGTGGATGGTGGGATGGAGTAAGGTGTTGCCCGTTACACTGAGCCTCCCCCTGGGCTGGTAGCTCTGGAAGCTCTGTGGAAGCTCACTTCACTCAGATACATGCAGATCAAACACTGCATTGATCTCTGGGCTTCACGACACACACACACACACACACACACACTTCTCCATTCTCTCCACCAGCAGCTGTGTGAAATATAAAACACATGGTAATTACCATCACGCCGAGTGTCCCTGTAAAACTGGGAGTATGAAATCAGCTCTGAATTTAGAATGTATCTTTCTGACTCACTGCGTTTGTGCCCTTGAGCAAAGCTTCCAATAACACACTGAGAAACGGCCACAGATGAATTAAAACATCTGCATAATAATATTAACTTTATTCTCTTCATGTGGCCTTTTTCAAATCAAAGCTTCAAACTTTACAAACAAAATGATGAATGAGATTTAATAACGTTAATGTAAAGTCATCACTAATCAGACAAAGACAACAGAACTTTGATGATATAAGAAACTGACCTCGTGTCCACCAGTCCCTGTGCTGGTCACCTGACGTGTGAGACACAGACAGATCTCAGGATAGTGTCTGTGGTGTCTGTGGTGTCTGTGGTGTCAGTGGTGTCAGTGGTGTCTGTGGTGTCTGTGGTGTCTGTGGTGTCTGTGGTGTCTGTGGTGCTCGTTGCTCTTCTCCAGGTTCTGTGGATTGTTCCAGGACGTGTACGTGGGGAGTGAGTTACAAGAGTTTGAACAGGAGGAAATAAAAGCATCAAGATTACTGAGTGAAACTGAGCTGATCCTGGAGAGTCGTCTGCATGCAGGAGATCCACACACAGACACACACAGACACACACAGACGCACACGCTGCTGCTCTGTATGCTGCCTGTGCTGCATCTGTTTGTGCAGCTTCCTCCTCGGTCCTGTAATCAACAGCGGAGATGAGACGGACAGTGAACGGAGACAGAATTCACTTTGTTTACGTGGAACCGTGTGAAGAGCCCTTGATTTTAATTAGAATCCCAGCGGCTGCAGGAACAGAAGCTCCACGTCAGACACACAGGATCCGCTGGCTGAGGCTAAACATGCCCTGTAGCAAAGTGCGGCCTAATGAACGCCGGCCCGGTTCTGTATTCCTGCTGCACACGTGAACTCACAGCTGCTGTGTTCAGAATGAAGCTGCTCGACGTCTCTGAGGAGATTCCTCCTGCAGGCCCTGAGAGGGTGAATTCAAATCCCTCTGTGACCCCTGCTGACCTCTCCTCAATCACCACACTCAGGTTCCTACACTGAATTTATCTGATCTGACTCCACAGAAGAACAGAACATGTGTGAAGGTCTTTAACAAGCAGGGTATCAAAGCCCCGCCCACACACACACTCACCCAATAGCAAGACAGTCTCAGCTGTCAATCAAGACGTCTCAGTCGTCTTCAGATCATCAAATAACTAATTAAAACCAAACTGATCAGAAATGTGCAGATATCGGCTCCACTTTTTAAAGTGTCTCACTTCTCACATTTGTGACAAGTTTAATCTGAAACTTTGTTAATAACTTGACCGTCGGCCGAGTGGAGTCTCTGTTCTGTGTTTCTACACTCGACTTGAAGAGATCGGCTGCTCTGGGGTGAAACCCTCCTGCTCCTGGATAGAGGGTCCTGAGAACCTGGAGGGTCCAGAGCACCTGGAGGGTCCCGAGCACCTGGAGGCTCCAGAGCACCTCAAGGATCCAGAGCACCTGAGGGATCCAGAGCACCTGGAGGGTCCCGAGCACCTGGAGGCTCCAGAGCAGCTCAAGGATCCAGAGCACCTGGAGGGTCCAGAGCACCTGGAGGCTCCAGAGCACCTCAAGGATCCAGAGCACCTGAGGGATCCAGAGCAGTTAGAGGGTCCAGAGCGTCCCCCGAATCTGGAACTGAATTGAGCAGAAAACAAAACCCTGAAGATTCTTCTTCTCTCTGCTGCTGTATCTTTTTGACTCAGTGTAAAC
Source organism: Pseudopleuronectes americanus (assembly GCA_038501795.1). Taxonomy (NCBI): domain Eukaryota; kingdom Metazoa; phylum Chordata; class Actinopteri; order Pleuronectiformes; family Pleuronectidae; genus Pseudopleuronectes; species Pseudopleuronectes americanus. The sequence continues at coordinate 24,880,024 of CM076723.1, forward strand.
AGGAAGTGACCCGCCCTCCTATCTAATCTTTACATGTTCCTGTGACCCCGCCCCCTCCACATCTCCCGTCCAGCTGAAGGCTCCAGAGGCGTCCCCGTGTCTTTGATGTGGAGGAAGTGGATCAGCAACCAGGGCACCCAACATAGCGTGACCCCCCCGAACACACACACACACACACACACAACAAACACACACTCTGCAAGTGACTCCCAGGCCTCTATAATCCTCTGATTCGTTCTGTTTATACAGGCGGACGTGAAGTACTCCAACAAATCAAACACACACTTTGTGTGTGTGTGTGTGTTCGGGGGGGTCTAATTTTAACAGACACGTCGTCCATCTTATTTACAGTCTATGGTTGTGATGAAGTTGTTGCCGTGGTTACGTCCGGCTCATTATTCTTTATATTTCATCTTTCATCAATTGATCTAATTTTCCTTCAGCACTTCATCGGCCTCGGTCACAAGTGAAACTTTGATTTTCAGTTCCTCCGCCCTCTCTCACCTCTGTGCAGGAACATAAAAGCAGTTAAAAACTCTGTGTGTGTAAACGTCTGAACCAGTTGTTGATTCCTGCCACAGTTGTGTTGTTGCTGTGAAGCTGAAGGTAGTGGAGTGTGTATTGGTGTGAGCGGGTCAGGATCCAGTCAGCTCCGCTCTTATTGGATGAATACACAGTTTTGTTCCTGATGAAAGCCTGAACGCTGTGGAGCTGCGGTTCAGACGGATAATAACCGAGCTGGAGCCTCTGAGCTGTCGGAGGTGAAACACGTCTGAAACATTCAGTCCTGACCTGAAGGACACACGCCGACTCTTCATTCATCGGTAATTGCTCATCCACGTTGTAGCGCTGACCTCTGACCTGTCGGCATTCAGCGCTGACACCCGGGTGCTTAATGCTCCTCTCTGCTGTTTCTGCACTCTGTCGCTGCAGAGGATGAACTGGCTGGTTAATTGCCAGGCGAGGATTCATCTCCTCGTTTATAGACAGATCCATCATCAGCTTCACACGCTCAGTGAATCATGTGAGAAGCAGCCGACGCGATGAAGACGCTGACGAAGATCAGAGCCCGTGTGGATGAGCTGTAAACAACGTCCTGCCTGAGGCTCCTCCCCTGAACCTGAACAGTCAGATCTCTGAACGTGTCTGAATTCTGAATTCAACAGATTCTTGTTGTGGAGCCTGAAGATGCTAAACTGATAACAAATATAGAATCGATAGTAGAAGATTAGGAAAACATTAAAAATCGACACTTTATTGTTTTCTTTTCTAATGTCTTGGTCCACAGGAAGTTCTGACAGGAGAGAGGAACCTGTTCTGATGCTGATCAGCTGACACACTCGATGGAAGCAGAAGCTCTTAAAAGCTCTTTGGTTACATAATGGAAACAGATTGAGGATATAAATCACAGACATTCACATTCATTAGAAACGACAACCTGGTGTGAGCCTCCCTCCAGAGGAGGGGTCAGAGGTAGTTTCACTCCGAGCTCTTCCTCCGACTTCATCCTTTTAACGACTCGCAGCTGAGCACAGAAAACATCAGTGATGTAACGGGACTGATATCGAGAGCGAGTCCCATTAAGCGTTTTATGGCTCTTTGAGGCGATGTCTATTCAGTCGGGGCTTTCAGCAGGATCCAGACGTGTTGTGGTGGAGTGATGGAGGTAAGTCGGGCTGACGGAGCGCGTTCGCTTTCTAAAAGTTGTTCAAAGCGTTTTCAGAGAAAGAAATAAGTGAAGTAAGCCTCCGTGAAAAAGACTGAGACGAAGACTGAGGCTGGAAGAAGGATTACAGGAGGGATGAGGAGGAGGTTTCAGGACAGTTCACCTGTACACAGGTGATACTCCACTGCCTGGAGACGAGTGTGTGGGGGGGGGGCACGTGGAAATCTAAAGAAGATTTGATTTCTAGTATTTCAATGTTTGGACGAATCAGCAGGAAACGTCTCGAGGTTGGATTTGATGCAAGTGGAGACAAAGACAAGTGAAGCTTGAATTTGAATGGGCGTTGTTCAGGAGTGATGACATCATTAATCCAGTTTCCTCTTTGACATTTGACTTTAACACGAAACCAGAACTTTGAACTTCAGATTTCTGATCTGGAAATTAAGGCCAACGAGTAAGAAAATATAATTGTCCCTTAGAATGTGACACGCAGGTGGATGATCATGATGATATCTAATATTTCACTTTTCACGTTGCTCACCTGTGGGCTCTTCCTCCCGGAGACTCTGTGTTATTGTTATTCTCCGGCCTCGTCTCCTCCTCTTCGTTCTCCGAAGGTCTCCACCTCCTCTTCCTCATTAACAGTCAAAGCAGCGTCGGAATAATTCCCATTGAAATAATTGATTTTCTTTCTCCTTTTTTTTTCTGTCTGCCGGACGACTCGGTAAATAATGGATGGCTTCATCATCAGGGACTCCGGGACCCTGGAGGCTGAGTGGAGGCTGTAACTAATAAAAGACACACACTCAAACACACACTCACACACACACACCACAGATACACAGAAAACACACAAGCTGTGAGAGGAAAGAAATGCTGATTCCATGATTTCTGCCAGAAATCATATAATCATAGATAATTGATTCCATGAGGTTGTTAATTACATGAGACTGTCACGACATTTTCAAACAGCGAAGACGATGAAACTTCTCTGACTTTGATCTGTTCAAACCCTGAAATAGTTAAATAATTATATCATAAAGTTTTGACATGTGTTGGACATCTGCACTTATGCCACAGGGAGGGAACTACATTATTAATTTTCATATGTTTTATTAGAAGTTTTTTGTGTGATTGTTATTTTATCACGTTAGCAGCGAGGAAGCTGTTGATGAAATTATGAAAATGTCAGTGGACATATGAATGTTCCATCTGTTTTTAACTGAGAACTCAAAACCATGAATCCAAACTTCCAGATGTTTGAGGAACATTATTGTCTGAACTTTTCACTGGAACTAAACAGGAAACACTGTCCACACACTTCTGTCCACATCTGTCCACAGAGTCTCCAGTCCGTCCCTGTTTATCCGTCCTCACCATCTACTGGCAAACAGGCAGGAGCAGGATATGGAAATGTCCGGTGCTCTGCTGCTTCATTATTCATATGTGAATAATCAGATTACATGTGATGAGCACGCTGAATAATTCAGGAGCCTGTGATTGGGCCTGGGGATGCGACCGGGAGGCGTTGAGGGGAAAGACACCGGAAACAGGACCCCGGGGTGCTGAGGGTCCCCACCCCCTCCCACTCCCTGCACTCCACTGCTTTCCAGGTCGCTGATCGGGTTAATGACCACACAGCGGAGTGGAGAGCGAGGCCTGATGACGTGTTCTCCCTGCGACCTGCTGCGGGGGGGCTGCAGGAGCAGTGACTCCTGAAGTTAAACATGCATCAGGTGATTGATACCAACAGCGTCATGTGCAGAAGAAGATATTATAATTTATTACAGTTAATCAGTGTTTCACTTGCAAACACACACTTGTGTCTGTGGCTCAGTTTGTGTTCATGAATGAAAGAGAATCGACTTGAATCTGTTTTAAAACAGTTTCTAACGAGTCTAAAAGTTCGTCCGTGAGTCTCAGTGAACATTTCTGACAAATCTGAAATTTTGGGGGGGCGTTCTTAAGATGAGGTCACCTTGACCTTTGACCTTTAGCCCCTAGAATCAGGTCATCCTTGATTCTGACTGAACCTTTGATGAAATTCTCTCTAATGCGACGTAACAGAAAACTCAGTGACAGACTGAACCAAGGATTCAGAGTTAAATCAGATTTTCTGATTTGGTTTGAGCTTCTCTCAGTTTGTCCCATGAAAAAAACAGATACATGTAAATTCAAACTCTGAGTCTGACTCAGTGTGTTTCATGATCAGAGGAGTTAAACCCTCGGAGGTTGAGGGTAAGTGACGAGGACGTCCTCCGTCCTCCGGTGGACACACAGCTGCAGAGACTCTATCAGGAGAGGCACAGTGGATGTGTTTGTTTCCGTCTCGCTGCGTTTTGTTGTTGTGGTGTCTGATCCGACTGACTGATTCAGCAGGGATTGTGTGTGTGTCTGTGTGTGTGTGTGTGTGTGTGTTAGTGTGTCTGTGTGTGTGTCTGTGTGCTTAGCGGAGCACTGTTAGCAAACACAGCCTGGGTAAATATGATGAGAGGATGGCCCACATTAATTCACTGTTGTGCCGAGTTTGTACGACTGTGAACAAACACGAGTGTCGACCGGGTGGAAACGCTTTGACAACAAAAACCAGCTGAGAGTGAAACGAGCTCGACTCCAGATCCGGAGCATGAAGTTTGTTTACAGCTGAATTCAGGAGGAACGTGGATGTGAAGCAGAGGTCGAGTCCTGAGTGCGTCTGAAGGATTCTCCTCTTCCAGCTCCACACAGGACGAACATTCACTGGTTCTATTCCAGTAGTAATCCTATAGTCCATTTCATGTTCTACTATATATTTACCTGAACTGTGTCATTAATATGTGTTAATCAAAGAAATCATGCACCTGACATGCTGTTTATTACTGTTCAGTGTCGTGTGATGGATACAAATAAAATATCCCTTTCTTTGATGGATATAAGAATAATTCATGAAAACGTGTGAATTAATAATGTGAGAACTGTTAATCATAAGAAAACTCAAAGCAACTAACTTCCCGATATATTAAAATACAGGAAGGAAGGAAGAAAGACGTCACATTAATATGCATTAAGTAGAAAATGCAACATGACAGCAGCAATATCAGATATTATTTATTCACACAAAACATCCCCACAGACCCTGCGACGGACCAATCAGAGGCCAGGTTTCCCCCAGGGCCGTAAGGTTACCCAGAAGCCACCAGGGGAGGGGCGTCCTCTGGCGTGCATTCAGGACGAGCAGTGAAACCAAAACAACTGGAACAGAAACAATCGAATCAGAGTCGATGAGGCGTTCACACACGTTCACATCCCAGAGCGAGCAGCATGAAGCGTCTCAGTCATGACCACGCCGCCCGGTGATGTCACAACATCAGTCCTGATGTTCAAACAGGCATCAGATTTCAGGTGTGATGAAGATCGTGACCCTCGTCTTCCTCGTCTCCCTCCTGTCTCTGACCTTTCCCTGACCTTCTTGTGTCCGTCTGGACAAAGGAGACGAACTGATAACGAGCAAATCAATAAGAGCATCGACCTCTGAACTCTTTCTTTGCCATTAAAACTTATAACGACTAAAATCTCATTGGTTGTCATGGTAACATCCTGCTGGTATAACTATACTATTACTATAGCAGCATCAGCAGCTTCAGGCGCAGTACTCCACAGTAATACACAGTACTTTACAGTAGCACAGAACTACAGTACTACACAGTACTGCTTCTTCTTCTTCTTCTTCTCTTGTTTAATTCTGTCTCTTCTTCTTGTGATTGGTCCAAAAGCTCAAACCATCCAACAAAGTGTTTTTTTCTCTGCAAACCAACAGAACCTGGTTCGGCTGAGTCACATTATTTCTGCTGCTGTCGTCTCAGAAATGCAGCCGCAGCAAATTCAGAGAAGAAAAACATGAGCAATACTTTCCTGATGTTTCCAAGGTTTTTAAAATCAGTGTCGTCATATTCAGATGTGTCCAAAAGAAAAGAAGCTGACGGAACCAGAAGCTTCATAGAAAATAAGAGAAACTTGCATTTGCATTCAAAGTAAAACTTTGAACCCCGGTCATGAGGCGTTTGGATGCAGACGAATCACCGAGGACCAATAAACATTCTTTCCTGTTTCCAGTTTGTCAGATTTCTTCATTTTGCCCTTTCGGGGACGTTCAGAGCGACATTTTGAAAATAAAGGCCAACGAGCCTGTGGCTCATATTTATTAAGCTTCAGTTTGGTCCCAGGATGCTCGGCGTCAGATTCCTGCCTCGGTGACTGTTAATGATGTCGCTGCTCCGTAGTTTAACTTCCGCCCGACGACAGCGGCTCCAGCTCCTCTGAGAGCGAACAGCCGCAGGAAGGAGCTGCAAGAGAAGAAGATTTATATCCAACACAATCTGAAGATTTAAGACTTTACATTTCAGAACAAAAGTACAAATCACCGTCCACATAACTGTCGGTGATAAATATTTATTAAGGATTGTTTTTTTAGAAAAGTCCTGAGGCCAGAAAATCCAACTTCTGAAAACTTTATTCATATTCAAAGAAAACAATATTTAACCAAAGTTAATAAACATGAGGCCAATGGTGAGAAACAGTGACTCATCAGGTTGTCAATCAAAGTGATTCATAGTCGAGTGTCACTGAACTTTGACGAACAGGTGAACAGATCTGGATCAGCTGAGCTCGTCTGCTTGAGGAGACACTGTTCATCTGATGTTTGTTAAGAAGAGAATGGACTTTATTTGTGTATGTTCAGTGTTGAGCAGTGAACAGAGCTGCTGACTCTGGTCCTCACATGGTTTCATGTTGTTCTATATGATCTGATCTCTTGTGTGACTGATCTCCAGTCAGTGGGAGGTTCCTCCTGTGATGTCACGTCCTCATGCAGCTGCTGTCAGAGGGAAACCAAAGGTGAAGGTCCATCGTCATTTGTCAGAAGCACAAACAGCGATCGAGAGTAGTTCAGAGCTGACCTCAGACTCTCGACTCCAGACCCCAGGACCCACGTGTCCGGGCGCTGCAGTCGACTCGCTCCGACTGAGACGATGACATTTCTGAAACCAAAGGAACGCACGTCTCTGCCGGCCATGGGCGCTGAACTAGGTCAGCCGTCTGAACCGGCCTGGGGAGAGAGGGCGATCGCCAAATCCTCATCAGTGCTCGGCCGGGGTCTCCTCCAGGAGCCGGAGGCCCGAGAACTCGCCGGCGCTCGGTGGAGGAGAAACGCTGAGGGACGAAGTTTACTGTCAAAGCTTATTGGTCTTAATCAAAGTACAGCCTTGTTCAGACATGCACCTCCTGGTTCTACACACACACACACACACACACACACTCCCTCTTGTGTTGTATTGCTGGCAGAGCTTTTGGTACTGGGCCCAGTCATTTCAGTTTCCAGGATATTGTCTCCCAGTGCTTTGCTGATGCGTCTGACAGAAGCAGCTTCGAGCGGCGCCCACATCGCTTCTTTGAGAGTTCACCAGAATTCATCTGCACGTTCAGAACCTTCTCACGATGAGTAGCAGGAGACCAGTGGATGATATGTATCTGTTGTATTGTGTTGTGTTGTGTTGTGTTGTGTTAGTGTCACGAAGCCGTCAGAACTCGTCTCTTCACTCCGGCGGCTCCTGGCTCCTCCTGCTCGTTATCGAATTAGAGGAAAACGTTTCCTCGAGGCTCAAATTCAACTGCTTCTTATTTCTTCTTTTATTTCCTTTAAGTAAATCAGTGATCGCTGGAGAAGACCCAGAGGACGTCCCAGTGATCGAATTACTCTGCTGATCTGAAGACTGCTGAGCGCTGTCGACTGGGGCTCGAGGCCCCCAGCACACACACACACACACACACACACACACACACACACACACACACACACACACACACACATCTCGTGGAGAATTATTATTTTGATGTCATGATATGAAAAACTATTTCTGCTTTCTTACAATAATTTTCATGACACAAATGTATTCTTTCCAGGGATCAAGCCCCACCCACCACAGAGATTGAAGGAATCTGATTGGATTCTCACATTGATTGACGTGTCTGATGAAATGAGGAGAAACTAACAGAACAAACTTGTCTTTTCTTCTTCAGCACATCTTCAAGTGGCCTCACAACATCCTGGTGATGCTCCCCGGTCACTCTCTCACTCTTGTGGGTTTCTGATGGAGCTGATCATTTGAGATCGTCCATCACCTCCTGGTGACTTCCTGTAAAGAGACGGATGAATCCACGAGTCACCAGACGAGGTCACAACCTCAACACAAGCTGCTGGACGAGGGTTTCATGCTCTTCAGATGATAGAAGACCTGAGACACTGAGTCTAAACAGAGAGCGGATGAGAAGCAGCTTGTCCTGATGTCTCACTTCATCCCAGCTGATGAGGAGAGAACCTGTCTTCACACAGTTTGAGTGAAGCTCTGCTCTGGATCTCACTGGTTAACGCTGATTGATGAAGCCTTCAGGTCGAGGAGGAGCTCAGACATTATTCAATCCAGCTCTGAACAAAGACTCTGATTGGACGAAGTGTGTTTGGCTTCTTGTGGTTGAAGCGAGGGACAGAGATCAGGAAGTGATGGAGACGCTGGACAGAAGAACCAGAACGTGAGCTCCTCTCTTTTTAAGATTCATCGACTTTTGTAGTTTCAATTTGCTTTGAGTCAGTTTTTAAAAAGTCCAAACTACTAAAGTGTTTTCACAGGTTCGGTTTGATCCAGACCCAGAAGACCTGTTCTGCTGTGAGGAACCTTTCACACCTGATGTTCAGACTCTGAAGCTCTGAACCAAACCAGGTCAGAGTGAAGCATCATGTGATCATCAGTGAACCTCCACACTTCTCCTCAGCCTGGAAGCTGCACAGACTTTATTACGATCATCTTTCCAGGATTTGCTGGTGTCGGTACTTTATCATTTTGAAAGTGTTGCTCCTGCGACTTAAATGAGTTGAAATCAGCCGCCGCCCTGCAGCATATTGAACGATGCTATCGCAGCAGAAGTGACAGCTCGGCTCCGCTTTATTTACTGGAGTCGCGCTGGAGAGAACGTGCAGCTCCTCGTGTTCGGGCTGATGAGCGGCTGCAGATCAACGTGTCATCAATCAGCCGCACAGAGCAAACATTAGCACGGGAGCAGAGTCGGCCACAGAGTCGCCTCATTTGCAAAGTGAATGCACTTGTGTATTTATCCTGACATGGTTTATGATTACACAGACACACACACAGACACACACACACACAAACAAAAACACACACACACACACACACACTAATGCATCCACCTCCTAAACAGTGAATGATGAAGCTCAGGAGCAATAACATAAAAACTGACAGAAGAATCAAATTTGGAGAAATGATAAAACATTTTGTTTCAGGTTTGACGTCACTGCACAAACACGTCATTAGTGCCCCACACACACACACACACACTTTGCTTGAGACGTACCTTGTTGCAGGTTTTGAATCCAGCTGCAGGTCAGTTTGAAAACATTACTTGGCCTGATAGAAATCATTTATTTTCCTCCAGTAGCATCTGAGATCTGTTTGTGTCTAACGTCCAGTTTTTATTCATCAAATACTTGAAAAACGATCAAATGTGGAATTTCTCTGAGGCGACTGGAGAAAACTGTTGATTTACAAACTTTGAACGAGCAGAGACTCGACTCCAGATTCTCTCAAACTGTTGATCTCATTTGAAACCAACACGCTGCTCTTGTGTTGGTTTATTTTCATGAATCAAACATTCTGCGTCAATATCCGTCTGAAAAAAAATCACGCGTAATACTTTTCCATGAAATGATCTTGTGACGTGATGTTTGAGCAGCTTTTCTCTCGTCCTCTCAGGAGCTCGGCGCTGGGGCGGTGATGGAAACATTGAATATTGATGCTGTTATTATTCAAGGACATGTGGACACACAAGCTCTGTTTGTAAAATTTGACTTTTTTATGTGAATTGAAAGACTGAGAATGTGGTGGTGGCTTTGGAGCCCAGGAGACGTTCTGAAACGCACCCACTGCATTTCGTATAATGGTTTTTTATATTGACACACACATATCATATGCATATGCTTATATATCCGGGTCAGACATTTGTGCATAGAGAACAGAACAGGCCGTGAATCGCCCTCGGAGGAAATGATTCCCCTCGGTTATTTCCTGCAGCATTTTCTCCTCTTTTCTTCTTTTGTAAAATATGGATTGTCTTCACAGGAAAAATAAAATAAAATGCATGAAAGAAAAATTGAATAAATCTGCCTGTTTCAGAGAGATTGAAAGATTCAAAACATTTATATATGAGAAAAGATCTGTGAAAATGTCTGGAAAGAAAATGTTTGATACTGACGGGACTGCTGTTGTTAACAAGGTGTGTGCGTGTGTGGGTCTGTGTGTGTGTGTGAGTGTGTGGTTCTGGGGTCAGAATAATAAGTTAAGATTGATTAATAAACTCATTAAAGATGGAGAACATGTCAGTTCCCCAACAGAGGAGCCATCATGTGTCCGTCAGCCCCCTGGTGGTCGGATGCAGAGGTTGAGAATCTCAGCTGAAGAATTTAAGCCGTGGTGACGTCTTCTCATCCAGGCTCGTTGAGGGTTGTGCGTTTGTGTATTAATGTTGTCGCTCCACGCCACTCTTCATTTCCTTTACATCAGCTTCCCCATGAGAGACGAGTCTGTTCGTCGCTGCCTCCGGAAAAAATCATCTCCCATCATCCTGTAGCCTGTGATGCAACATTATTTTCCAATCTTGTCGCGTCAAGAAGATTCTGAAGATTCTCCTCATGACCAGGACGCAAGTAGATCAGTTGAGACATGGACCAACTCATAATCTAAACACATGTTAAATACATTTTCCTCAAAGATGGTTTCTGTCCCTTTTAGTTCGTTCTTATCACACTGACGTTCATGTTTCTGAAAAGAGGAAAGGAAACATGGACTGAGGAGAGAGGAAGAGGAGGGAGGGAGATTTAAAGGATGGAAGTCGACCTGGAACAGAAACAGGAGGCAGAGAAGGAAGAAGTGGAGAGGGAATGGAATGAGAAAGAAAGGAATAAAGTAGGAGAGAAGAGTGAAGGTAGAATGTAAATAAAAAGATGGGGCTCAGATGGAAAGGAGGAAAGAGGAGGGAGTGTGAGAAGAGGAAGACGAGTACAAAGAGCAGGAAAAGGAGGAAGAAGGAAATGAAGGTTGCTGCAGAAAATAATAGACGAAGAAGAGCAGATGTAGAGAAGTGAGCCGAGGGGATAAGGAAGTTAATAAGGACGTAGGAAAGGTGAAGAGGAGGAGAGAGGGAAATAAAGTGTTGATATTAAAGAAAAGCACGAGAGGCCTGAGAGCTCGATCTGCTCTCTGAGTCTCTGCGTGGAACCCTCTGGAATCCGCTCTGGAATCCGCTCTGGAATCCGCTCTGGAATCCGCTCTGGAATCCGCTCTGGAATCCGCTCTGGAATCCGCTCTGGAATCCGCTCTGGAATCCGCTCTGGAATCCGCTCTGGAATCCGCTCTGGAGCACTTCACAGCTGTGACCGGAGACGAGTGGTTTCGGGGCAGATCTCAGGAAGTGACGAGTCGTGTAATTATCTGCAGCGACTGCATGTACAAACAAATTTTCACTTTTATAATCTTATTAGGAGATTAGGAGGCGTCGGTTATGGGCTTAGGCACGGCTGTCTGCTGCGGGGCGAAGAAAAAAATAACTTGTTTAGCTCTTAATGGATTTTATTTTCACTTTCTCTCTCTGAAAAATCTGTTAGGAGACGCACACAGACACACACACACAAACACACACACACACAAACACACGCACACACTCTCAAATGCGCTTTAGCCTAAAGTCTGTCAACAGAACCAATAAACACACGATGAATTCAAATAACAATCCAATCACACTGGGAACCGAGCAGAAGAGGAAATAATCTCATTAAAGCAGAGATCTGTTTCCCCCCCGACAGAAGAGCAGCAGCCGGAGTCACCGGGGGAACGACCTCCCCCCCCCGGAGGTCATCACGCGTCGTGGCTTCACCGGTTTGAGGTTTTCAGTGAAGCTCAGAGACATGAGCTTCTCTCAGAGCTGAACTCCAGAGGATCTCAGGAGTCTCCAGAACGTCTCCTCCAACGTGAGGAACCTGGAGATCCTCTGAAGGTCCCACGCCAGCGGGGGGGCGATGAGGCTTCAGACAGCAGCTCACAAACCAGCAGGTGAGGTCACTGTGTGTTGAAACATCTCCTCCTGATCACCGGCTCCTCGCTGCTGCTTTCATTCAGCTGAAAACAACTTTCACAACTTTATCAGGAAGCTGCCGGCCAATCAGAAGTCTCGATTGTCATCACGTGCTCCTCAGACTTTCAGGAAGTTGCACTTTAGAGCGTGAGGTGTGAAGGTCTGGACGTCTGCGTGGGAACAGATGGTCGGCTCCGGCTCTGATGGCGTTTAACCTTTTACTGAAAGTAAAGAGAAAGCAGATGGAGCCGTCGGTTCTCAGCTTCTTCATCGACTCTGTCACAGAGACACAGAGCAACGCAGCCCACAGTCACAGGGTCAAACTTCAGAGCTGTCGTGGTCAGCGCCACCGTCAGCGGCGTGGTCACAGGGTCGGCGCCGTGGTCACCAGCGTGACAGGAAGTGGACACATATTGTGGAAACAGTAACGAGGAGGAAGGATCCTCGTTTCCTCGCTCGTCTTTGTTCTGGTGTCATTTTGTTTATCGGCTTCAGGTTCGTGCCGGTCGTGTTTCTTTGTGGTTCGATGTGTTTCGGTTCCTCGGGTTCCAGCCGCCGCACCGCCACCGCGCCGCCATCAGCCATCAGGTGTGTTTGGGAAACGTGGGGTTTCTCAGCTCCGTGTTTCTGTTTCACCTCCACTCCTGAACTGCTGCTCACAGATTATTCATGTGGTGTCACGGAGCCACTGCAGCGTTCGCCTGCGGGGACGGTCCCAGTGTGTGTAGTGTGTGTGTGCGTGTGCGTGTGTGTGTGAGACTGTAGCATGTATATTATGCAAGCACAGGTTGTGTGAGACTGTGTGTTATGCAAGCATGTGTGTGTATGTGTGAGTGTGTGTTGTAATTCCCACTTCAAATCAAAGTCCCTGACAGCTGCCTTAATGCCGGCTGCCTCTCAGGTGATGAAGGGCCTGCTGCTCGTCGCCACGGATACCTCCATCACCCGCCCCTCCCCTCCCTGTTGACAGCGAATCAATCACTCCGTCCGCTCGCCGCTCCGTATCCCTGACACTGGCATGTATAATTAAAGTTTATTCCCCCGGACCTCCCAGTTCAGCCCCTGCAGCAACGGCCCGCTGATACCACAGAAGAAGAAGATAAATATGAGATGGGCATTCATATTTCACAAATCAGAGGGGAAGTGGAAACCAGCGCAGGAGGCGAGCTCCTCGGGACGAGGCCGCCGCCGCCTGTCAGAGACGAGACGCCTCAGACAGACAACATCAGACTCATGGGGTATAGCAAAACTTTATTTTTCCATCTTTTAATAAGAGTCCAATTAATAGAATAAAACACATTAAAACCCAGGAGGTAAAATGGAAATGACCTCCGGTACCTGATGACTTGTTTCTAAGAGTTTCTCCTACAAGTTCCTTCTAAAAACTCCAAGATGAGGTCCATGGGAACTCATGTGAGAACTCAGCAGCAGATTCTCCAGAGGATTCACCACGAGCGAGAGGGCGAAGTGTCTGACACGCTACAGACGTGAAGAGAAGCTCCACAGATCTGAGTGATGCTGTGAACACGTCTGAGCAGAGAAACAGAAACTGGATCTTCAGGAGGAGAATGAAGAGCAGGAGCCAATCAGCAGGAGCCAATCAGCAGGAGCCAATCAGCAGGAGCCAATCAGCAGCGTCGACTTTTATGATAATCAGCCTGAATTCTGTTAAATTCAAGTTTTAACACATTTTATTGATCAATACGTGAAAGGAAGAAGAGCAGAGCTGGTGACACCAGTGTGAGTAACACACACACACACACACACACACACACACACACACACACACACTCCATCCCAAGATCATTTTTATAATTTATTAATTAAGAGTAATGCTAATTATTTTAATTCATTCAATATGAAGACTTTTCCTTTTTTAAACCACATTTATTCTCCTCTTTGTTGTGAAAGTGTGATTTCACCTTCAGTTGTGAAGCGTCACTGTGAAACGAGTGTGTGACCGTCTGCAGTGTCGAGCAGGAAGAAGTGTTTGTTGAGTCTCAGAGTTCAGAAGCTTCTGGTTGATCTGATCTTTGTTCAGCTCCGAGGCGACGGGCCGGAGAGAGAAGGCCGATAGCGCCGGCTCAGAGGAAACTTCAAAAGCCGAGGACTCGGACTCCGGATCCGTCTGAGACGACGGTGAAACCTGAACAAAGACTCGGAGACGACAGGGGACAGCGACCTGCGGTGACCCCCGACACCAACAAGCACACACACACACTGAAGAGTCAAACTTCACTTCACAGCCACCGACAAACTGACAACACAACTCTGCATCAGCTGCATGGAGAAAGTTTTAACACCAAAATCACAACCTGGTGCTTCCAGTGTAAACAACAACAACAATCATAGAGGAGACATCACTTCAAACATATAAAGCACCTAAGTGTATGTGTGAAAAGTGTATTAATTGTAATCCCTGTGAAATCTGATATGGAAGAGACAAGTGTTTCACTCACCACATTTATGTTCACAAAAAACTTTTACAACACACAAGAGGAAAGAAAGACTGAAAAACACCATATGTCTCTTTTAAAAAGCAGAAATAATACTTCTCCGAAGTTTATTTTACCGTGACCCATCTTTCCACAAAGTTTGGTAGAAATCCATTGTGTAGGTTTTGTGTGGTCTTGATAACACACAATCAGACAAACACACAAACAGACAGTGTAACCTCTCCAGTATAAACTCAAACAGATAAATCTAATGTGAGAAGCAGAAGTCAAATGTTTTCTATGAATCAGAACAACGGCTCCACATTGATGAACTTTTTAACTGAACCTTCTGAACTCTACTTTATATCTTCAACAATATTAAAAGGAAACATAATCATCATCATCCCTGAACTCTGCTCTCGTGCACTTCATTAATGAATGCCATGTTAATTCATGCACCGTCACTGTGGTGCTGATGCAGACTGCTGTGGACATTTACATATATTAACATCTGAAGTCAGGGCAGGGAATATTTTTACTTGAGTGTTAGTGAAGAATTTCAGATTACATCGTTTGAATTTCTTATCTCTTAACATCTATATCCAAACTGAAAAGAGACGAACACGACATAACAGTTAAATCTCTTTAAATCACAGGAGAACCAGAGGAACCAGAAGAACCAGGAGAACCAGAAGAACCAGGGGAGCCAGGAGAACCAGGAGAAACAGGAGAACCAGAGGAACCAGAAGAACCAGGAGAACCAGAGGAACCAGAAGAACCAGGAGAACCAGAAGAACCAGGGGAGCCAGGAGAAACAGGAGAACCAGGAGAACCAGGGGAACCAGGAGAACCAGGAGAACCAGGAGAACCAGGAGAACCAGGAGAACCAGGAGAACCAGGAGAACCAGAGGAACCAGAAGAACCAGGAGAACCAGAAGAACCAGGGGAGCCAGGAGAAACAGGAGAACCAGGAGAACCAGTGGAACCAGGAGAACCAGAAGAACCAGGAGAACCAGAAGAACCAGGAGAACCAGGAGAACCAGGAGAACCAGGTCCAGTTTTCATTTCCTCTGTTTGATCGTTTCACTGAATTCAGCAGAAATCCAACCTTCAGTTAAATGATGTCATGACTGAGTCAAACTGCTTCGGTTGTTGTTTCTGTCGTTTTGCACTTTTTCATTATATCGAAGTGTTTTCTGTGTCACGCAGGCCGTAACTTCTCCCTCCGCCTGTCCGTCACACACACACACACACACACACACACACACACACACACACACACACACACACACACACACACACACACACACACACACACACACACACACAGCCTGTCGGGTGTATTGCCCCAGTCATGATTTTTGCAAATGAAGCGGCTCGGACTGAATCAGCAGCTCTCGGCTGAAAGCTGATTTCCAGACGCTGCATGTTCTCACAGATGTGACAGAGGAGACTGAGTCTGCACACACACACAGAGACACACACACACACAGATACACACAGACACACACTGTACCAACTTGTACCTGTGCTACATGTGAACCAGGAGCACAGAGGATGTTCTTACATGTTTGTTTCTGTTTCTGTCAGTAGTGTCTGAGTTTGATTGTTTTTCTGTTGAAGTGTTGGTGAAGCTGACGGAGCAGGTGACGGAGTTAAGATCCTCATGATCCCTCACAGGCCGTGGTTCACTGCTGGTTTATAAAGTGTCCTTAGACCTAAACACATTTTAACGACGAGGCAATTCAGCATGCTTTTCATTAAATATAAAAGTAATTATTTGATTTAATAAAAGGCAGTAAAAGTAACATCCAAGTGTAACTAAAAGGTGCAACTTTGAAATGTGGCTTCAAACTGGATGTAAAGTCGATATATTACATTAACACATGTTCACTGCTGGTTTGAAGGAACCAAGGTGTCGCTGGACAGAATGTGAAACGTACAGTATGAAGAACTGAATCAGAGGAAAGTCTGAACACAAAGGTCAACCAGCAGGAGGTCCAACTTCTGACCTGAAATAAAGACTGAAAGTCATCGTGTGCAGCCGGAGAAGAATAAAAAGAGACGTGTTGTGATCCTGACGTTGATGTGTCGGACGAGTTAACTAAGTTCTGTTTAAGGTTTGATGTTCTCAGTTTAATTCTGAACTTTGTGAGAGGAGTCGACTGAAGAAGCTGCTGAGAGTAAAAGCTTGAATCACACCGAGGACGGGACTGAACCCACATGATGCTTTTAACATGCCATGTCCTTCAGTTCAATTATTCTTATTTAGTTCTTATTCTATCCTATTGATATTTCATAATTTTATCAATCAGCATTTATTCTAAACTTGAGCTGCTGTGATTCTGAATTTCCCTCGTGTCGATCAATAAAAGATTATCTGAGTTGATCTGTGATTTTGAGGCTGTATCGACTTCCTGCTGCAGATCTTGTAGGAGCAGATTTTTACCTGAGAACTTTTGTAAATGTGGAGAGAAACATAGAAAGTTTCCAAAATGAGAAGAAGAGTGAGAGTTTCCTGCAGAGTGTTCGACCGGCTCCTGAAACCTCCAGCTGCTGCTCGTTGGTTTATAAAAGTACAAAAAACACATCAGAGCACAAACGGTAAAAGAGCGACGTGCGAGGATCTCGTTTCCAGATCTCAGATCTGTGTTTGCTTCTTCTGCCCGAGGTCTTCATCAGCTCCATCACACTCAGGTCGTTCAGTACCTGCAGATTGAAGTGATCGTGCATTCTGATTGGCTCTCTCCCCTCGCAGGCGTCTGCTGAGGCCGCTGTGTTGTTTCCCTATAGATCTGCAGCCGAGGAGGAGGAGGAGGAAGAGGAGGAGGAGGAGGAGGAGGAGGAGGAGGAGCGGCACAAGCTTGTCTTGTCTGTTAATTAGCGGTGAGCAGATGGAAGAAAGTAGGCATCTCGCTGGGGATCAATTCCACCCAAGAAGCAGCAACCTCAGTTTATTTATTTCCGAGCTCAGCAGCGTCGGGGCAGAGTCACCTCCCCAACGTGCCGAGGAGAGGAGGAGAGCCCGGGAGAGATGGAGGAGAAAGTCTTAGACACACAAGATGCAAGGAGCTCCTGGTTTTCAAAGATTTCCTCAGGGACCATGAGCGAAGCAGCGTTCAGCTGCCGGTTGAGTGTTGAGTTTACTTACTTCTCATGACTTTGTTTACAGCCATCTGTTTACACACACATCCTCCTCCGTCTCCTCCGCCTCCTCCGCCCGGCGCTCGCTGCTCTACGAGCTCCAGAGCGGTAACCTGCCGACCTCCTGCACAGGCCGAGGCCTCGCCGGCAGCTGGGAGGTGGCTGCGGTTCTGGTTTCTGTTCCGGGAGAACATGAAGTGGAATCTTCCACTTCCACTAACTTTTACTTCCCCCATCATTTCCCAACTTAAAGGACAGGAAGTACTTTGTAAAGCGTAATGACACCTGACAAAGAGAACAAGTGGAGTTCTGCAAGGCTCCGTTCTGGGGCCTCTGGAGATCCGTGAAAAATTACTGAACATACAGGTTGACAGGATTTAAATAACTACAAGTTACTATGGTGCAACTGCGCCCCCTAGTGGCGTAAATGAGCAGAGGAAATGAGGTTGCAACAGTAGCCAATCAGCTGGCAGCTTTGAGAGTTTGAACGGTCGAACACTTTGATCAAAATAGAAAACTCGAGTCAGGGAATGAGGAGAAATCCCTGAAAACTAAAAGAGTTTCACAAAAACCACGGAGCTGCTGAAGTCGGCCAAACGTTTACCGAACATTCCCATGATGCTAGCTGAACAGAGTTAAGCCCAGAAGCTGTCGTAAAGTTTAAAGCTGTTAATATCGTAAAGTGTAAAGCTGTTAATGTCGTAAAGTGTAAAGCTGTTAATATCGTAAAGTGTAAAACTGAAGGGAAATGAGACTTGAGCAAAGAACTTCAGTAAAGTCAGATTATCAAACTCAGGTTTTAAGGTGTTATCGAACAACCCTGAGGTTTGAGAGTCTGATTTGAATCCTCAGCTCTTAACGGGTTAAATACGTGTCGAGAGGAATCTGTGGAGACGCTGGCGGCCGAGTCAGAAGAAAAGTTCAGTGTTAAAGAGCAGAAAGTGAATCATGGGGAAGAAGCTGCAGCGATGACACCGGGAGCAGGAGGAAGCTCGCTCACCTACGATTTATGACCTCATTGACGGCTGTCGACACGGCGCCCACGCCCTCTTCAATTAGGAGCCACTCAGCTGGAAAGGGATCAGGGCGGGGGGGGGGCAGGTAAAAGGTCTTCAGCAGCGAGCGAGGCGAAGGTCCCCCGGGGGGGCGTCCCCACGTCCCTAGCCATATGTTTTCACTTAGTCAATCATGTCGAGGCTTCTGGAACAATCTGCCGGTGACGACCCGGAGCTCGGCGCCCCCCCCTCTCCGTGACACTTTGCATCCGCCGCCATCACGTCTCAGGAACAAGATTTAATTTGTTCTTTAGAAACGATGCTCGCATGTTGTTTCACGACGTGGGGCATTCAGGAGGTTTCACTTCTTTAAAGGAAACACAGAGAAGGAGAATGATTGGAAATAAATACAACTGATTATCTCATCTCATCATCATCTCATTTTCGTCCGCTTATCCGGGGTCGGGTCGCGGGGGGAGCAGCTCAAGCAGGGGGCCCCAGACTTCCCTTTCCCGGGCCACATTGACCAACTCTGACGGGGGGATCCCGAGGCGTTCCCAGGCCAGTGTTGAGATATAATCTCTCCACCTAGTCCTGGGTCTTCCCCGAGGTCTCCTCCCCACTGGACGTGCCTGAAACACCTCCCAAGGAAGGCGCCCAGTGGGCATCCTTACCAGATGCCCGAACCACCTCAGCTGACTCCTTTCTAAGTAAAGGAGCAGCGGCTCTAATCCGAGTTCCTCACGGATGGCTGAGCTTCTCACCCTATCCCTAAGGGAGACGCCAGCCACCCTTCTGAGAAAACTCATCTCGGCCGCTTGTACCCGCGATCTCGTCCTTTCGGTCATCACCCAGCCCTCATGACCATAGGTGAGGATAGGAACGAAGATCGACCGGTAGATCGAGAGCTTTGCCTTGCGGCTCAGTTCTCTTTTCGTTACAACGGTGCGGTAAAGCGAACGCAATACCGCCCCCCGCTGCTCCGATTCTCCGGCCAATCTCACGCTCCATAGTACCCTCACTCGCGAACAAGACCCCGAGGTACTTGAACTCCTTCACTTGGGCTAAGGACTCATTTCCTACCCGGAGTAAGCAATCCATCGGTTTCCTGCTAAGAGTCATGGCCTCAGATTTAGCGGTGCTGATCCTCATCCCAGCCGCTTCACACTCGGCCGCCAGCCGATCCAGTGAGCGTTGAAGGTCACAGGCCGATGATCCAATGAGGACCACATCATCTGCAAAAAGCAGTGACGAGATCCTCAGACCACCGAACTGCAACCCCTCCCCACCACGACTACGCCTCGATATCCTGTCCATGTATATCACAAACAGGATTGGTGACAAGGCGCAGCCCTGGCGGAGACCAGCACCCACTGAGAAAGAAACTGACTGGCTGCCGAGGAGTGATAAATAACTGATTATTTATCACTTATTTGCCTGTTTGCTCAAACCTTCTCTGTTTCTGTGGATCTGAAGTCGTCAGGAAACGGCTCCTCACTGCAGCTTTGTGTTTTTACATCTTTGATACAGATTCAATTCAAACACTCACATCAATAATAAGACTTGAACAATATGTCCGTCGGTGGAGTTATAACTAAATTAAATGTCTATATCAAAACACTGAACCACGACGTCACAGTGAGTGAAACATGTGCATGAATCTGTCCAATCAAATGAAGTCGTTTGTGTCATAGAAACAGATCAGATACAGAAGAGCCTGTTCCTGGATCAGCTGGATTCCTCTGGTGGTTGGATCTGACACCAATGTTCCTGTTATTTATTTTAGAGAAAAGACGGTTAAAAGTTAAAAGGAGAGGAAACAAATCTCAGGGTTGAATTCCTACGATGTTAAATATTATATTTTCTAAACCTTCGCTCAGCATCCTGTCGTCTCCTTGGATCGACACAACCTTCGAGTCCAGAGACCACGGCCTGTGGGAACCGTTTACCTTCTGAAGACGACCGCAGGGCTGATGGTGCTTTTATTTATAGACAGAAAGTGATGAGGAGACGGACAAAACCCAGAGAGAGTGAAATGAAGCAGGTAGACAAGGGAATGATTGACAACACACACACACACACAGAAACACACACACACACACACACAAAGGACAAGGACGGAGAGAATCACTCGACTGTTGGAGGACATCAACGTTCAGAGACAGCAGCTGAGATCTGAACAGGAGAGAAGAACCCACAGATTCTGCTGAGGAAGCAGCTTCAACATGTGAAGTAACTCACAGGAAGTTTAAATCTACAATACAAATACATAGTTGGTGTTTGTGGAGCTCTTGAGCAGGTTTTTGGTTCCGACTCGTTCACACCAACAGGAACGTGTGGAACATCCAGGCGAGGGGCGGAGCCTGTAGAGCAGCAGGGGCGGAGCCTGTAGAGCAGCAGGAGGCCGGGACATGACGTATAAACTCTGCTGTGGAAACATCAGTGTTGTTGTTTACAGCTCATCCACACCGGGGTCGGCTCCATCACCAGAAGATCTGGAATCTCCTCGTGTTTCCCAGTTGACGTCTTCGTCTTCTACGTGTTCGGCTCCTCTTCTTCATCCTGAGATGTTTGAGTTCTTCAGGTTCCACTTCCGTCACGTGTTAGAAACCTCATCAACACTGTGAGTTTCCATTTTTCTGCCGTATTCTCACATGGACTCAACTGAAGATTGATTGTCGACACAAAGAACAACAAACAAAAGAAACGTAATTCAGCTCTGATCTTCCTTTGAGACACTTCCCTGATCCTGATCCTGATCCTCACTTCCTCAAGCCTCTGACCTTTGACCTCTGAAGTAACAAAGATCTCAGGAGGAGAGGAGACTGAGCGGAGATCTGCTTCAGAGTTAATCTGATAATAACCTCTGACACTGTGATAATCAGATTAAGTCTTTACAGAGCTGTTCTCTGACTTTCTGTTAATCTGGTCCAATCTAATTATTAGTGTGTGTGTGTGTGTGTGTGTGTGTGTGTGTGTGTGTGTGTGTGTGTGTGTGTGTGTGTGTGTGTGTGTGTGTGTGTGTGTGTGTGTGTGTGCGTGTGTGATAATGAGCTGATGTCAGGGTCAGAAGTTTAACCACATAAACTCCTGATGAAATTAAATTAAACTCTGAGCAGAAAATGAAATTTGAGGGACTTTGGAGTCGTGATAGAGAATTAACATGATATTAGCACATGAAAGAGCGGCAGCGGATAATCACTGCGACTGAGAGAGAGATCGTATCCGAGTCTCTCACTCCGACTTCCTCTGATGTTCCGTCGCTTTGAGATTCAAGGCAGGCTTTTGTTTTAAAGAGGAGAAGAAGAAGAAGAAGAAGAAGAAGAAGAAGAAGAAGAAGAAGAAGAGCTGATCAGTGAGTCTGGATGGAAATGAAAAGTAGAATCATCACCTTGTGTTTTTGTAACAATCATAAACTCTTTAACTTTCTATTGACGAGGCCTTTACCCCTCTATCACCAAAAGCTCTGGATTCTCCTCGTCTTCGTCTTCTACGTGTCCGGCTCCTCTTCTTCATCCTGAGATGTTTGTGTTCTTCCAGTTTCACTCGTCACGTGTTAGAAACCTCATCAACACGTCCACTCGCTCTCTGAACATTTTACTACGAGGCTGCAGGAAACGTTCCAGAAAATAACTCGACATTTGTGTTCTCACATACAGAACATATCAGGAACACGTCAGGAACACGTGAGTAACAACAGAAGAGCATGGTCTCTCTTCTCTCCTCACGTTGCTCTCTGTGTTTTCTTCTACCATCAGGCTGACTGAGCCTTCACCATCCAGCAGCTGTGCAGCGAGTTCACCTTCAGGTCATCACCTCCGTCATTGTTCTTCTAAATCGTCCAATCAGGTTTATTTGTACCGAACATGTGATGGAACATTAAAGCGGTGCTTGTGCCAGCTTCTCTTTTCCTCGTGCACTCGGCCTCCCCCGACTCATACATTTTCTATATCTGTACTGAGACTATTGATTTCCTCCCAGTGTTGCTCTCTCTCTCTCCGCTGTGGTTTCTGTTTCTGTATAAAAAGGTAACAGCGCTCGGACGTGAGAGATATTTGTTTCCTTTAATATGCATTTGTGTTCCTGTGAGTATCAATAAAGCTGCAGCCGCACTGAAGCAGATCCTCTGCAGAGGCTCTGCAGGTCGGCAGCTTCCTGTGATTCTGCACATGGCCAGAAAAATACACAACTTCATCAGGTTTATGTGAACGAATAAGAAACTGTAAACTGGACAACTTGAGGAATCGTAACTTTGTTTGTTAATTTGGGAAAAGAGAGGATGTGTTAGAGGAATCAGGGTTAGGGTGGAGGAAGAGGAGGAGGAGGAGGAGGAGGAGTGATGAAGAGGAGGGGTGATGAAGAGGAGGAGTGATGAAGAGGAGGGGTGATGAAGAGAGGAAAACACTGAAACACATGGATGAAGTCCAGCAGCAGCAGGTTGGATCATTAATTATTAAACCTAATCAGCGCTATTAGTCGACTGAGTGAGTCCAGTCCGACCTCGGCCTGGTTTCCAGCTCTGAACACTTCATATTGGGAACATTGGGGCAACGAGTCCGGCCCAGTGGAGGCCCACCAGCACCTCGGACCACTGGAGTTTTTTTTAAATCAAATACAATCATAAGATTTGCTCCTTTTTGTTTCTTAATCCTGAAAATTTGTGAAACAAAATCAAATGTTTACACCTTAAAAACTTGTTCACTACATTTTCAATCCTGGTGAAGATGAAAGTCAGACTCAAGGTTATTGAACCACAACCTGCTACACACTTGTTGATGCTGTATTTTGATTATTATTTTGTTCTGTATTCACCCTTTGTTCAAAACAAGGTGATATTGGATTTTAAAGTGAAGAGTGTTAATCTTTGGAATGAGTCGCGTCCCAGTGATTCAGCTGGAAACCAGCAGAGGAGCGTCAGAGCCACGGCGTCCGAATCCCACAGACCTGTCCAAGCTTTATATTTAATCCTATGGTTTTAAATTTAGAACCTTCAGCCCCGACACTGTCACAGCCACCAGGACTCAGACCCCTGGAGAGTCCTGGACAGACGGCGCGGTGACAGAAGCTCCGGCGTGAAGCTTCCTCTCTGGATAACAAGCGAGCAGGAGCGATCGTGTTGGCTCCAGAATCGATGCT